>CM045567.1:17691860-18207101 GCA_024721245.1 Mitragyna speciosa
CTAAGATGCGCCGAGAGAATTTGAATTTTCTAACATACGCTTGCCATCTCTCCACCATTGTTGATCATCTTCTAAGTAAGTAGAGCGTAGAATTCGTGCTAAATACTAGCCTTCCCTATCTTTTTGGAAGTTTATTGTTTGTGGAGAATTAGGAGAAGTGCAGTAGAGAAGCTCTCTCGAAAGAGTTGGCTACTCTGTAGCTGACTCCTGCATTTCCTGGAAGCTTACCCTTCTTGGGGTAAATTTCCACTAATTCCTTCCTAACATGAACTTGCAAGTGGGGAATTCATCAGAATTTTGCAACCAATTAGCTGTAGACCTTGGGAAAATGGCTCATGCGGACTTCCCAGCTTTGAACTCTCAGCTCCAGGGCCATGTAGCAAGCTCAGAGAACGAAGTTAGATCTTGGGCTCAGGTAGTAGGTGAAAAAAATGCTGCTCATGGAGGTGTAGAACTGCAGTTTGTTGAACCAGAAGAGCAAGGGCAAATAAGAATAACTATGGAAGATGTAGATGAGGGACTGGTAAAGTGGAAGCATACCCTAGTGGGTTATACACTAGGGTCTTCACCCCCATATTTAGTAGTGAAGAATTTTGTGGAAAAGAAATGGAAGGATTGTGGTAACGTAGAGGTGATCTCCCTAAAAAATGGAGTCTACCTATTCAAATTGCAGACAGAAGAAGATAAGGAAAAGATCTTGGACCAAGCACCCTGGCCTCTAGCAAGCAAAATGCTTTTCTTAAAGCCTTGGAGCCCCCACATGAGCTTAAAGAAGGAGGATATGAAATCTGTCCCTATTTGGATTCGATTTCCTCACCTCAAGCTTCACTATTACACTGTTAAAGGTCTCAGTAAACTAGCTAGCTGTGTTGGAAAGCCTCTGTTTACTGATAAGCAGACAGCTACCCAAAGTAGAGTGTCCTATGCCAGAATCTGTGTTGAGGTAAACGTAGGTGATAGAAGACCAAGCTTCATAGAATATATGAATGAATTTGGAGAGAAGGAACAGCAAGAGGTTGAATACGAGTGGCTACCACCATTCTGTCAGGATTGTGGGATATTTGGACACAGCAGTCATCTCTGTCCAAAACTACCTAAGACCATTCAGAAGTGGGTACCAAAAGAGCAAAAAAGTAATATTCAAGAGGACCCAAAAAACATAGAAGCAAATTATCAAAATCAGCAGGATATTGGATCCAATAACCAGAATGAGGAACACAAGTCTCACGGAAAAGGCCAAGCTGAGGATGATTTGCAGATAAAGGATGTCAACATGCATCAGAGAAATGTAGAGGAGGGTGAAAATGAGAAGACAAGAGAAGAAAATCCCAATGATAATCAGAGGAACAGAGACAAAGCTGAGATGATTGAAACAGCAGTCATACAGATTTCTAATACGTACAGCATGCTGGATTCAGAATCAGACCAACCTCCTGGGAAGAAACAACCAACAGGAAATGCACAGAAAGCTGGAAGAGGCAGTAGGAAGAAGGTACCAAAGTCTTCAATAATTAAATGAAGATCTTGAGCTGGAATATAAGAGGGTTGAATGACCCCATAAAACAGGTTGAATTAAAGAAACAGGCAATAGAATTGCAGGTTGATGTGTTTGGTATCCTAGAAAACAAAGTTAGATACAGCAATGCAGATAGTATTTTTGAGAAATGTCTTAGAACCTGGAAATTCGTACATAATGGTTCAGTAGATCATGTATGTAGGATATGGTTTTGTTGGAAGCCTGAAACAATAAAATGTCAGGTAATGCAAATCCATGACCAAGCTATAACATGTTTTATTAAGCATAAGGAGCTGGAGGAGGGAGGCTTAATTACTATGGTCTATGCCAGAAATAAGCCTGAAGAAAGAAAAGCTTTATGGAGCCACCTGCTGTAGATAAAAATGATAACTGGAAATACTCCCTGGATCATCTTAGGAGATTTCAATGAGATCAGAAATGCATATGAAAGAGTGGGGTGCAAAGAACTAGATTATGGTGCTCTTGAGGACTTTAATAAATGCATTGATGAATTGGATACTGAGGAACTCCCAGGTAAAGGCTTCTTTTTTACCTGGAACAACAAAAGGGAGTCTAGGAAAAGAGTTTATAGTAAGCTAGACAGAGTGCTCATTAATGAGTACTGGCATGGCAAATTTCCAAATACAGTACTTGAATACTTGGCACCTGGAGTATCAGATCATTCACCAATCTATGTAGAAATGAAGAAGCAGGTCTTCTTTGGCCCCAAACCATTCAAATTTCAGAAATTTTGGATGCGTCATGGTCAATTTCCTGAGATACTGAAATCTGCCTGGAGTGAAAATATTAAAGCAAATCCTGTGATGAGAGTCTGCAAAAAACTAAAGCTACTGAAGGAGAATCTAAAGATGTTAAACAAGAAAAACTTCAGCAGCATCACCAATAGAGTAAGACAGCATAAGGAGTTGATTTGCAACATTCAAAGTTTGCTTCAAGAACAACCTTTTGAGGATGAGTTAATAAACAAAGAAAAGCAGCTTCTTGTAGAATATGCAGATTTAGTGAGAGCTGAAGAAGAATTACTTCAAGCAAAATCCAGAGTTTGCTGGTTGAAACTAGGAGACAAGAACTCAGCATTCTTTCACAGAAAAATATTATCCCACAATGCTAGGAACAAGATCTTAACATTGTACAAAGAGGACCAAAAAATCACTGAGTATAATGAGATTAAAGAGACAGCTGTCAATTTTTTCAAAGATCTTTTCACAAGACCTAAAACCATGAGCAGCAGAAGATTGGACAAGCTACAAAGGATCATACCCACTGTACTCTCAGACCAGCAAAAACATTTCCTAGCTACCCCTATTACTGAGGAGGAAATCAAGAGAGCAGTTTTTCAGATGAAGGATGGAAAAGCCCCGGGACCTGATGGATATACAGCTGAGTTCTTCAAGCTGAATTGGGGACATATTGGTCACGAAATCACTCAAGCCATTTTGTTCTGTTTCAACAACAGGTACATGTATTACCCCATGAACAGTTCTATTCTAACATTAGTGCCTAAAACAACTGAAGCCATGAGGATGAAAGATTTTAGGCCAATCTCCTGCTGTAACATACTGTATAAGTGCTACTCAACAGTTCTACAGAGTAGGCTAAAGGAAATAATGCCTAGCTTGATCAGTGAAAACCAATCAGCCTTCATAAAAGGTAGAAACATTACTGATAATGTTCTTCTTATGCATGAGCTTGCTAGAGGCTATAATAGGAAGGGAGGTAAACCTAGAGCTATGCTGAAAGTGGACATTATGAAGGCATTTGATACTTTGGAATGGGATTTCTTGCTTTATGCTATGGAACTGTTAGGCTTTCCAGAAGTGTTTGTTAAATGGGTGAAGCTGGGAATTGAAACAGCACATTTTTCCATTAACTTAAATGGAAGCCTGGTGGGATATTTCAGAAGTGAAAGAGGTATTAGACAAGGTGATCCCATTTCACCTTATCTATTCCTCATTGCAATGGAAGTCTTTACCAAACTGTTTGAATGGAGCATCAAAAATCAGGATTTTGACTACCATCCAAAATGTAGGAAGCTGGGAGTGTCACACCTTACATTTGCAGATGACTTATTTATCATGACAGGAGCAACTGAGAGATCTTTCCAACTAATCAAAAGAGCACTCAGTGAAGTTTGCAAACTTGTCTGGACTAACTCCAAACCTTGCCAAAAGCCAAATATTCCTTGCTGGCACAACTGAAGATATGAAAAGAAGGCTTCATAGCATCATCCAAATACCTGTAGGTGAGCTCCCTGTGAAGTACTTGGGGCTTCCCTTAGTTACTGCCAGATTATCCTACAGGGATTGTATGCCAATCTTTGTGAAATTGCAACAAAAAATACAAAGTTGGGCAACTAAGAAGCTAACTTTTGCAGGCAGATTACAGTTGGTGAAATCTGTCCTCTATGGAGTTCAGATGTATTGGGCTAGTGCTTTTATTTTGCCAAAAGCTGTTCTGAAAAAATTGGCCAGTATAATGGCTAGCTTCATCTGGGCTGGAGAAAATAAACAACATTATGGAGCCAAGGTAGGATGGAAAGACATGTGCCAACCGTATAAAGAAGGTGGTCTAAGCTTGTTTGATATAGAATTCTGGAACAAATGCCTCATCCTAAAGTTGCTATGGAACATTTGCAATAAAAAAGAATCACTATGGGTGAAATGGATACATGCAAACTACCTGAAAGGAGCTTCAATCTGGGGATACAAAATTCCAGGAGATTGCTCATGGGGATGGAGAAAGATTCTAAAGGGTAGAACTCAGATTCAACCTCTCATCAAAATGAATCTTGGAAGTGGAGAGGAAGTAAGTTTCTGGTATGATTTTTGGAGTCCGTTAGGGCCTTTATATCTGAAATTCACTGAGAATGTCCTTACTTGCATGGGACTGAACAAGCAGGCAACAGTAGCAATGTGTATAGAGGATGGACAATGGAAATGGCCCCAAGGTAGGAAAATGTCTAGAGAAGTACAAGTCCTGAAGCAAAGTATAAATTTTCCCCCAACAACTGGATCAAAAGACTCAGCAGTCTGGTTGGGAAGTAGCAGTGGCACTTTCACTATAAAATCTGCAATGAAGTTACTCAGGCCAAGGCAACGGACAGTCGAGTGGCATAAACTGGTTTGGGGACAAGGATATGTGCCAAGATTCTCCTTTATTCTCTGGCTTGCATGCAGAAGGAGGCTAACAACAAAAGCAAGATTGCATGCTTGGGGAATCAACTTGGAAAACACAAGCTGCGAGTTGTGCAAACAACTGGAAGAGAACATTGACCATCTTTTCTTCCAATGCCCAGTAACAACAGCAGTGTGGCAAAAAGTGCAATCCTTCAGCTTCATTTTCAGAGGGCCTTACACTTGGAGAGAAGAAATTAGTTGGATGAGCTCACATTGGAGAACCAATTCCTTTGCTGATAGGATAAATAGAGTAATGCTGGCTACCACAATATACAAAATTTGGAGGGCTCGAAACAGAAGCTTGTATCAGAAACAAAGCACAACAGCATGCAGGTTAGTGGAAGAAATAAGACAATCAGTAGCAGAGGTAGTGAGGTCTTGGAGGAAAGTATCCCTAAACCAACGAAATTGGGAGTTGGCACTTGAATGGGGCTTGTCACTCAAAATCTTTGATCAACAAGAAGGGCCTGATTGAACTTTGTTTTTGTTCTCTGTATTAGTACTACAGAAGATGTACAGGACCATGATTTGGGTAGATTTAGTCCATGTAGAAGTAGTTTTCTCTGAGACAACTTAAGCAAAACCTTTGATGAAGGCTTGGCTTAAGATGTCTTAATCTTGTAAATTCTCAATGATCCATCAATCTAATATTCACACTTACTCAAAAAAAAAATGTAGAAAACTCTAACAATAATCACCCAATTAAGACCATTTTTAATACTTTATTAATGTTGCAAAAATCTCATGATACTCCCCCAATGAAAGTAGATGGTTCTATTTTTTAATCTTTTGTGTCTGTACGCGCCTAATCCATCAACAAAAGCATATTCCTAATATGATGATCTCATGGCTATTGGGAACGAGTTAAATCAGGTGATTCTACATCTTCATCTTATGTGTGTGTATGTGAAGGCAGACACATACACACATTAATTTTTCGTTTTGAGATAATTAAGGTTGTATATTATATTATTTGAACAGACAGCTACACCATCTGACAAATTTCAATACAACATATTTTTTGTAGGTTTATTACCCTGGACAATATTTAATGTGGCTTCTCTTGTAAAGATCAGTTTGTCTAATAATATGATCTCTGGCAGCCTTCCTATTGACCTTTGTTTCAGACTTGCAAAGCTCAAGAGTTTGAACCTCTCAAGAAACCAAATTGGTGGTCAAATCCCTTCTAGTTTGTCTCATTGTAGCGCACTGAAATGTTTGCGTTTGTTCAACAACAAGTTCACTGGACCCTTGCCAAAAAACGTTGGAAATTTGTCTACACTTGAATTTTTGTCTTTATCGAGTAATAATTTGACAGGTTTTATTTTTCTCCCTATTTGTCATTTGAATATAAGATTGCATTTATCTGGACATTATTTTCTATACAAAGTTTATGGATATATATGGTGCCCTGACGCACTATAAAATTTTGTCATATGTATTTCGGTCAAGAAGTTGAAGTTTGCTTTCTTTTGCAGGAAATATGCCAAGTGAAATAGGAAATCTGTTGATGCTTCGGCGGCTAAATGTTGAAAATAACAATTTTTTTGGCACCATGCCAAGTTCAATAGGCAATCTAACGAAGTTGGAGATTCTGGGATTAAAAATCAACTCTTTTCATGGGAATATTCCCGCCGAATTAGGACAGCTTTCGAGGCTAAAATGGTTTGCTGCTGGAATAAACCAGCTTACAGGTGAATTACCCAGGTCTATTTCTAATATTTCCACATTAGAATTAATATCGCTAACTATGAATGACATTTCTGGCAACTTGGCATCAGTCATAATTGATGGGGCGTTTCCAAACCTCCAACGACTTTTTCTTGGAAGTAACCTTTTCAGTGGACCATTTCCTAGCTCTATCTCAAACTTCTCAAAACTTTTTTGGGTAGATCTAGGTGAGAACTTGCTAAGTGGACCTATACCCATGAACCTTGGAAACATACGTGACCTTCAGCTTCTCCAAATAGGATCGAATCAGTTGACGAGCAATCCATCAACATTGGAATTGAGTTTTCTTGATTCCTTAGTAAATTGCAAATACTTAAGGGCAATCCGGGTAGAACGGAGTCTGCTGAACGGAACTCTTCCAAAATCCATAGGTAATTTATCCTCCACTCTTGAAGAAATCAGTGCATATTCTTGTGGAATCAAAGGGTTGATTCCCAGCGAATTTGGCAACTTGAGAAACATTATCAAATTGGAATTACATGATAACGAATTAGTTGGATTAATTCCTGAAACATTTAAACAGCTGACGAAGATGCAAAGTTTGATCTTAGACGGCAATAAAATTCAAGGACCCATACCGAAAGCTATATGCGATATGAAATATTTGTTTTATTTAAATTTAGAAAGAAATCATATCTCAGGTTCATTGCCTGAGTGCTTGGGAGAACTTCCTTCACTACGCGAACTTTACTTGGGTGATAATGCATTAAACTCGACAGTGCCAGCAACGTTTTGGAGCAACAAGGATATATCTGTTCTAAACCTGTCTTCAAATTTTCTTGATGGTTCTTTGGGTGCGGAGATCAGCAGCACGAGGAGCATCAGAATATTAGATTTGTCAAATAATCACTTCTTAAGTTTCATTCCAAGTAGTGTTGGACAACTTCAGGATTTGGTTACCCTCAATTTGTCTCAAAACAAGTTCAATGGTTCTATACCTTAGTCATTCATCAATTTGGTGAGCTTAGAACAGTTAGATATATCCAATAATAGTCTCTCTGGCTCCATCCCTATGTCTCTTGAAAAGCTCCATTTTTTGGCACATTTAAATGTTTCTTTCAATGAATTGAGTGGTGAAATTCCAAATGGTGGCCCTTTTGCAAACTTCACCGCTGATTCTTTTACTCACAACTCTGCTTTGTGTGGGGCATCTCGCTTTAAAGTCAAGGCATGCAAAAATCATAAATTGCAATTCTCAAGCAGAATTCGATTTTTGAAGTTCATTCTAGCATCAATCTTATCAGTCCTAATAGCAGTTGCACTTGTTTTTTTGTCCTTGAGATGTGCGAAAAAAGGTGCACAACTTCCAATTGGGAGTAACTCACTGCTTAATGTTGCCAGAATTTCGTATTATGAAATTATTCATGCCACCAACAGCTTTGATGACAGCAATTTGATTGGTGAAGGAAGCCTCAGTTTGGTGTATAAGGGGGTATTCTCAAGCGGGATGGTTGCAGCAGTTAAAGTTTTCAATGTGGAGATGCAAGATGCATTCAAAAGCTTTGATGTTGAGTGTCAAGTATTGCGCAACATTCGCCACAGAAACCTTGTCAAGGTAATCAGTAGCTGTTCTAACTTGGATTTCAAAGCCTTGGTACTAGATTTTATGCCTGTTGGGTGTCAAACCAGCAAAATAAAATTTCCCTACTCTAAGAAAAATATACTCAAGTATAGTAGTGAGTAGGGTCGTATCCACAGGGACTAGTAGACTTATTTCCTTTAAAACCAAAAATTAAAAGAGGAGGATTTAACAAGAATTAATTTAAAGTGAATTCAATTTAAGAAATCTAATAACTAAATCAAAGGATGCAATTGAAGAAGTCTAATGACGCAAAATTAATTTAAACGAAATCAAATATTAACTAAGCTCTAGTCAAAGGAATAATCTTCAACTCTGGTTCAATTTAACTGATCATCGATGCAATAATAAATTTCTACGTTCATGAATAAATTGGTTATGGTTGTTGAGACGCTCTAACAACCTGCTCTTCCTTACTGTGTCGGTAATCAAGGTACGACCGTTAATTACTTCTCTAATCAAATAATAACCCTAGGTACGACCTTAGGATTCAATTATTCAACAGCCTTAAAACTAGAAAAGCCACCAATTCTAACCAGCAAATACCTACGAGGCTTTGTTCAAATTAGATTATCTATTCCCGTGATATAATCCAAAAGTTTCTATTACGATTGAATTAATCACTTGCCACAAATACTAAAACTATCAAACAATTACGGATTTGACGTTTTAGATGGCTCTAGATTATTTGACAATTAAATAGTGATCAGTTATTTAATTGGCAAGAATAATCACACAAGAATGAACACAATCACCTTGGAATTAAACAGAGAATAAATAAATATCCAAAAACGCAGAAAATAATAAAATCAATTAGATCTCACAGTAATAGATGAGCCAAGAGTTTCGATTATCCTTCAACTAGATAGAAGAGTTTAGCCACGAATCATGGCTTCAAATCTCCAAAAATATTTAACAGGAATTTTGTTCGTAGAGAAAAGAAGAAGAAAAAACTAAAGAACTAATAATAATCTCTAATAAAACTAAAGCTCCCTAAAGTTCCTGCCAAGTGCGTGCGTGAGTCCGCTCCAGAATTTCCGTTCCCCCCAATATGTCTTCTTTTTCTCCTGCACGTTCCTTTCCTTTTTCCTTTCCTTCCTTATTTTTGTTTCCTTTTCAAACTCTTCTTTCCTTTTTCCTTGGTTCCTTGTACAAGTCAAACTCTTTCCTCTTGTCTTGGTTTCCAATTCTTTCCAATAAAGAATTTTATCTACTGAAAGTCCTCATTATATAGAAAGTGGGACCCTTCAAAATCAACCTTCTTGAAAATTCACGTTCCAGAATTCTGCACTGCAGCGTGAGTAGGCCGTGGTCACGGTCTATCAGATATAGTCTTCTGGAATTTTAGACGAATTTAGAGTATTTTCTCCATAATTTCCTACATTAAGCCAAATAACAAGAAGTGAATAAATGGAAGTATTAAACACAATTCTTGACCAAAATAAGGGGAAATTAATTATAATATCACATGTCAATTTAACACCCTAACAAATTCCCCCACACCAAGACAATGCTTGCCCTCAAGCATTCAATCCAATTCAAAAGAACACAGTCAAGACATCAAATATTCATAACAGAATAACCAGCAAAACTACTACCACTTTTCTCAACAATTTTGTCAAAGTCCAAATGCACAAGATTCAACATCCTCACAAAGATTTTCAATATAGTCACTCAACCCTCAAAGAATAAGGAGATAAGATATCATTGAAGCACACATCAATACAATGGAAAGGTATTACCATAGGCTTGCACATATATCAACTCTCCACCACTTAAAATAAGAACTTAACACAAAAATCAAAGGGTCTTTGTAAAGGTTGTAACGGGGCTTAGGTTAAAGGCATGATAAAAGGAATAATTTAGGTGTAAGGCATCAAAGCAAATCCCACAAAATCATTACATGAGTTTAATTGTCATCTCCATGTAACTCCATTGCTAAATGTCTATCATAACATGAACATCTAGGCAAGTGAAATCATATCTCGGGCTTTGCCCAACTACCATAACCCAACACGTATATACTAAACACTTCACATATTTTTGTATTTTCTTTTTCACTTTTTCACTTTTTTTTCTTTCTTTTTCTTTCTGCTTTTTTTTCTGAATTTTTCTTCTTTTTTGTTTTTTTTTCTTTTTCACATAAACACAAAAATTCAAAAGCACTTGCACTTGCCAATGAATTTCCTTCAATTAAACACGTCACAATGGAGTTCTCAAAACTAATTTTTATGTAATGAAAGTGAAATTCCCTTGATACTCGGTTGAAAGAGAAAGTCAAAATAGAAAGGCTTTTGGCTAAGTTATGTAGTTAATAAACAAAGAAAAGGTTAAGGCTCAAAGGCAGTTCACTAAGGGTAATAAAAATTCAAGGCATGTTTTTACGATAGTCAAAAAGGTTTAAGCCTAGGTGCCCTTATCATTTTAATGCATTAAATTCAAAAATGTGGTCTCGATATGCATAACAAGTGCAAGTTCTAGAATATCCAATCCATGTATGAAAATCACTCAACAAAAGAAATGGAGCAAAAATAAGTGAATTGCTCTTATAGGCTCAAAGCTCACAACAAGGGTTAAACAAGTCAAATCTTGCACATTTTTCATTCAACTCAATTGTCAGGACAAGTGAAGTAATTAAGCTAAAGAAATTCATGCTAGTCACACTTAATATCTTGACTGTGTGTGACAAAAATTTTCAGCAAAATTTGATCAAAATAAAAGAACAGAGAAAGACTGTCAAATGTGATCAAGAGAAGTCAAAAATCAGCAAACTAGAAACAAACGTATCAAGACAGTGAATGAAGTACCAAACCAGGAATAATCAAGTGAATAAATTGAAGAAGTAAACAACCCCCCCACACCTACTTCATACATTGTCCCCAATGTAAAGTAAGATAGAAAGAAGTAGAACGGGGACTCCCCTGGATAGAAACTAAGATCTGGAGGGTGGAGGGTCGGAACTACCAGCTGACCCTGCTGCATTGAAGAACGCAGTCATCACCGAGGCCATGTGAGAAAGATGGTGCTCCATTCGGGACAAGCGATCATCTAGGCTCTTGATGCTGGCACTCACCTGCTGTAACTGGTAGCTCCAAAGAAGAAATAGAAGGCACAGTAGAAGTAGAAATAGAAGGACCAGACTCGTCTATAGGTGCAGTGCTACATGAAGGTCCTACTATAGGTCTACTACGCCTACTAGATCGTGTATAGCTACCAGGAGGAGTAAATTCAAATGACCCATCTACATTACGCACCACCCCCATATTCTCTAAACTAGACAATGTCAAAGGCTCACAAGGGTGTGCAATATGCAAATCAGTATCAGTGGGATCAAAAACTCCTAACTCTACAGCCAAATGAGTAATAAGTGAGCCCAAAATCAAAGGTTTATTTTTCTTAGTAAGCACAGTTTGAAATTGAGAAGCAAGCCAACAACCTAGATTCACTTTGACATTACGAAGCATGCACCATATAAAGAAAAATTCAGATTTAGTAAAAGTCCCAGAAGAATCTTTTCTACCAGAAAAATTAAAAGCAAGAAATTTCTGGATGTATTTTAAAACTGGATCCTTCAAATAGGAACTCTTGGATTGACTGGGGTCATAAGCATGAGGGTCAGCTGACATCTCTTGCCAATATCCCACACTACCCGAAAAAAATGGCTCAACAAAATCACATGCGCTTTTGACATATTCTTCGGAATTAACCGAACTTTCATCAACAAAGCCTAAGCACACATTGAACTCGGTGATAGACTTGCTAAATTGTACTCCTAACAATTTAAATTTAATCACCCCAGGAGTAGTCAAATTCAATTCAGCAGGTTTCTCAAACTGATAAGTACTATAAAACTCATAAATTAACTCATGATAAGTTGGATAATTAATAGTCAAATACCTTTGCCAACCTATATTAGAGAAGAGCTTATGTACCTCATCAGCAATTTTCAAGTGATCCAACGCTGCTGGATCGATACATTTGCAGGGTGCAAATGATCTTAGTCTTCAACACTTGTAGGCGTCTCTTTTGATGAGTAGAGAGCTGGTCGAGAGCACCGCCTAGCTGGTCCAAGGAAAGTGGTAGAACTCCCTTATCAATTCCCAATCTAGACCTCTTTCTAGAAGTAGAAGAGGGTTGTCGCTTTTTAGCTTGTGGAATTGGAGGAATCGCTTGTCTTTGGGGTGCCTTTGATTTCTTCTTGGAAGGTTGAGTTGTTCTCCCCATTAGTGCAACCTAGTAAATTAACAACCAATTAATCAAGTCATTCCAAGGTATTCATTTGATTCCCAAACATGAATTAGCATCCCACTAAAAACAAATATCAACTACTACCAAGACGAATCACTGCCACAATTGAGCAATTGTTTATCAAAAGTTATCATCAATTAAAATCAAGTCAAGAAGTCTCAGTTAAAAACAATTGCCAAATAGATAAAAGAGAAACAAAAATTTAGGCAACACAGACACTCAATAGCACAGCCACAGCAATAGTTAATAGTCAATGACAAAACTTCAGCAATAATTCCAGCAAAATAACTGTTTTTCTCCACAGCCTAACCAAGTGACATCTTCCAATTAAGAATTACCACCAAGAAGTAACAATACTATTAACAAATCCAACCAAACTTGCAGCAAAATCACCATGCATACACCATGAACTACTCGTTGAAAAACTTGCCAATCCAGAATAATGTATAAGTAAATTTTAGCAACTATGTCAACCAATATTCCAAGACTAAGCAAAGCATGGTACAGGTCAGGATTCTTCCAACAAAATTCACAAAATTTTTCACAAATTGCTTGACCATTAGAATCAATGCTGCAGTAAACACCATAACCAACAAAGTAATTAATACATGGCCAGCATATAAACAGCATGTTCAACCAAATCAATCCACCGTGCAGCTATGTAAAATTATCAAAGCAATCAATTCAACTTCAATTCAAGTAGAAGAAGCTAGCAGTAATCAACTAGTAACCAAAGCAAGGTAATTAAATCTAATAGTCAACTAAGCTGCAATCACCATTACTAGAGAAATTAAGTGCATTCAAAATTCATAAAATAAATTAATAGAATTCCCAAAAAGAACTTACTGAAAATATAGTAAAACTGGAGATTGTCTACTGTGGTGTGTGCGAAGTGAGGCGTGAGTGTGTGTGTACTGTCGGCCGTGTATGTGTGCAGGTGGAGTCGGACCTTGGAGCTGGGGTAAGGGGGAGAGAAAAAGAGAGAAAAGTAGAAGGGAAAGAGGGGAAAGGGGTCGCCGGTCGGTATTGTAAAGAGAGAGAGACGGCGGCGGTGGAGAGGAGAGGGGAAAGAGAAAGATAAAAATTTCAGCAAGAAAGTAGAAAATAAAAAAAGAAAGAAATGGAAAAGAAAGAAGGGGAAGAAAAGAGGAGGGGAGTTCGGTGATACCAAAAGAGAAGGGGAGTCCGTCGATAGAGAGAGAGAAAGAAAGAGAGAGGCGTCGGCGGTGTATGTGTGCAGGTGGCTCGGCGGTGGAGAGGAGAGAAAAAAAAGGGAAGAAGAAAAGAAGAAGGGAAAATAAGAAAAGAAATAGGAAGAAAACAAAGAAATTTAGGGCTAAAAATTTGCAACGGCTTCCCCCCTTTTTTTTTTTTTTAGATGAACCAAGAACCTGCAATACTTTGGTGGCAGAAGACTTATGTTTATACAACGTGGTCACGCTGTAACGGATGAGGTCTTCTGTCTTGGGCACGTCTAATATGTTTTTGCAACCTCTCAGGGATCAGAAGACTAGTTGCGTTATGGCGTGATCACGCCATAAAAGAAGATGTCTTCTGGAATTTCATCCGCATCAATCTATTCACATTGTCTGTATACGACGTGACCGCTGCCTTACCAGATGAAGTCTTCTGACTTTTTACGTGACATGTTATAAATGATGATTTCTCAAGGCGCGGTCACGGTGTAAAAGAAGAAGTCTTCTGGAATTTCCAAACTTCTAACTGTTATTGTACCAACTGTAAGACGTGATCACGGTCTGCCATAACAAGTCTTCTGCCAAAACGAAAAATAATCAAACTTTACACCTAAACTTAAAACAACTAAAAACAATAAAAAGAACTAAATAATTGAAAGAAATTGGGTTGCCTCCCAATAGCGCCTTTGTTTAACGTCTTTGGCTAGACGTAGTCTCTTTTCAATCTAAATAATTGGGATGCTCAAGGGCCATTTCTTCAACTTTAAAAGCTTGAATTCCCTCATAGAACGGCTTAAGACGATGACCATTAACCTTAAAGGTTTTGTCGGTGTCTGGACTCCGAATTTCAACTGCACCATGAGGAAAAACATTAGTGATTATGAATGGTCCATTCCAACGAGATCGCAACTTACCCGGAAATAACTTTAATTTAGAGTGGAAAAGAAGAACTTTTTGCCCTATTGAAAACTCCTTCCTTGAGACCATTTGATCATGAAAACCTTTGGTCTTTTCCTTGTAAATGCGCGAGTTCTCATAAGCTTCATTCCGGATTTCCTCTAACTCTTGTAATTGCAGCTTCCTGTGTTCTCCAACTTCATCCATCCTCATATTGCATTGTTTAATCGCCCAATACGCCCTGTGCTCTAATTCAACTGGTAGGTGACAACATTTTCCATAGATCAAACGATAAGGAGACATGCCTATAGGAGTTTTATAAGCAGTACGGTAGGCCCAAAGTGCATCATCAAGTCGAAGACTCCAGTCTTTTCGGTTGGGATTCACCGTTTTCTCAAGTATGGACTTGATTTCTCTATTTGATATCTCTGCTTGACCACTTGTTTGCGGGTGGTACGCAGTGGAAGTTCGATGAGTCACACCATACTTTTGCATTAAAGCCTCAAATACCCTATTGCAAAAATGCTTTCCTCGATCACTTATAAAAGCTCTTGGCATCCCGTACCTTGCAAAAATGTTAGATTTGACAAAACCTACAACAGTTTTAGCATCATCAGTACGTGTAGCTTTTGCCTCAACCCATTTTGAAACATAATCCACAGCTAAAAGAATGTACTCATTGCCAAAAGAAGATGGGAATGGACCCATAAAATCAATCCCCCACACATCAAATATTTCACAAACAAGTATAGGATTAAGGGGCATTTGATCTCTGTGGCTTAAGTTACCTGTCTTTTGACAATTTTCACATGACTTACAAAACACATATGAATCACGAAACAAATTAGGCCAGAATAACCCACATTCTAACACCTTACGAGCTGTTCTTTTTGGACCAAAATGTCCACCACAAGGCATATGAATGACAAAAAGAGAGTATAGAGTGGATTTCATCTTCGGAAACACACCTGCGAATAACTTGGTCAGCACAGTACCTCCATAAATAAGGATCATCCCAAACATAATATTTAGCATCACTTCTAATCTTATCTTTTTGAGCTCGAGATAAATCACTAGGCAGCGTACGAGTAACTAAATAGTTAACTATATCGGCATACCATGGAATTATCTTTTGAATATTAAAAAGATGCTCATCTGGAAAATTGTCTTGCAGTGGTTTGGGCTCCTCACTTGTGATCAATCTACTGAGATGGTCTGCAACCAAGTTTTCTGCACCTTTCCTATCTCGAATCTCCATATCAAATTCTTGAAGCAATAGTATCCATCGTATGAGTCTTGGCTTTGCTTCTTTCTTTGTGAGTAAGTACTTTAATGCTGCATGATCAGAGTAGACAATTACTTTAGTACCAAGTAAATATGAACGGAATTTTTCTAAAGCAAAAACTACAGCAAGGAGTTCTTTTTCCGTTGTAGAATAGTTGCACTGAGCATTGTCTAATGTCCTTGAGGCATAGTATATAACATAAGCTGCTCTTCCTTCTCTTTGCCCAAGAACGGCACCCACAGCGTAGTTACTCGCATCACACATAATTTCGAATGGAAGATTCCAATTCGGTGGTTGGACAACTGGTGTTGAAGTTAACAACTCCTTGAGCTTGTCAAAAGCAATCTTGCAAGTGTTATCAAATTCAAAGGTCACATCCTTTTGGAGAAGTTTGCAGAGAGGCTGTGCAATCTTTGAGAAGTCCTTGATAAAGCGCCGATAAAAACCTGCATGGCCAAGAAAAGAACGAATTTCCCGCACACTAGTGGGGTAAGGTAAGCTCTTAATGACATCTACCTTTGCTTTATCAACTTCTATGCCCCTAGATGATACCACATGACCTAAAATAATGCCTTGATCCACCATAAAATGACATTTTTCATAATTTAAAACAAGATTTGTTTCAATGCATCTCTTAAGAACTTTAGCAAGGTTAGCAAGACATAGATCAAAAGAGTCACCATAGACTGTGAAATCATCCATGAAAACTTCTATGATGTTCTCTACAAAATCAGAAAATATGCTAACCATACACCTCTGGAACGTGGCGGGGGCATTACAAAGACCAAAAGGCATTCTCCTATACGCAAATGTGCCAAAAGGGCATGTGAACGTCGTTTTCTCCTGATCTTCGGGTGCAACAGGTATTTGGTGGAAACCTGAATAACCATCAAGACAACAATAGTGAGATTTTCCTGCTAACCTTTCTAACATTTGGTCAATGAAAGGTAAGGGAAAATGGTCTTTTCGAGTCATAGAGTTCAACTTTCTGAAGTCAATACATACTCGCCATCCATTTTGAACTCTAGTAGGAATTAACTCACCATTGGGATTTTCCATCACAGTTATACCTGTCTTTTTTGGAACCACTTGTAAAGGACTTACCCACTTACTATCCGATATTGGATAGATGATACCTGCATCAAGAAGTTTTAAAACTTCTTTCTTGACTACCTCCATCATAGGTGGATTTAATCTACGTTGTGCTTCTCTAGACGGTTTGGCATCATCCTCCATCAAAATTCTATGCATGCATGTTGTGGGACTAATTCCTTTTATATCTGCAACAATCCATCCCATTGCTTCTTTGTGGTCCTTAAGCACTCGAATTAGCTTTTCTTCCTCCAATTCACTCAACTTTGAAGAGATAATCACTGGTAGTGTATCTTTATCTCCTAAGAATGCATATTTTAAGTGATTGGGCAGTGGTTTTAATTCAACCTGTGGAGCCTGCACAATAGAGGGTAAAAGTTTTGAGTGAGACAAAGGTAATGTGAGATAAGGACACATCAACCTTCTTAGGTTGAAGTGAGTTCAATGCAACAATAATTTCCTGCAGTTCAAGAGGTAGATCAAACTTCCCTTTTTGTCCCTTGACATCCTCATGATTAAGACTACATGTTAGAGCAGTCTTCAATACATCTTCTTCACTCAATTCAAAATTTCGCTGCGCTAAAGAGTCAATAACATCTAGAACAAAAACTGAATGACAATCATTAGAAATTTAATGGCATCATAAATATTGAACTTAATAACATCTCCATCAAATTCCATAGTCAAGGTTCCAGTAAACACATCAATTTTTGTTCTAGCTGTTTTCAAAAATGGCCTTCCCAACAAAATAGGAGTTGAGTTGGAAGAAATATCTTCTTCCATATCAAGAACATAAAAATCTGCAGGAAAAACCAAATTATCAACTTGAACTAAAACATCTTCGAGGACTCCATCGGGGTATGCATTAGATCTATCAGCTAGTTGAATTATTACACCCGTTTCTTTTAAAGGTCCTAAATTCAATGAATCATAAATAAAACGAGGCATAACATTTATAGAAGCACCAAGATCCAACATAGCCTTTTCAATCTTAGAATTTCCTATTCTACAAGGAACAGTAAACATACCAGGGTCCTTACACTTTGCTGGCAACTTTTTCTGCAGCACAGCTGATACATTCTCACCCATATGAACTTTTTCATGGCCTTTCAACTTTCTCTTACTTGTGCACAATTCCTTGAGAAACTTAGCATATCGAGGTATTTGTTTAATGGCATCAAGAAGTGGAATATTTACCTCAACCTTTCGAAATGTCTCAAGAATTCCTTGTTCTTGCTCCTCCTTCTTAGATTTTGCAAATCTACTGGGAAAAGGTGGGGGAGGCGTCATCATAGGTGGAGAGTTCTCTTTAGATTTTGACTCTTGCAAGTTTGGAGAACGTCCTTCACCTTTCTCCTTCTCGAGTTCCTCTTCTTCATCATTGGATACTCTTTTATTAGGCTCTTTCAACTCCTTGCCACTTCTCAAGGTTATGGCACTAGCATTCTGTTTAGGATTCACTACAGTTTGTGAAGGTAACTTTCCAGAAATTTGAGTTTGTATTTGACTCACGGTGGAAGCCAATTGACTCATTTGATTCGCCAAGTTTTGAATGCTTGCCCTTGTCTCCTGTTGAAATTGCTGAGCATCATTAGCTAAAGAATTCACAATTTCTTCAATAGACTTACCTTGCTTTGAAGATGTCGGTTGCTGTGGCAACGGAATTGATGGTTTAGGCTGAAATTGCTGCTGTTGGTATCCTTGTGGCCTTGGTGCATAACTAAAATTCGGGTGATCCTTCCATCCCGGATTGTACGTGTTTGAATAAGGATCATATCTTCTTTGTGCTGGTCCTGGGAATCCACCAATCGCATTGGCTTGTTCATTTGGATCATCTTGTAGAGTCGGACACATATCAGTTGGATGACCCGGAGCATAACAAATCCCACAAGTCTTTGCTTGTTGTAACTGTCCTACAGCCAATTTCTCAACCAAAGAAGTCAATGCATCTAAACGTTTATCAATGGAAGACACACTTACCTCATTGACTTTTTCAGAAGTGGAATCAAATCTGTCACCAAATTGTTGTGCATTTGCAGCCATCCCAGAGATTAAGTTTCTTGCATCAGTGGGAGTTTTATTCATCAATGCACCTCCACTAGCAGCATCTATTATCTTCCTATCAGTAGGAGACAATCCATCATAAAAATATTGGATGAAGCAGTTGATCCGATATTTGATGATGAGGACAGCTAGCACACAATTGCTTGAATCTTTCCCAATATTCGTACAATGTTTCACCATTGTGCTGTCCTAATCCCACATATTTCCTTACGTATGTTTGCAGCTCTTGAAGCAGGGAAGAATTTCTCAAGAAATTGCCTTTTCATCTCATTCCATGTGGTGATTGATCCAGAAGGCAAGTAGTAGAGCCAATCTTTAGCTTTATCGGCTAAGGAGAATGGGAAGGCTCTTAGCTTGATTTGTTCTTCATTAACTCCTTGAGGTTTCATGGTAGAGCACACCACATGAAACTCCTTGAGGTGCTTATGAGGATCTTCACCTGGTAAGCCATGAAAAGAAGGGAGTAAGTGAATAAGACCAGATTTCAATTCAAAGGCTACATCTAAAGCAGGATATTGAATGCATAGAGGTTGATGATTTAAATCTGGTGTAGCCAATTCTCTCAGAGTTCTCTCGTTATCCATGGCGATTTCTTCCTCTGAAGCACTAGAGAATTCAACTAGATCGGTTGCCAACTTTAATCCAGGTGATGAGGATGCTAGTTCAGTCAGTTGCTTAGTCTCTTTCTTCAATCTTCGTGCAGTCTTCTCTATCTCAGGGTCAAATTGCAGCTCACCTGTACGAGAAGATCGAGGCATAAACTAGCAACGAATTAGAACCAAAAAAGAAAATAAATATCGATACCAGTCCCCGGCAACGGCGCCAAAATTTGTTGGGTGTCAAACCAGCAAAATAAAATTCACCTACTCAATTAAAAATAAGAATGAAGTGCAGTGATGAGTAGGGTCGTATCCACAGGGACTAGTAGATTTATTTTCTTTAAAAACTAAAAAATTAAAAGAGGGGGATTTAACAAGAATTAATCTAAAGAGAATTCAACTTACGAAATCTAATAATTAAATCAAAGGATTCAATTGAAGAAGTCTAATGACGCAAAATTAATTTAAACGAAATCAAATATTAACTAAGCTCTAGTCAAAGGAATAATCTCAACTCTGGTTCAATTTAACTGATCATCGATGCAATAATAAATTTCCACATTCATGAATAAATTGGTTATGGTTGTTGAGACGCTCTAACAACCTGCTCTTCCTTACTGTGTCGGTAATCAAGGTACGACCGTTAATTACTTCTCTAATCAAATAATAACCCTAGGTACGACCTTAGGATTCAATTATTCAACAGCCTTAAAACTAGAAAAGCCACCAATTCTAACCAGCAAATACCTACGAGGCTTTGTTCAAATTAGATTATTTATTCCCGTGATATAATCCAAAAGTCTCTATTACAATTGAATTAATCACTCGCCACAAATACTAAAACTATCAAACAATTACGGATTTGACGTTTTAGATGGCTCTAGATTATTTGACAATTAAATAGTGATCAGTTATTTAATTGGCAAGAATAATCACACAAGAATGAACACAATCACCTTGGAATTAAACAGAGAATAAATAAATACCCAAAAACACAGAAAATAATAAAAACAATTAGATCTCACAGTAATAGATGAACCAAGAGTTTCGATTATCCTTCAACTAGATAGAAGAGTTTAGCCACGAATCATGGCTTCAAATCTCCAAAAATATTTAACAGAAATTTTTGTTCGTAGAGAAAGAAGAAGAAAAACTAAAGAACTAATAGAAAACTCTAAAAACTAAGGCCCTCTAAATTTTCTGCTCAAAGCTTGCGTATCTCCCCTCCAGAAATTGCGTTCCCCAATATGTATTCTATTCCTCCTGCACGTTTCTTTCCTTTTGTCTTGGTTTTCTTGTACAAGTCAAACTCTTTCCTTTTGTCTTGGTTTCCAATTCTTTTCAATAAAGAATTTTGTCTACTGAAAGTCCTCATTGTATAGAAAGTAGGACCCTTCAAAATCAGCCTTCTTGAAAAGTTCACATGTTCCAGAATTATGCACTGCAGCGTGAGTAGGCCGTGGTCACGGTCTATCAGATATAGTCTTCTGGAATTTTAGACGAATTTAGAGTATTTTCTCCATAATTTCCTACATTAAGGCCAAATAACAAGAAGTGAATAAATGGAAGTATTAAACACAATTCTTGACCAAAATAAGGGGAAGTTAATTATAATATATATGTCAATTTAACACTCTAACAATGCCTAATAGTAGCCTTGATAAGTGGCTTTACTCTCACAACTACTGCTTGGACATAAACCAAATATTAGAGATCATGATTGATGTGGCATCTGCACTGCAATATCTACATCATGATTACTTGTTCCCCATTATTCATTGTGATTTGAAGCCAAGGAACATTCTCTTAGATGAAGATATGACTGCACATATAAGTGATTTTGGCATATCAAAGTTACTGGGTGAAGACACTAAAAAGGCACAAACCAATACCTTGGGCACCATTGGATATATGTCACCAGGTAACTCAATCTGTAATTTACTCTTGTGACATATTAGTCTTTTCTATACTGATAAAATGGATTATCATTGTATGATTTATGTTACTAGTGTGATGAGCTATTAAAAATTTATCATGCGCAGTTAATCTAACTTCAAAAGCAAAATTAAAGAAGATACAGTTTTTGTCATTCCATGTGGTCTACTATTTTTTCTCAAGCATTTTCTTCTCATGTTTTATTATTTGCTTATTTAACTTGTATCTAGCTTGAAGTTGCTGAAATCTTTGTGTTTCTATATATTGTTGCAGAATATGGATCAGAAGGAATAGTTTCAACTTTGGGTGATGTTTTCAGCTATGGCATTCTTTTGATGGAGACATTCACAAGAAGAAAACCCACTGATGAAATGTTTCTAGGTGATCTGACGATGACTAGATGGGTGTCTGAATCATTCCCTGGCACAGTAATGGAAATTATAGATGTTAATATGTTGACAGAAAATGCTACAAATTTTGATAATAGCATCACCTGTTTAACCTATGTCATGGAATTAGCTCTTGAATGCACATCACATTTCCCTGAATCCAGAATTGGTATCAAAGATGTCTTGGTGAAGTTAAAGAAGATCCATGCCAAATTTCAACAGAATAGGGCCGGTGGTTGAACTATCCAAGTATTTTGTTTATGTCTGTATCTAATCAATGAGGCAAAAGAGAAGGAATTAGTAGCAACCCACAAAGAAGGTATGTAATTTGAATAGTTTTAACGCGAACTTAATTCTTTTGCCAACTATTTACTAAGTTCCACATTAATATCCTGTCACGCACCGGTTGCACATACAAAGGAAAAGACTGAGACATATAGGATTATCAGTCCCATTATGTAATCTTCCTTCCGTAGTTTATTGTTAGAACTTAGTTGTTTTAACTGTTCTTTACTTCTTAGCGTGAAATTTTACTAATTTACTGGTTGACTTAATCATGTAAATCAATGATATAGAGTACGGTTCAACAAGGATAGTATCTGCTAAAGAGGATGTTTATAGCTATGGGATTCTGTTGATGAAACATTAACAAGAAAGAAGGCCACAGATGATATGTTTCAAAGGAAGCAAACAAAGAAGACATGGGTGTCACAGTAATGGAAATTGTGGATGCCAATTTGCTGACAAAAGATGAGGAAAATGACAACACCAAAGTTAGCTTCTTCACTTCAATCATGGGACTAGCTCTTGAATGGACAACTGATTTCATTGAAGATAGAATTGATATGAAAGATGTTGTTCTGAGGCTCCACAATATCAAAACTCAGCTTCAGAGCAATGAGTCGAGAGGCTGAATAGCCAATTTACAAGCAGAGTTTGTTTATTGTAAATTTTGTGTTCCCCCCTCCTCAGTTGGTCTGTATGTGTTTGTGGTGTGTATCTTAGTTATACTCCAAATTTATTTAAAAAACAAAAAAGTTGTTTTTATTTCTTCTTTTTTCTGTAGGAATATTTTAACGGTCCCAACCTACCCAAAGAATGTACATTTAATCTTGTTAATAGATCTGATTTACGTCAAATTATTGAACTTATAATTGATCTTGATCAGTGTGCCCATTGGGCCAATTAAGTGCTTCTTGCTACCTTTCCTAGCATTGGATTTATGGAACATATTCCATTTTTGCATGTACATTAATGCCCTTGGTTTGTGCAGGCTCTTGGTGCAACCTAAGAGGGGGGTGAATTAGGTTTCCTTTTTAAAACTTAACTTGATTATAGCATGTTATCACAAAATAGAAATTTACCAAGTTGACTAGATGATCAAATAGGTTGTTAAAACAACAATTGAACTTGTCAAAAGTAACAATAAACTAGAAAATAAATAAATAAGTGAATGAATAGATCAAACCACACAAACTTTCAAGTTTCAATAAATTTGAAGTTGTAGTACACTTGAGTCCCTTCACTTGAGGTTGAATCTCTACCATTTTGTATAAAGAAAGGCTCACTTATCACTCATCTTAGACACTCTTCTAGTTGAGCTAAGAAATTTTACAGCACACACTTACTAACCTTTCAACTATATAAGTGAAGAATTACACTCTCAATGAAGATTTCATAATCTAACACACTAGTACAAAGATTGTAACATTTTCTTGCTCAAGATAGCTATTCAATGCCTTTGTATATTCAATACAACATTTGCAATTAATTTTGATTTCATAGCTTTGATACTGCATCACTAAATGGCCTTCAACTACCCTTCAACAGTCATGGATTAAATGCAGGAAAAACTAGCCATTGGGACATTTGGACAGCCGAACTCCAGGTTGTTATTCAAACCAACGTCCAATCTCTTCTTTTCTGCACTAATCATATCATTTTCGGACAGCCAAAGAAGGTGCTTGTCGTCCGAACCATTGTTCGGTTGATACTGAAAGACTGTGGCTTTTCTGGAATAATTTCGGACGTTTGAAGATGTGTCCAAAAGTTTTTGGAATTTTTTCTTCTCTATTGGATGACTGAAAGGATGTCCAAGCCTGTGTTTGAAAGTTTCTAGAATTTTTTTTGGCTTTGTCGGACGAATGACTGGACGTCTGAAACTTTGTTTTCATGCATCCGAAAGTTTCTAGAAATTTTGGAACACTTTCGGACAGGTGATAGAACGTCTGAAACTATGTCCGAACTTACTTTGGACGGCCGAAGCAAACATGAAACGTCTGAACAAGTGGCCGATCACTTCTAATTTTCAACAAATGTTTCAATAACTATTCCAAACCTTCCCACAACACTAAACAAGTATGATTAGCAAAGATGTGGCTTGTTATCATCAAAATTAGAATTACATTCTCTTCTTTTATGATGATGACAAATCTATAACATACATAAGACACATGAGCACAAAGTACATAGCATATACACATATAGCATATACACATACTATTTATCCACACACATGATCATTTTTACTCCCCCTTTTGACATCATCAAAATTAGAAAAAAAATCATATTCCCCTTAGTATAGCTCCCCTTCAAATGATATATCAAAAAGAACGAAAATTGAGGAGTCAAAAATAACATTAAAGCATAATTTGAGAACACAAAAGAATGGAACAAGAAAAGGCATATCTTATACAAAAACAAAATATCTGTACAAACTAAAGACATAATGCCTAATATACTAAATTAGTCTAAACTAAACTAAGCTGTTGCCTAAAGCTTTCTACGTTTATACGGTATAATGGCTAAACTCCTAGACGACACTTTAGCTTGAGAAGATGACGGCTATGTGAGAGTAGCTGAGTGAGTCTCCTCTGAATCATCAAGAATAGTGTGTACCACCTCACGTGCTATGCTCTGAACAGTGGTCATAGGTACATTAATAGTGGGAGATGGCTGTATAGGTGATGCAGGGACGGGAGCAGAAGACTGAACTGAAGTCTGATAAGTGTGTCCTGGTATCTCGGGCTGAAGATTAGCCAAATCATCTGCTGCCCCTTTTTCTTCTTCTTCTCCTTTTGCTTCTTCTTCTTCTTCTTATTCTTTTGATTCAACCAAAATATGTTGCTTGAATATGTTGTATTGAGCTTGCGTACCAATATTTATTCCAAGCACTTACATATGCTCAACATATTCCAACTTTTTCCCAAAATTACGAAATTCCTTGAATGGTTTAGACTGATTTGCCTTTATTTTTAGCTATCTAACTTCCAAAGTGTCCATCCATTTATCCAATTTTTGAAACAAAGCCAGAATATGAGAAAGTGGATCTTGAGATGTAGAGAAAGAGGGAATAGAAATGGGCTAAATTGGAATAGAAGAAGATGGTGCAAAAGAGATAGGAGGTGAAGATGGATGTGGTGTAGAGGAAAGAGGAGGAGTGGATATAGATTGAGTGGATACAGGTGTAGTCCTGGTAGATGGCCTAAGTGGTTGATATTGAGCCTTTGTGATCTATTCGTCATTGTGAAACTTAAGATGAAAAATTTCAAAATAAGAACAAGTAAATGATGGATTTTCAAGTAATGTACCCATCAAAGGAATATGATAGAATTTAAATATACGGTTAAAAATTTTTCAAAAGGAATATTTCTTCGGGTATCAGAAATGCAATTGATAATAAATTCACGCATGATAAACCCGAAGTCAAGGGGAATTTTTTTCAAAACACAATAGAAAACATATAACTCCATCTTATTTGGCTCACTTCTATGACCAAAAGTAGGAGTTAATAGATTTAAAACCATTGCAATGTACTAGATTTAGCACTAGTATTATCACATTTAATAGGCAAACTTTGAAACTACAAACCAAAATATGAAAAAGTGTGTTTCATCCAAGGTAACTGAGCATAACATGTACTCGCAGCAATGTACTTGGCTTCCGTTGTGGACAAAGAAATAAAACTTTGTTTCTTACTAAACCAATATACCAAACACTTTCTTAGAAGATGACAAGTACCATTAGTGTTTTTTCTATCTATTCTACATCCGGCAAAGTCTGCATTGGAATACCTCACAAGATCAAAAACATGGGTTCTAGGATACCAAAGTCCAAAGTCTAACGTACCTTTGAGATACTTAAGAATCCGTTTGACGGCTAGTAAACAAGACTCTTTAGGACAAGATTGAAATTTTGCACAAACAAACGACAAACATAATATCGGGTCTACTAGTAGTAAGATAAAGCAAACTACCAATCATACCTCTATAGCATTTTTCATCTACCTTATTGCCTTCTTCATCTTTGTCTAACTTAGTAGAAGTGCAAATAGGAGTGCCTACTTCCTTTGAATTTTCCATACCAAATCTTTTAAGTAACTCCTTTGCATATTTGGTTTGATTTATAAAAATTTTATTTTTCAATTGATGAATTTAAAGACCAAGAAAAAATTTTAACTCTCCCATCATGCTTATTTCAAATTTATTTTGCATCATAAGTGAAAATTCTTTGCAAAGATTTTCAGTTGTAGCACCAAAAATAATATCATCAACATACACTTGAACAACGAGGAGTTCATTTGCATGATATTTTGTAAAAAGTGTGGTGTCTACAAATCCCCTTTTAAAACCATTACCAATCAAAAAATTGATCAACCTCTCATACCAAGCTCTAGCAGCTTGTTTTAATCCATATAAAGCTTTAGAAAGTTTGAAAACATTATTTGAAAAACTTTCATGTTCAAAACTGAGTGGTTTTTCAACATATACTTCTTGTTCAATAAAACTATTTAAAAAAACACTTTTCACATCCATTTGAAATAACTTAAAAATTTTAAAACATGCATACGCAAGTAGCATTCTTATAGATTCAAGCCTAGTAACCGGTGCAAAGGTTTTATCAAAATCAATTCCTTCTTCTTGTGCATACCCTTTGGCAACTAACCTTGCTTTATTTCTCGCTATTTCACCTTTATCATTCAACTTATTTCTAAAAACCCATTTTGTACCTATAACCAGGTGATCTAATGATCTCTCTACCAAAGTCCATACTTTGTTTCTCTCAAATTGATTCAAATCCTCTTGCATAGCGACTATCCAAAACCCTCTCGGAAGGATTACCTATGATGAGCTCCTTAGGATGATTAGGTACAAATCTCCAAGTTTTGGTTAAATCCTTTGTACTTTCATCAATTTTCTTTTCATCAACTATATCTTCACTAGAGTTAACCACTTCCTTAGGTGCACTATCACCTTTTCGAAGAGTAAGATTTTCTAATTTTTTCTTAAGCACACAATATCATCATCTTCACTAATATCCTTTGTAACAACATCATAAATTCATCAAAAGTAACATGAATAGCCTCTTCTACTACTAAGGTTCTCCTATGCTACACTCTATAGGCTCTTTTATCACTAGCATATTCCTAAAAAGATACCTTCATCCATTTTCTATCAAACTTGGTAAGATGTTCCTTGATATTCAAATAAAAACTTTGCATCTAAAACTTTAAAACAGCCAACAATTGGCTTTTTGTCAAACAAGAGTTCATAAGAAGTTTTGTTAAAATAGGATCTTAATAAAACTCTGTTCATGACATAACAAGCCGTATTTACCACTTCGGCCCAAAAATATGTTGGCAAATCACATTCATTTATCATTGTTCTAGTAGCTTCTTGAAGAGTCCTATTTTTTCTTTCAACAACACCATTTTATTGGGAAATTCTTGTGATAGAAAACTCATGTGTAATACCATTGTGATCACAAAAATCTGAAAAACCGTAATATTTAAATTTGGTTCCATTATCACTTCTAATTTTCACAATGGTTAAGTTTAACAAGTTTTGAACTTTTGCAAATAAACAGACAAAATTTTTAAAAGCCTCATCCTTGTGTACAAGAAATAGCACCCAAGTGTATCTTGAATAATCATCTACAATAACAAAAGCATATCTTTTTCCCCCAAGGCTTGCTACTTGGGTAGGACCAAACAAATCCAAGTGTAAAAGCTCCAAAGGTCTTGAAGTAAAACACAATTTTTTTGGTTTAAAAGAGATCTTGGTTTGTTTTCCAAATTGAGATCTTATCTTTTTCAAATTTGATTTTAAGAAGCCCTCAGACAAGTTCTTTCCTAGATAACTCACTCAACAAGTCCACATTGAAATGATAAAGTCTTCTATGCCAAAGCCAAGGATCATCACTAGTAGCCTTAAGATATCCAATCCTATTAGAATCTATTCTATCTAGATAAACTACATAGATGTCATAATGCTTCTTACCTCTAAAAACTACATTATAACTAGAGTCAAGCATCAAACATTCATGCTTTTTGAATAAAATAAATAGATCTTTATCAAACAATTGACTACCACTCAACAAGTTAAAACTAAGATTATCAACAAGCTAAACATTTTGAATAAAGGTTTCATCATTGTTACCTATGTCACCTACTCCAATGGTTTTAGCCTTTATGTCATCTCCAAAGGTGATTTTTCGCTATTCTTTTGCGTTAGCTTGACAAACAATGATGGATCTCTGGTCATGTGTCTTGAGCATCCACTATCAATGAACCACTTTGACTCCTTGGTAGTATTTTTGAAGCAAACCTACACAAAAGAATTAAAAAATAACATTTGATACCCTTTTTAATATTTGGGTCCATAAGGAGTTAGCACAATCCTTGACAATCCACATAGTTTTCATGCCTTGTCTCATATTTCTCCTAACATAACAATTGTTTTTCATATGTCCTACTTGAAAACAAAATTGCACGTAATACGAGTATTGTTCACATGCATAGGTCTAATAAATCTAATTCTATTTTTCTATACAATGTGAATCCATTTGTACTAAGCATGTTCCTAGTAATTTCCTTTTCTAAAACTTCTTGTTTTTGCTTTCCAAGAAAATCACTAAGTTCACTCATGCTCTTCTTCAAACTCTCTCGTTCACTTTTTATTTTGTTGTACAAAGAAGATCTCTCATCTAATTTCTTTTTCAAATCATCAAGATTACAAGTCATAACAACTTTGCTTTTCTTCAACTCATTATTCTCACACCTCAAACTTTTGTTTTCTTGAATAAGTCTAGCACTTTCACACAATAAAGAGTTAATTTTCAACTTCAATTCTTTGTTTCTAACATATGATTCTTTCAAGCTCGCATGCAATTTGAAAACAAAATTTCAAGATCATCATCCTTATCATCACAATCATCACATACATTTTAATCTATAGATGAATGACTTGAATATACCTCACCAATTTCCATGAACGGCATTTGACCGGTTTCTTCTTCTTCCTCAATCTCCTCATCGGAGTTGCACTCGTTCCGTCTAAGTTGGAAGTTATTGAATCTTGTTTTACTCTCACTTTTCCTTCCTTCTTCTTCTTTGAGGGACACTCATTCATGTAGTGTCCAAGTTACCCACAGTTAAAGCATTTATCATTTTGCTTCTTTGATACCTCTTGTTTTCCTTTATTTCTTGAAGAGCTTGATTGATTGGAGGTGCTTGATCCTCCTCTTCTAAATCTCCTCTTGTTTGTGAGGAATTTGTTGAAGCTCTTTGTGAATAGAGCTAAGTCATGGTCATCCGCATCTATGTCCTCACTATCAATGGAGAAGTTGTCTTCATCATCTTGTGAAGACTTCAATGCCATGTTCTTCTTGACTTTTGTCTCTTCCTCCTCCTGAACCTTAGATTTCAACTTTAATTCAAACAAGGTTAGATAATTTATAAGAGATTCAATAGACATAGAATTCAAGTCTTTGGCTTCTTCTATAGCCGTTACTTTGCTTTCCCACTCTTTAGGCAATGCATTCAAGATTTTTCTATTCTTTTCACCCAAGGTGTATTCCTTTTGCAAAGCCTCAAGATCCTTGATAATGTCATTGAAACGGCAATACATTTTGTCTATATTCTCATGAAGCTCCATCATAAAAGATTCATACTTAGTGACTAGCAAGGCTTTCTTTTGTTCCTTGGCACTATCACTACCCTCATGAATTTCATTCAATTTGTCCCAAATCTCTTTTGTCATTTTACATCCCTTCACTCTTGTAAATTCATTGGCATTTAAAGCATTGTACTATACATTCATGGCCTTAGTATTTAGACCGAGGTATGTTCGATCTAGATGAGTAAGTTCTTACCTAGTCTTAGGTCTCCTTCTACTGGTAATAGGATCATCAACATAGGTTTCATATGGTCCCTCATTCACAATGTACCAAAGTTCAATATCTATAGATTACAAAAACATCTCCATTGTATCTCTCCAACTAATGTAACTTACCCCATTGAACATAGGAGGTCTAGTAATGGCTTGACCTTCTAAAAACAAAGCATTGTTAGAGGTTGTCATGGATCTCTCCTAGCTTGTTAGGCTATTAAAAATGGAGTCTAAGTTTTGATATTAGTTTGCTACTTTAAATTAGAAACATTTGACAAGTAGTTGGACTAAAGATCTTATTATGTGTACTTGGACTTGTTATCTTGTGTATCCTTCTAAGCTCCAAAACGACGTAGCTCTACCCACTCAAATTAATCCCTCATACAATTTTTAATGTGGATGAGACTTTGGTTTCCTATCTTACGTACGTACAACTCTCAGCATTGTTATGGGTATGATTCTATGTGATTCCACTCTTTCTTGTGGTTGATTGGATAAAATTGGCTTTGTTTCATCTTTTTATTGCTGATTATATCTTATATTTGCCTTTTTTCATTAAGTTATCAGGTTAGAGATGTCTGTTCATGCAAAGTTTGATAAATTGGTAGAGGAGAAAGCCAGTCATACATCAAACTTCGTCTTGAAATCATAGTCTTTTATTTATTTATTTATTATTTGGGTAAGCTGATATCATGTTCCTTTCGTGGGGTCATACTGTAATTCAAATTAGAGATTGAATTGAAGAATAGCAATTAAATAATCTTACTTTCAATATTTTTGCACTCACATGGGACGGTTTTACTCTTTCATATCTTTCTAATACATAAAAAGTTGCTATATATGAAATCAATTATTTCATGCATACATATTTACACTGGCTGTGGTTGCTCAAAAGGGGAAAAAAAAAAAGAATAGAAAGCATACACAATTATACTGGACTGCATTTATTTCAAATTGTTCACTCACATACAATTTCTAAATGCTACAAATCTTTGATCTGCTAGCTGGACTTACTATTGAATAGGTATAATTATCGTGGCTTGCATAAGAGCTTATATGCTTAACCAGAGAAAAAGGTTGCTAAAGGAAACGAAACTTGTATAGGAAGTTTATAAAGCATGCTGAGAGTATTTCCACTCCATGGAGCTCAAATCTTGATACAATTAAATAGCTTGAATGTTGATTCCTGATGCCTGGCTGTCTGGGCTCATTCTGCCAAATATTTTCAGTATAAATAAAAATTTGCTCTCGTTGGGAGTGTCAAAATTTTGGTTGAAATTTTTACTTCGAAAACAATATATTTAACTAATATTACGCCACAAAATTTCACTGCATGATATTTCCCACGCGATACATTGGGTGCCAAGAATCTAATGAAATAATGGAGAAATATTTTTGATTGCTTATGAATACACTAAAAAGAAATATGATATACCCTAGACAAGAAATTAAGGAAGACTAATGCAGATGCCAGAGCAAAACATATCTGCCGTTTTGCTCTAAATGGTGGAGAACAAAATAAATTTGTATTTGGTGTTGGCAATAGTTGTGGTTTTGACTTGTTTGTGTAAATAAGCTTTAGTTAAATACCTATCAAAATAGAAATCGATGGTTGGATTTAATTAGTTGTTATAGTGTAAATTATAAGTTTTGGGTAAATATTAGGATGAGAATTGACTATAGACTGGCTATATATATGAAATCAATTTTGAAAAATTAACGCGGATTTAATGTTTGAACGATGAAAAGCAGTACAGTTGAAAATTTTTGGTGAGGCGGTAGCTTCGGTAAACGGCTATTGGAGAATATAACTATCTCGAGAAGTACGTAAAATGGGCGGTCGGCAGGGGGAGGCCACAAGCAGACAAAGGAAAAAGGAAAGGATGTGTGAGACTCACAAAAATTAGTGAGATTGATTGGGAGGATTAGAGAGTAATATTGTTATTTTATAAAAAAAATTTTTTTTGCTTTGACTGAAAATCTTCAGCTTTGACAATGAAAACAGTCTTGGCATGGGGTTAAAATCCAGTCGTCTTATATAATACTTTGGCCTATTTAACTAAAATTTGGCCACTTAAGTGGAGTGTAAAATAATGTACTATATTGCTAAAAGTTGCAAATCTGTCATCGTTTTCTGCAAGCATATTAACTTCCATTAAACGTGCGCAAATGAGCAAGTGATTCATTGTGGAAACCTTCAGTTAAAAAAACAATTTTAGACTTGACCATTTACATTTGCTTTTCGTGCTTCCTAGACATATTTCTCTAGGAAATGCTCTGACGGCAGGATTTTATGAGAAGTAGTGAAAAGTTTTAATGACAAGTTATGTCAACTTAAAAATAAGTTTGCGATACAAATGATAATGAAAATGATAATATTTTATAATAACATACATCAACACAACATTTTCCTGTACCTTAGACACATTTACGTCAAAATGAAATATGTATTCCCTTTGGAAATTCATAAATTTTACTAAGCAAATGACAAATGTTAATAAAACATATTTCATTTCCTTCCAAAACTTGATGAAATTCGCTAATTGCCCCCCATTTTTCTCCAGGACCAAATTAGTTTTCCTTTTTGTCATAATATTATAACTAACCCACAATGGTAAAAATAATACAAACAAATTACAATTTAAAAGTGTTACAAATTGACCTAAATATTGTAGAATAAACATCGATATACAATTAGATTAAACTCAAATGAGATGAGAATTAAACCCAGGACCTCTAATTCTTGGAACCAAGATAAATACATCATGTGAACCACAATCCCGCTATTGTTCACGTCCATCCTACATTACTATTTTTAACTAGTTATGTTAAACTCGTTTAGAAACTTAAGTACATGATATTGATAAGGGTCATAAATAATGCCCTGGAATTTGGCATTCAGTCACAAACCACTAATCTAGTACTCATTGAATTGATTAAAGCCAAAAGTGTTCTCACACTAATTAGTAGATTTCTTCAAATGCAATTAATCGTACAGTCTCAATGGGCCCGAAGCTAATATAGTAGTAATTAACTTGGAGGAATTCGAAACGCATTCAACCTTCGTTATCTTTTCAATCCTCTCTGCTCTCCTGCCGACAATTTAGAATAATAAATTAATCCCTAAAACTGTTGGTGTTTTCATCTTAAGTTGAGCTGCCTATATATTCTTCATCAGATGCCAACAAATAGCTGCAAAGTTACAAACCTTAATACAAACTTGCAAATATGGGGAGACTAAGAAATATCATCGTTCTTGTCTTAACCATGTTGGCAGCACGTTGCATGATATCAAAATCAGTTTCCATTGCAGCAACGCCTGATTCTCACCCCATCAGCTTTAGAGATGAATCAGCACTCCTGGCCTTCAAGGCTGAAATAAAATCCGAGCCTAATGATATATTGTCAAGAAACTGGACACAAGGGACAAATTTTTGCAATTGGATAGGCATTACCTGCGGCCGAAGGCACAAAAGAGTGAGGGGTTTGAATCTTTTCAACATGAGCCTTGAGGGCACCATTGCTAAAGAAGTTGGGAATCTTTCATTTCTTGCTGTCCTTGACCTCGGCAACAACAGCTTCCATGGTCCTATTCCCAATGAATTAGGCCATTTGAGGCGACTTCAGTTTCTTATGCATGGAGTTCAATGAGCTCAATGGAGGTGTTCCCCCTAGTTTCAGCTTTCTCAGGAAGCTCCAGGTTTTGGATTTATCAAATAACAGTCTTGATGGATCCATATCATCAGCCTTCATAAGTAATGTCTCTTCTTTAGTCACAATTCGTTTGAATAACAACTACTTCTCTGGGAGTCTCCCCCTGGATTTCTGTGATAACCTTCCAAATCTAGAAGAGTTGCATCTGTCAAGAAATCAATTGGATGGTGAAATTCCTTCTAGTCTGCAGCAATGCAAAGGAATTAGGATTCTATCTTTGGCGAACAATCTACTCTCCGGAAGCATCCCTGAGGAAATTGGCAGCTTCTCCAAGCTTCAGGAGTTATATCTTGATTATAACAATTTAACAGGTAAAACATTACCGTTCCTTTTTTTTATCTAATTAATAATGCAATTATTAGCTTTTGTACTAGCCACTGAAGCAGATGGAGATTAAAAGTTGTTGTTGTTGTTATTATTATCGTGCTCATGCACACACGCGTGTATTACAAATTAACACTAACATGTCGTGTCAAATGTATCATATTATCTGTTATCATAACATTTTTATTCAGATATACATTATCATAACACTCAAGTCACAAATATTACAATTTATTAGTCTGTAAACTGAATATTATTAGACTCATACATAAATTTTGCTACGACTTTTCCTCTCTGTTTAAAAATATTGATGACTAAATTTAAAATTACTTATTTTATAATATACGAAAAAAGTGTATTATCTAAAAATGAATATACTTAATTTCTCATTCTCTTTAGATAATCCTTCCATCCCATTGAAATTAGTCATGTTTCTTTTTTTTTTCTTTGTCCCGAAATATTTGTCGACTTTGAAAAATTTAAAACATAATGACTGCTTTTTTTTTTTCCTGTTTCTACTCTTTTGAAGGGCAATAGTGTTAATGATTGGATTAATATTAAAATCGTCATAATCTTCTTGAAAAATTAAATTCCTGAAAAATTTTAATCAAATGGTACAGAGGAAGTAGTAATTATTAAGGCTGTGAAAGAAATTTTGCTCAATATTTGCAACCTTGGATTCCAAAAAGAATTATAAATTACATATAAATATATCGACAAAAAACATACTCGGGAACTTAAAAGTTCTTATTTGTAGTGGTTATTTTGTAAAAAGATGCCAACTAATCTTTTTTTTTTTTTTTTTTTACTATAAAGAAAGATCCATCACAAGCAAAGCAAATTTGCTTTATTCTTTTACGTGAAAAAACTCATTTAATTTTTTTTGGGTATGTGATACCATATTATACCAGATTCAATTATTAAATCTGCTTGATGACTCTTTTTCCATTCTAAAAAGACATATGAAGGTCCTAAGTCATACCTTGAATATAATTGTCTACATGATTCTTCTCTTTTTTCCCCCCTTAATTTCCTTATACAATTATGAATATTATCCATTATTAGTTCTATGTTATTATAAGTTTTTGTTTGAAAACAAGCACTAGAATTCTGTTTTTGTCTTACAGAAGGTTAAACTCAAAACTTAAACATGATTTAAGTTATTTTTAATTACTTATTTGAATTATAGTAGATGGTGTCGGTTGAATTATTAAATGAATCGTCGAATTTGCTTTGACATGATCAAAAAAACAAAAGGCACAATTTCTTGAACCAATGATATTTAGTACTTTATGGACATTAATTGTTAAAATTGCTGTACAATCTACCTTTTAAGATTTTAAGCTACTAATCAACTGAGATACTCATTTGTTAAAAAATTACTAAATTGTTTGGAAAGGACAAGGGTGGTAGTAGCATGGCACATGTCATGTTTTATTTTGTATAGTTGTGTGGTGAAGATTGAACCGTAACTTCACCGTTTGTGATATTTTATCATCCAAAGGTGTTAGAATTATTAAACCAAACTCCAAAAGAACTATAAATTTCCTATTTGGTTTTAGAAATTAATTTTAGTTGAGTTTTCAATAGTTTATTTATTTAAGTTATTGAATATTATTTGTCAGTTTTCTATTAGAATGATATGGTATATTCTAGTTAGGTTTCTTATTATTAGAATTAGAAATTTCCTATTTAGTTTTAGAAATTAGTTTTAGTTGAGTTTTTAATAGTTTATTTATTTAAGTTATTGAATATTATTTGTCAGTTTCCTATTAGAATGATATTGTATATTCCAGTTAGGTTTCTTATTATTAAAGTCTTGTGGATTATAAATAGGAAATTTTGTTATTGTATTGAATTGAAAAGAGTTGAGAGATTTGAGAGTCTAGAGAAATTATAGATGAGGTTAAGGTTATAATGCCATGGGTTTTTGCCGGTCTCAATACGAGAATCCGAGATACTTTATATTGTAACTCCTCTTTTCTCATACATTTTTATATCTGTTAAAAAAAATTTGTATGTTTTTGTGTGCTAATAAGTGATATCAGAGCTCTAGGCATTGATCCTGGGATGTTAATTGTTAAATTTGAGACACAAAAATTGTGTTTGTTGGAGTATTCATTTGTTGACAATTAGGAATAAACATGACCCTCATTGGACAGAAATCTAAAAAGGAGATTCTTTTGGGGTTTTGCCATGTGCTGTTTAGACAGTGATCACACAAAAAGGGTCCTATCAAGATTGGTGATTGTAACAATTTCGTTGAAGAATATGAGATTAAGACATTAATCAGGGAGGCTAAGAAATTCAAGAAGAGAAGAAGAAAAATAGCCACACAAATTGATGGCTTGGAAAGAATGAAGATTGTAGTGGTAAAGCCAAAGAAGATCAATCGTTCATGTTAGAGTAAACCAACATTGTGGTAGAGAGCTTGGTTTAACGGAGGCATTGTTGGCGTGATTAAACCAAACTCAAAAAGAATTAGAAGTTTTCTATCTAGTTTTATAAATTATGGTTTAGTTGAGTTTTTAGTAGTTTATTTATTTGAGTATTATTTGTCAATCTTCTATTATAATTATATTTTATGTTCCAGTTAGGTTCCTTATTATTAAAGTCTTGTGAGTTATAAGTAAGGAGTTTTGTTATTGTATTAAGTTAAGAAGCATTGGGAGACTTGAGAGTTTAGAGAAATTCTAAATGAGGTTAAGTCTATAATATCGTGGATTTATTCAAGTCTCAATATGAGAGTCAAAAGTACTTTATTTTATAACTCCTCCTCATCTCTGAAGTATTTTTTTATATATGTTAAACTAAATTCTGCTGTGTAATTTTTTGTGCCAACAAAAGGACAATATCCCAAACTTATGGCATCAAGATTAAATGTCATTTTATAAAAACGAAAAACTAATACTAAAAAGTGATAACACTACTTTCTGTAAAGTCTCACTATCCTCTGAGAGAGAGAGAGAGAGAGAGAGAGAGAGAGAGAGAGAGAGAGAGAGAGAGAGAGAGAGAGAGAGAGAGAGAGAGGGAGGTTGTGTGTGTGGGTGTTATGATTGTACATTATATTATTTGAACAGACAACTACACCAATTAACAAATCTCAATACTACATTGCTTGCAGGTTTATTACCCCGGACAATTTTTAATGCGGCTTCTCTAGTAAAAGTCAGTTTGTCTAATAATATGATTTCGGGCAGCCTCCCAAATGACCTTTGTTTTAGACTTGCAAAGCTCGAGAGTTTGAATCTCTCCAGAAACCAAATTGGTGGTCAAATCCCATCTGATCTGTCTAATTGCATCGCACTAAAATTTTTGCGTTTGTTCAACAACAAGAACACTGGACCCCTGCCAAGAAGCTTAGGAAATTTGTCAGCACTCGAATTTCTGTCTTTATCCTATAATAAGTTGACAGGTATTATTTCTCTCCGTATTTGTCATTTTGAATATAAGATTGCACTCATTTGCATGTTATTTTTAAGACAAAGTTTATGGATAATACTATTGTGCCCGGAAGCACTATAAAATTTTGTCATATGCTAATTTGGCTAGAAGTTGAAGTCTGTTTTCTTTTGTAGGAAATATGCCAAGTGAAATAGGAAATATGTTGATGCTTCAGCTGTTAAATGTTGGAGCAAACAATTTTGTTGGCACTATACCAAGTTCAATAGGCAATCTATCGAAGTTGGAGACCCTTGCATTGGATATCAACTCTTTTCATGGGAATATATGTCACGCCCCGTGCCCGGGACGTGGCACCGCCGTGACCAGGCTAAGCTGAGTCACAAGGCTCAAAAATCAAAGCTTTTATATAATACATCCCAAATATCACATATAGAAACAAACATCAATCTAAATTTGGGATAAAAACCCAATATATTAATAGGAACTTCAAATACAAAAACTAGAGTTTCAAGCATACTCTAACAAATTCTAAACCTTACTACCAATAGGTTACTAACCAAGCCATCACTTTCAATCCTAGCTCCAAGAGCTAATCCACATCCTTGACCCCAAAACCATCATTCTCTGCATATAAAACAAAAGGGATGAGTGAAACTCACCCATTAAGTAGTATAAGTATCACTCTATTGGCCTGAGCATGTTACATATACATATACGTGATATCATTCAAATAATCATCATTTCAATCATAACACATATAAATAAATGTGATCCACAAACATTTCATATAGATACTAAAGAGAGAGCCCAAGTGATAAAGCACATTGACCCTGGATATCCAGTTGTTAACTATTACCGGTTAACACGGCCCCAAAACATTATGCTAACTCTCACCGGTTAGCGCGATCCAATATCATTTCCTTCATACAAAATTTAAGGAACTAGTCCCGTCAATAATTACCTTATACAAGAGCTCAATCACAAAACATTCATTCATTCATATTTGACCACATTTACATATTCATGGGAAATCATCAACATATGCATACTCATGCCACTTTAATATATGCAAAATAATTTAGAAAACATCCTTGTAACAAATACATTTTCAAAAGCATAAAGGATACAAGTACTACTTACCTCGCTCCAAGCTATACCAATTAATCCGAAAAGAAACGATCCCCGTCTTCACCTAAATCACATAATAAACTCTCAATCATCTCCTAATTCTATCAATAATCACAATCGAAGCTTAAGTCTAACTTAAAACGCAAAACTAAGCAAAGAGAGCAAAAACTGACGCAATCCGCGGTCCCATCCGCGGTGTCAGCCGCGCCGCGGCTGACGTCGTGGGTGGCACCAGAATCAAACCCTGGTCGAGCTGCGGCGTCATCCGCGCGCGGATGGCGCCGCGGATGAGCCCAAGCAGCTCGATTCCTCCAGACTGCAACATCCCAACCCAGATCTAAGGTGTTCCAACTGCATCTAACCCAATCCAAACACTAAACCAACTCTAAAATGGCAAGATAAAGCAATAATAAGGCACCTAAATATAATATACTTCACTAATCATGAATCACACCCACCAATTTCACATTATCTTCAAAGTTCTTCACCCATAACTCATCACCATGCTACCCACTCACACACACACAAGCACTACTACTAAAAAGCATAAACTCATAGAAGCATAAACAACTCCATAATCCTCTAATTATGCACTAAATACTCTTAGCTACTATCTTAAAGAAAAACCCATAAAGAGTAGAGTAAAATGGGAGAAGAAGAATACCTTAATTGGTAGGATGTTGGGTTGAGCTTCAAGTTCTCTTTTTCTTCTAGAGAGAGAGAGAGAAGAGCAAGGAAGAGAAGATGGAAGAAGAGAGAAAATCGTGAGGGAGAAAAAGAAAAAGAAAGAAGAGGAAATTGAGATGAAATGTGGGAGAGAAAGGTTTTGACATTTTCCACCCAAAGACAAATGACTAAATGGACCCTCCAAGGTCTTGGGTATTACAATATACCACCTGAATTAGGACAGCTTTCGAGCCTAAAATGGTTAGATGTTGGAATAAACCAGCTCACGGGTGAATTACCCAGGTCTATTTCTAACATTTCCACATTAGAAACATTCTCGCTAGTGATGAATAACATTTCTGGCAACTTGGCATCATTCCTAACTGATGGGGCGTTTCCAAACCTCCAACAACTTTTCCTTGGAAGTAATCTTTTCACTGGATCAATTCCTAGCTCTATCTCAAACTTCTCAAAACTTCGTTGGATGGATCTTGGTGACAACTTGCTAAGTGGACCTATACCCATGAACCTTGGAAACATACATGACCTTCAATTTCTCCAAATAGAAATGAATCAATTGACGAACAATCCATCAACTTTGGAATTGAGTTTTCTTGATTCCTTAGTAAATTGCAAATATTTACGGGTCATCCGGGTAAATAAGAATCCCCTGAACGGAACTCTTCCAAAATCCATTGGTAATTTACCCTCCTCTCTTGAAGGAATCACTGCCTTTTCTTGTGGAATCAAAGGGTCGATTCCCCGCGAAATTGACAACTTGAGAAACATGATCAAATTGGATTTAGGGTGATAATGAGTTAGTTGGATTTATTCCTGAAACATTTAGACAGTTAACAAAGATGCAACAATTGATCCTTGGTGGCAATAAAATTCAAGGATCCATACCAAATGCTATATGCAATATGAAATCTTTGTATTATTTGGATTTAGAAAGAAATCATATCTCAGGTTCATTGCCTGAGTACTTGGGAGAACTTCCTTCAGTAAGCGAACTTTACTTGGGTGATAATGCATTAAACTCGACAGTACCAGCAACGTTTTTAAGCAACGGGGACATATCTGTTCTAAACTTGTCATCAAATTTTCTTGATGGTTCTTTGGGTTCTGAGATTAGCAGCATGAAGAGAATCAGAATATTAGATTTGTCAAATAATCAGTTCTCAAGTTTTATTCCAAGCAGTTTTGGACAACTTCAGGATTTGGTTACCCTCAACTTGTCTCAGAACAAGTTAAATGGTTCTATACCTGAGTTATTCGTCAATTTGGTGAGCTTAGAACAGTTAGATCTATCTAAGAACAGTCTCTCTGGCTCCATCCCTACGTCTCTTGAAAAACTTCAGTTTTTGGCATATTTCAACGTTTCTTTCAATGAATTGAGTGGTGAAATTCCAAATGGTGACCCTTTTGCAAACTTCACCGCAGAATATTTTGCACGCAACTCCGCTTTGTGCGGGGCATCTCGCTTTAAAGTCAAGGCATGTAAATTGCAACTGTCGAGTAAAACTCAACTTTTGAAGTTCATTCCCACATCAATTTTGTCAATCCTATTATTGGTTGCAATTGTTTGTTGGTTCTTTAGATGTAGGAAAAGAATCACACAACTTACCGTTGGGGATAACTCACTCCTTACTGTTGCTAGAATTTCATACTATGAAATCCTTCATGCCACCAAAAGCTTTGATGAAATCAATTTGATCGGTGAAGGAAGCCTCGGCTCGGTGTATAAGGGGGTATTCTCAAGTGGGATGGTTGCAGCAGTTAAAGTTTTCAATTTGGAGATGCAAGATGCATTCAAAAGCTTTGATGATGAGTGTCGAGTATTGTGCAACATTCGCCACAGAAACCTTGTCAAGGTAATCAGTAGCTGTTCTAACTTGGATTTCAAAGCCTTGGTGCTAGATTTTATGCCTAATGGTAGCCTTGATAAGTGGCTTTACTCTCACAACTATTGCTTGGATATAAGCCAAAGATTAGAGATCATGATTGATGTGGCATCTGCACTGCAATATCTACATCATGATTACTTGTTCCCCGTTGTTCATTGTGATTTGAAGCCTGGCAACATTCTCTTAGATGAAGATATAACAGCACATATAAGCGATTTTGGCATATCGAAGTTACTGGGAGAAGATACTGAAAAAGCACAAACCAAGACCTTGGGCACCATTGGATACATGTTACCAGGTAATTCAACCTACAAGTTACTTTCCAAATATATTAGTCTTTTCTGTACTGATAGCATACGTTTTCATTGTACAATTTACATTACTAGTGTGATGAGCTATTTAAAATCTACCATATGTTCATAAACAAAATAAAAGAAAATACAGTTTTCGTCATTCCATTTGGTTCACTAATTTTTCTCTAGTATTTTCTTCTCATCTTTAATTATTCGCTTAATTAGCTTATACCGCTCAGTGTCACTGGCATATTTGTTTTTATATATTGTTGCAGAACACGGATCAGAAGGAATAGTATCAACTTCGGGTGATGTTTACAGCTATGGCATTCTTTTGATCGAGACATTCACGAGAAGAAAACCCACTGACGAAATGTTTCTAGGAGATCTCACGATGACTAGATGGGTGTCTAAATCATTCCCTAGTGCGGTAATGGAAATTATAGATGCTAATTTATTGACAGGAAATGCAAGAAATTTTGATTATTTCATCACCTGTTTAACCTCAGTCATGGAATTAGCTCTTGAATGCACAGCACATTTGCCTGAATCCAGAACTAGCATGAAAGATGTATTGGTGAAGTTAAAGAAGATCCATGCCAAATTTCAACAGAATGTGACTGGAGGTTGAACTATCCTAGTATTTTGTTTATGTCTGTATCTAACAAAAGAGACAAAGGAGAAGGAATTATGCTCCATGTATCACTGCATCACAACATCGATTCCTTTTTTATTTTTATATTGTAAATTTAATCTTTTGTCATTTGCTCTGAAAATAGTGTAAAAGCATTAACCTGCAGATGAAAACAATAATGCAACATTGATTATAAAGCTGATAAAATAAAAGAAAATACCACCTCATCAACGTTCATTGTGAAATCGGAAATAATCATTATAGGAGCAAAAGTTCGAAATAGACATAATTATGGAACTATTAAAAAGAAAAACAAAAGGTTAAAAGCTAGTAATAAATTTCCAATCCCCCTGAACTGGAACGAAGACTATAAATGCTTGTCTACCTTAAGCCAATGTAAATGACTACATGTCAGCAACACCAACTTGATGACTATGTTATTCTTCAGCAGCAATTCTATCTTTGACTGGAAATTCTGGAAAGAAAGATTCACATGTATCATGAAAATATTCAGCTAAATCTAAGGCAGCATCTGCAATAAACTTGTCCTCATCAAGTATTTCAAGATTGCTGGCATTGCCCTGGACAAGATGCAGAACAACAGTTAGAAGATGCTTCTTCAAATGCTACTCAAAACTGGAAGCAAAATGTGAACCATCTGCTGTCGGAAATAATCGAAGTTCAGTATAATTTTATAGGAAAATGGCAAAAACAAATGAACTAATTGTTGAAGACTGATTCAAAAATAGCAAGTGGTTGATTTAGTCAACCCAGTATGTTAGTTTCAGTGTTTTTCTCCTTAAGTTTCTATTAGTGGTAGATAATGGCAATAAAATCTGATAGTTAGTTGAGTATTTTTAGATCATTTCAGTTGCTTGTAAGCCTATAAATAGGCACTATTAGTTCTTGAATGAAATACAGAGAAAACATCTGACTTCTCTGCATATTATTTCTTCCTTTCTTTACTGTTATTGCTGTTCTGGTTGTTATATTTCCCAACAATTGTGGTATCAGAGCAGGTTCCTTTGAATCTGTGCAAAAGGAAAAATCATGGCAGCAAATGGCAATGTTGTGAGCATTTCTCAACCAGCAATACCTGTGTTTAAAGGTGATTGCTATGAGTTCTGGAGCATCAAGATGAAGACTCTTTTCAAGTCTCAAGAACTGTGGGACTTGGTAGAGAATGGGTATCATGATCCTGACGAAGATGCTAGATTGAGAGAAAACAGAAGAAGGACTCCAAAGCATTATTCTTCATTCAACAAGCTGTTCATGAGTCAATTTTCTCAAAAATTGCAGCAGCAACTACAGCTAAAGAAGCTTGGACGACTTTGCAGACAGCGTTCCAAGGCTCTTCAAAGGTAATCACGGTGAAACTTCAATCTCTTCGTCGTGATTTTGAAACCTTACATATGAAGAGTGGAGAATCAGTACAAGATTTTTTGTCTAGAGTAGCTGCAATTGTTAATCAAATGAGGTCCTACGGAGAGGAGGTTTCTGATCAAACTATTGTTGCAAAAGTATTGAGGAGTTTGACTCCTAAGTTTGATCATGTAGTTGCAGCCATTGAAGAGTCAAAGGACTTGGCTACATACTCATTTGATGAACTCATGGGATCGTTGCAATCTCACGAGACAAGATTGAACAGGGAAGATGAGAAGAGTGAAGAAAAAGCATTTCATGTGAAGGGAGAGACACACAACCAGAAAAATATTCAAAAAGAGGCAGCTGGTAGAGGACGCGGTAGAGGAGGATCTCATGGAAGAGGTGGTCGTGGAGGTGGTCGTGGACGAGGACAAGGTAATGAGCAAACTGACCAATACCAATCAACTGAAAAGCAGAAAAACTACAAACATGGTGTCCAATGTTATAATTGCAAGAAGTACGGGCATGTGAAGGCTGAATGTTGGAAACGAGTACAAGCAATCGAACTATGTTAAAGAAGAAGAGGGAGAAGCCAAGTTATTCATGGCTTATCAAGAAGATGCAATTGCTGGAAATGACATTTGGTATTTAGACAGTGGGAGTTCAAATCATATGACTGGAGTGAAGTCACTATTTAAGGAGCTGGATGAGACATTCAAATTGAAAGTGACGCTTGGAGATAACAAACAAATACAAGTAGAGGGCAAAGGTACTGTGGCAATCAAAAATGGTTTCAGTAAGGTAAAGCTCCTACATAATGTTTATTTAGTTCCTAGCATGTCACAAAATTTATTGAGTGTTGGGCAACTCATGGCTAGTGGATATTCAATGTTGTTTGATGATAGCTCATGTGTGATTAAAGATAAAAAATCAAATCAGATTATTGCAGATGTTAAAGTAGTAGGAGAATAATCTGTTTCCACTTGATGTTTCTAAAGTAGAAAATCATGCTCTTATTCTTAAAGGAAATGATAAGTCTAAACTATGGCACTTGAGGTACGGGCACTTGAATTTAAAGGGCTTGAAATTGTTGAGTGGAAAAGAAATGGTACTTGGGCTGCCTAGGATTGAATCACTTGAGTTATGTGAGGGCTGCATATATGGAAAGCAAAACAAACTTCCATTTCCTACAGGCAAGTCTTGGAGGGCATCTAAAACACTTGAATTGGTGCATGCTGACTTGTGTGGTCCTATGAAAACTGAATCTTTTGGTGGTAGTCGATATTTTCTACTGTTTACTGATGACTACAGCAGGATGAGTTGGGTTTATTTTCAGCAGCGCAAATCAAAAACTTTTGACAACTTCAAGAAGTTTAAAGCCTATGTTGAGAAGCAAAGTGGCACACCAATAAAAGCACTTCGAACTGATAGGGGTGGCGAGTTTTTATCTGACCAATTTTCTGTATTTTGTGAAGAACATGGTATTCGCAGGGAATTGACAGCACCGTACACACCTCAACAAAATGGTGTGGCTGAGCGCAAGAATCGCACAGTTGTGGAAATGGCAAGAAGCATGTTGAAAGCCAAAGGCCTTCCAAATGTTTTTTGGGCAGAAGCAGTAGGCACAGCAGTCTATCTTCTTAATTTATCACCAACAAAAGCTGTCCTAAATCAAATTCCTTATGTTGCATGGAGTAGGGTCAAGCCTTGGGTAAGCCACTTACGTGTTTTTGGTTGTATTTCTTATGCTTTGGTTAATTCTGAAACGCGTAGCAAACTTGACGACAAGTCAATCAAATGCATATTTGTTGGCTATTGTACACAATCTAAAGCATATAGACTGTATAACCCTGTGAATGGCAAGGTAGTTATTAGCAGGAATGTGGTATTTGATGAAGAAGCAAGCTGGAATTGGCACGACAGTGAATGGGCAGTAGAAACACAGATTTCAACAAATTTAGAAGCCGGAAATGGAGCTGGAAATGGTACTTTAACAGCTTCATTTGATTCCTCTGAATTGTCAACACCAGTAAACAGTCCACAAGGAGTTTCCAACAGCTCATCTACTTCAGAAAGTTCGTCTGAAGAAACTCCTCCAAGAAAGTTCAGATCATTGAGGGAGATATATGCGAACACACAAGCTTTATTTGTTGCTGAGCCAACTAATTTCAAAGAAGCAGTAGAAAAAGAAGAGTGGGTTAAAGCAATGGAGGAAGAGATTACTGCAATCAACAAGAATGAAACATGGGAGATGATGGACTTACCTGAAGGAAAGAATGCAATTGGATTAAAATGGATTTTTAAAACTAAATACCATGCTGATGGGAGTATTGAAAGGCACAAGGACAAGGTTGGTTGTGAAAGGATATGCACAAATGTATGGTGTTGACTACGAAGATACATTCTCTCCAGTTGCAAGGTTTGAAACCGTAAGAACTTTCTTAGCTTTTGCTGCTCATAAGAAACTGAGTGTATATCAGTTTGATGTCAAATCAGCCTTTTTGAATGGGGAACTTGTAGAGGAAGTGTATGTCACTCAACCTGAAGGTTTTGTTATTAGTGGCAAAGAAGAAAAAGTTTACAAGTTGAAAAAGGCTCTCTATGGGTTAAAACTAAGCACCGAAGGCATGGTATACCAAAATTGATGCTCATTTCTGTTCAAATGGATTTGAAAGAAGTAATAATGAGCCCACTCTTTACCTAAAGTGGCAAGGTACTGATTTTCTTATACTTTGTCTTTATGTTGATGATATAATTTATATGGGTTCATCTAGTGCATTGATAGCTAACTTTAAAGCTGGTATGATGAAGAATTTTGAGATGACAGATTTAGGTGAATTACACTATTTTCTTGGCCTTGAAGTGATGCAAAAGGAAGATGAAATTTTTGTCTCTCAAATGAAATATGCAACCGATTTGCTTAAGAGGTTTAATATGCTGAATTGTAATGCAGTAGCTACGCCCATGAACTTAAATGAGAAATTGCAGGCTGAAGATGGTACTGGCTTGACAGATGCCAAGTGTTCTAGAAGTTTGGTAGGTGGACTGATCTATTTAAGTCACACACGACCTGACATTGCATTTGCAATTGGTGTGGTTTCTCGATTTATGCAAAATCCTACAAAACATCATCTTGGAGCAGCAAAGCGAATCTTGCGTTATGTGGCTGGAACACTTGATTATGGACTTTGGTATACTGCAAATTCTACATTTTGTTTGCTGGGTTTTACTGACAGTGATTGGGCAGGTTCCATGGAAGATAGGAAGAGCACTTCAGGTAGCATTTTTCACCTTGAGGTCTGGAGCTATAACCTGGAGTTCTAAGAAGCAAGCAACCACAGCATTGTCATCCTCTTGAAGCTGAATATGCTGCTGCAACTTCAGCAGCATGTCAAGCTTGTGTGGCTTAGAAGGCTACTAGTTGATCTTGGTCAAGAACAAGAAGGTGCAACTAAGATATTTTGTGATAACAAGGCTGCCATTGCAATGAGTGAAAATCCAGCTTTTCATGGAAGAACGAAGCATATTGACATTCGAATTCACTTCATTCGTGAGTTGGTGGCTGGAGGTCAAGTTCAACTAAGATATTGCAGCACTAATGAGCGAATTGCAGATATATTCACAAAGTCACTTCCACGTGATAAACATGAGTATTTCAGAAAGAAACTTGGAGTGTGCAATTTTGAATCAAGGGGGAGTGTTGAAGACTGATTCAAAAATAGCAAGTGGTTGATTTAGTCAACCCAATATGTTAGTTTCAGTGTTTTTCTTCTTAAGTTTCTATTAGTGGTAGATAATGGCAATAAAATCTGATAGTTAGTTGAGTATTTTTAGATCATTTCAGTTGCTTGTAAGCCTATAAATAGGCACTATTAGTTCTTGAATGAAATACAGTAGAAAACATCTGACTTCTCTGCATATTATTTCTTCATTTCTTTACTGTTATTGCTGTTCTGGTTGTTATATTCACCAACACTAATATCACAAATGAGGTTTTAAATGACAGTTTTAATAAAACCAAAGAGCAGCTTGAAATTTAATTGCAGTACACAATACAAAAAAGTTAATATCTTTGAAACAAATTCTCAATTACCATGTAGCTGGATCCTCTGATGTAGCCTACTATTAATAGCTGCATTTCCTGGTCATACACATCCCCATTGCTTCCATTAATTATAACAGCCTGCCGAAAAGGGGCATACAAGAAAAAATTTCAAATTAAGCTAAGATGAGAACCATAATCCATTTTGTGAAACTTGAAAAGAAAAAGAGATCAGATCTACGTTGGATGTGACAAAAATATTTCAAAAATGCAGTTTCATAGGACCCATGCCAAAAGTATAACTATTTTAGTCCTGAAAAAGATCGACTATTCTCAACAACAGCAAAGACTAATGAAGTTGAGAAGAAAGCACTGAAACTGATAGCCAGAATGCTCTTGATAGATTAATGAATAGACCAAAATTTGGCTTTGATTACCATTTACAATATGAAGAAAGAAAAGTGCTGAAGTTTAGGCTGCCAAAACAACCATAAAAATCGAAGTCATGACAGAGATGATAAAAAGCACTTGGATTTATTTGTGATCCCAAGTTCAGAATATGTTACACTTGGATTTATTTGTGATCCCAAGTTCAAAACATGTTGCATATTTCTTCATTTCAAGAGTCATAGTCGATCACAAAACTAATCAAAGACAGGGAAACCTCTTACTGGTTTTTGGAAATTGAATCGGGAAGCTTTTGACCAACTATTGACCATACCCATCTTAAGGAATATTTAAATCCTTTTGGTTGGGAGGATAGTAAAGTTGACACAAAATATTATTTCTGGAAATCTAATTCATGATTCTTTATTATATTTAAGTATTGTTAAAAGTTTTGATAGGAAAGTTGTGTAGATTCTATTTAGAACAATTTAATGTGGAATATAATATAAGATTTTTTTTAAAAAAAAGAGTTTTTCTAAAGATAAGTATAGATATTTGAATTATGTGTAGAGGTAAAAGAAGGACAAGGGAAGATTTAAATGTTTAGTTCTTGTCTTTTATTAAAATCTTGAGGAAAGTAATCTGAATATAATAGGTTTCGAGATGGAAGCCCATGTTTTTTAACAAAATGCACAATTAATATTGCTAATGGATCTGAATTTTGTCAAATGAACTTATAAGTTGATCATTTATATTGATTCTTGATTAGTTTGCCCCGATGGGCCAGTTGGGTGTTTCTTGCTACCTTTTCTAGCATTGGATTGATTAGTAATGTTAAGGATAATAACAATAATTAAATCATTTTTCTATTTGCATCAATGCCTATTGTTTGCTAATTCGAATTAGAATCATTTTATAAGTAACCGGACTAAAAATTTTGTCATGTGTACTTGGACTCTTGCTAACCCACTCAATTTAATCCCTCGTTAGCCTTTTAATATACTATCTCCTCTAAATCAAATTTCGGTTAGCCGAATTATTCCTTTAACCTGTTGTCGTTACAATTTTTAATGTGGACGAGACTTTGTTTTCCAATCTTGCTTGTTACTTTGAGCATTGTTATGGGTATGATTCTTTGTGATTCCAGTATTTCTTTTGTTTAATTGGATAAAATTGGCATTTTATCATCTATTTGTTGATGATTAGCTTATGTTTGTCTTTTTTGGTGTAAGTTTTCAGCTTGGAGATTTCTGTTCATGCAAAGATTGAGAAATTCATAGAGCATGAAGCCAGTCATTGATATCTTTCCTGTTTCCAAATTTCAGAGAGCTATGGCTTGTACATCGAAACTTAGGCCTTTATATCATATTATTTACTTGGTGTTACAGTGTAATTCAAACTTAATAATTGAATTGGACAATTGCAACTAAATATTCTTGCTTTCTTAAGGATTGAATTGGAGAATTGCAATTACAAAATCTCACTTTCTTTTTCTTGATTAGCACCAAATGCTAAGTAGGATCGTACATGCTTACAAAGTTGTTTGCTGCAGGATTAGTGAATGGTTTTTACATTCACATAGGATAGTTTTACTCTTTCACATATTTCTAATAGATAAAAATTTGCTAAAAGATAAAATCAATTACTTCTGGATGCATACCCATTTATAGTGGACTGTGGTTGCTCCAAAATGTGTGTGTAATACCAAGGGCCCTCCATGGGCAATATGGTAATTATGACTCCATGGGTAATTAAGTGAATGTAAAGTGATAAAGGACTTGATTGCAATTTCTACATTTTCTTTTGCCCAAAAGACTTAGGGTTTTCTTTTCTCTTTCATTGCTATTTTTTTTTCTTCTCTCTTTGAAAGCTCTCTCTCTATCTTCCTTATCTCTCTCTAAATCTCTCCCATTTTTGCTCTTGAAGAAGGAAGGGAAGGATCTCTTTCTCAAAGGGAAACAAGTAGGGGATATAGCGAGGCTTCAACTCCACCTTCTACCCAAGGTATTTTCTCCCCAAATCTTACTCTATACTTGGGTTTTATCTATTATAGTGTATGGTGTGATTTTTTAGTGATTAAAGGAGGTTCTAGGGTTGCTATGCTTTAAGGGCTTTGTGCTTGGTGTTTGTTGTTTGTGTGTGTGTGTGTGTGTGTGAGTTGATGGTTGCTTTGCTATGATCAATTTTGGGTGAAGAACCTTGGGGGTTAATGTGTGATTTATGATTTATGAAGTGCATTGAGTATTATGTGATGTTTCTTGACTTATTATGCCATTTTGGAGTTGATTTAGTATTTGGAATGAGTTGGAAGAAGATGGAGTGTGTTGGGTGTGGAATGGATGTGTTGCAGGCTGAAGAACCTGTGTTCTAGGCTCATCACGACGCTAATCGGGCCATGAATGACGCCGCGACTCGATAGGGGGAAGTTTTGGTGCCAGCTGCGGTTTAGGTGGTTGGAGTTTTTGACTCGAGCTGCGGTTGGAACCGTGGCTAGGGTTCTAGTGTGAGTCGCGACACAACACCGCAGGTCATGCCAGACTCTCCTCTTTTGCTTCATTTTGCGTTTAAAGTTTAGATTTAAGTCTCAATTATGATTTCTTGATAGAGTTAGAGTATGATTGGGTGTTTAATTTTGTGTTTTAGGTGAAGACAGTGATTATCCCTGCTTCGAGTATTTGAACTAGCTTTGAATCGAGATAAATAGTACTTGAATCTCTTTGCATATTGAAAATGTGTATTGTTAACTTGAATGTTTTGAACTACTATTTGTTATATGAATTGGCTTGAGCTTGGTTATATTTTACTTTCATTATGAAATGAGAATACGTGGTAAGTTAATTGTTTGAATGATGGATTGCTTGAGCTCTTGAGTGAAATGGTTTATGATGGGACTAGTTCCTTAAATTGATGATGGTGATATGATCTTTGAACCGTACTAACCGGGTGATAGTTAGTTTTGAACCAAACCAATCGAGTGATAGTTGGTTTTGAACCTTGTTAATCGGGTCGTATTTAACAACTAGCTATCCAGGGTCATTTGTCAAATTGCTTCTTGAGCTCATATTGTTATTACGATGTGATTATTCATGTGAATCGAAATGCTTATGAATTGACCAAATATCTTTATGATTTATATGAATTATTGCAATGTTATTGAAATATATATATGTGTGTGTGTGTGTAATAATCTCAAGCCACAAAGAGATTTTGAACTACTTATTGGGTGATTTATCACTCACCCTTTCTTTTATCTCGCAGAGGATGAATTCAGAGAGGAAGATTGGAAGGATTTTTGGGCCTCTTGACTTATGTTTTTGTATTGGACATAGAAAGGGATTATTTTGGTTCAATGATTGCATAGCCAAATTTTGTACAAGTTGGGTTATGCATGTTGTACCCCAGTTTTTGGTAACAAGGAAAATAGAATTGTAAATGGAGAATAGATATTTTTTAATGAATGAAATGATATTTTTGACTATGGTTGTGTATTTATTAAGCTATGATTGGTTTGTTTAATGTTTTGCATCGATTAGTCTTGTGTCTTAGCGTAGTCATGACGGGTGCCACGTCTCAGGGTACAGGGCGTGACAGCGTGTGTGTGTGTGTGTGTTGAGTGTCTTGAATTTTGTAGGGCGACCCGATTTATGACATGATCCAATATTTGAGATTTCAACTTCGAAAAAGGGAAAAAATTTGAGATTAGTGGTGGGTTAGGGGCTTGGGCTCCGCAGTATGGACCAACACGTTTTGTGGGCTATACATGTATACAGATAGGGATTTTATAATGTATACACTAAAAACAATCTCTCAAGAAATAAGAATTTTCTCTCTGCTCGTGGACGTAGGCTAAATTAGCCGAACTGCATAAATTCTTGTGTGCTTTATTTTTCTCATAATTTTCTTGTCTTGTTAATTTGCGCAACAATTTGCGCACATGAATTATACTGGACACATTTACAGTGGATTGTGGTTGCTTCAAAACTTTGATCTGCTAGCTGGACTAATCATTGAATAGGTATAACGATCGTGGCTTGCATGAGAGCTTAAATGCTTAACTAGAGAGAAAAGTTAGTAAAGGAAATGGGAGCTGTAGAAATTTGGTAGGAGGATTATAAAGCAAGCAGAGAGTATTTTTCATCCCATGAAAGGAGCTGAAATCTTGATACAATTATAATTAGCTAGAATGCTGATTCCTGATTCCATGCTATCTGGGCTTTTTCAGCCAAATATTTTGCACTATAAATGCACATTTGGAGTCATTGTGCCCACTTGGGAGTGTTAGAATTTTCGGTTGAAATATTTACTATCGAAAGCAATTTACTTTTTGCTCCATGATGTTTCTTAATATCTTATATAGGTTATGATATTTCTTCTTCAGGTCCATTACATAAGCAGTCACAAATATTCTCCATATTACTTTATTAAATTCTGCCGTGGGGCTAAAAAACTAGTCACCCTATGCAATACTTTGGCCTATTTGCCTCAAATTTGACCACTTTAGTGGAGTATAAAATAATGTACTATATTGCTAAAAGGAGAAAATCTCTCACGTTTCTGCGAGTTAACCATTCAATGAATACAGGCAAAAGAACAAGTGATTCAATGTGGAAACCTTTAGTTAAAAAACAATTTTAGACTTGACCATTAGCATTCGCTTTTCATGCCTCCTGGACATATGCCTTTGATGAAAATGTTTGGATGACAGGATTTTACGAAAAAATAGTGGTAAACTTTGTTAGAAATTTAAAAAAAAAAATTGGTGGTAAGTTTTGTCAAATGAGTAGTAAGTTGTGTCAAGTTAGTAATAAGTTTATTATGAAAAGAGTAATATATTGTAATAACATTCGTCAAGACAACAGTTTCTTATACCTTTGAATGCATTTATATAAGCAGAGTTAATATATGTGTGTTATCAAGTTTATGAGGAGATGAAAGTTATCTTTCACTATGTTGATCAAGAATGTACAAGGATATATATACAAGTTACAACTGAATGTAATTCAAATATAAAACAACTATAACTATAAGTATAAGATATTATTGTTACAGATTTGTTATGATAAGAATGAACCTAATAGAATCATAACAATGCTAACAACATACTAACAGCCTTAATATGTGTGTGTGTGTTCGGTTTGGAAACTCATAAATCTCACTAAGGAAATGATAAATATGGACTAAAACATATTTCATTTCCTTTCAAAACTTGATAAACTTTGCTAATTATCCTGAATTTTCTGACAGACCAAATTTGTTTTCCTTTTTTCATAATATTATAACTAATCTGCACTGGTGAAAATAATAGAAACAAATTACAATTTAAAAGTATTACAAATTAACCTATTAATTATGGAATAACTACTAATATATAGTTAGTCTAAGCTCAAATGAGATAAAAATTATATCCAAGACCTCTAATTCTTGGAACCAACTTAAACACGTCACGTGAGCTGCAGTCCTGATATTGTTTACATCTATTCTACCGTGCTATTTTCAACTAGTTTGGTTTATGAAATCACTATCAGCTATTTTAAACATGTTTAGCAACTTAATTATATGCTATTGCTGGGGGCCATAAATAGTACCCTTCATTATCTTTTCAATTCAACCCTCTCTCCTGCCGACTTCGAAGATAATATAATAGTAATTGACTTGGAGGAATTTGAAAAGCATTCACCCTTTATTATCTTTTCAACCCTCTCTCCTACCGACGATTAGGAAGAAATTAATCCCTTGACTGTCAGTATTTTCATCTTAACTCAAGCTGCCTATATATTCTTCATCAGTTTCCCTTTATCATCTTTTCAACCCTCTCTCCTGCCGACGATTTGGAAGAAATTAATCCCTTGACTGTTAGTATTTTCATCTTAACTCAAGCTGCCTATATATTGTTCATCAGATACTATAATCAGTTCTTGTCATTAACGCCAATAGACACGTGGCAAACATGGGAAGACTAAGAAATATCATCGTTCTTGTCTTCTTAACCCAGTTGGCAACACGTTACGTAATATCAAAATCAGTTTCCATTGCAGTAGCGCCTGATTCTCACCCCATCAGCTCTAGAGATGAATCAGCACTCTTAGCCTTCAAGGCTGAAATAACATCTGAGCCTAATAATATATTGTCAAGAAACTGGACACAAGGGACAAATATTTGCAACTGGATAGGCATTACTTGCGGCCGAAGGCATAAAAGAGTAAGGGGTTTGAATCTCTTCAACATGAGCCTCAGGGGCACCATTGCTAAAGAAGTTGGGAATCTTTCATTTCTTGCTGTCCTTGATCTCGGCAACAACAGCTTCCATGGTCCTATCCCAAACGAATTAGGCCATTTGAGGCAACTTCGGTTCGTATACATGGAGTTCAATGAGCTCACTGAGGGTGTTCCCCATAGTTTCAGGCTTCTCAGGAAGCTTCAGGTTTTGGATTTATCAAATAAAAATCTTGCTGGATCCATTTCTTCAGGCTTCTTAGGTAATGTCTCTTCTTTGGTCGCCATTCTTTTGGGTAACAACGACTTTCTGGGAGTCTCCCCCTGGATTTCTGTGATAATCTTCCGAGTCTAGAGGAGTTGTATCTGTCAGGGAATCAATTGGATGGTGAAATTCCTTCTAGTCTGCAGAAATGCAAAGGAATTAGGATTCTATCTTTGGCGAATAATCTACTCTCTGGAAGCATCCCTGAGGAAATTGGTACCTTCTCCAAGCTTCAGGAGTTATATCCTGATTATAACAATTTAACAGGTACAACCCTACACTCTTTTTTCTCATTTTTGATTAATAATGCAATTACAAGTTTTAATTCAGTTAACAAGCTTCTATACTGGCCAATAAAATATATGCTGTTTAAAAGGCTACATCATCGTCATCATCATTACACACATATTTTTATGTATCTGGGTGTGTATCTGACACGCATGTACTGCGAGCCCACATACACATATGTAGGGGTGGCAATTTCTGACACGACCTGAAAACCCGATACGAATCTAACACGAAAATAGCAGGTTTGGGTTGGGGGTTTTTGGGTTGGCGGGTCGGACCCGACTGACCTGATAAAAAAACAGGTTGGATTCGGGTCGACATGAATCGGGTTCGGGTCGACCCGCGAACCCGAAAAAAAAAAAAAAAAAAAAAAAAAAAAAAAAAAAAAAAAAAAAAAAAAAAAAAAAAAAAAAAAAAAAAAAAAAAAAAAAAAAAAAAAAAAAAAAAAAAACTCTAACATTTTGTAGCTTTGTTTCATCCATTCACATTCAAACATAACAAATTTCACTCATTGGATAATTAATCAAGTAAATTGTAAGAAAAAGTATGAATTTTACCTAGATTTATGCAAAGTAAATTGTAAGAGGAGTTAAGTGTATGTTAATAAGTATCTTTAATATTAATGTGTGCAATTTACTTGATTAATTATCCAATGAGTGAAATTTATTATGTTTGAATGTGAATGGATGAAACAAAGCTACAAAATGTTAGAGTTTTTTTTTTTTTTTCGGGTCGGCGGGTCGACCCGCCAACCCGATTCGGGTCATGTTCGGGTTGGCTATTTTCGGGTTGGCTGGTTGGCGGGTCGGGTTCGGGTTGGCAGGTTGGCTGTTATATTTGGGTCTCAACCCGACCCGCCAACCCGCCAACCCGACCCGTTGCCACCCCTACACATATGTTGCATGTTGTGGTTCAATACCCTCGTCGTTTGTTTCTATTTTCTGATTTGAATAAATTTGTGGAAAAACAATATTTGAATTTAAAGAGATAAAATCTAAGTTTTTTTCATGTTTAGAATCTTTCTAGATAATTTGTTGCTTGCACTCTAACACAAATATTCAACCGACGTGTCCTGTCAAATTCATCATAATATCACGTTATCGTTACATATATTACTATTACACTTAACTCACAAATATTGCAATTTATTTGTTTGCAAGGTAGTGTTATTAGATTAGTACATAAATATTAACATGATTTTTCCTACCTTGTAAAAGAATATTGTGACTATTTTATAATCTAGTGAAAAATGTATTATGTCAAATAACTATACTTAATTTCTCATATTTTTTTGGTACTCTCTCCATCCCATGGAATGAGATATATTTACTATTTTTTGTTATTTCAAAATATTTGTCATTTTTGAAAAAGTTAAAGCATAATTACAATTTTTTTCCCATTTCTATCCCTTTGGAGGGCAAAAGTGGTAATGACTAGGTAACTATCAACATCATTATACTATTCTTAAAATATTAAATTCCCGAAAATTGATATGACAGATGTAGCATTTACCAAGTTTGAGAAAAAAATTACTCATTATTTGCAACCTTGGATTCCAAAACAATATTAAATCACAAAAATATATTGGTAAAAAATATATTCATGAATTTATAGTTCTTATTTGTAGTAGTGGCTGCAAAATTATAATTTTTTCGATATAATCAATTGAATATTAGGTTTTCAACATGGTTATAAAAACTTAAAATGAGTTGAGCAAAAATAAACTTAGTTATCTTGTAAAAGATGCAGACCAATATTTTTTCTTCACTACAAAGAAAGATCCATCACAATAAAAGAGGTGAATTAATATTTCCCCTTTACTGTAAAGAAAGATCCATTCACAATCAAACAAAATTACTTTACTCTTTTATGGGAAAAAACTAATTCATTTTTTCAGTATGTCATATTATATTATACCATATTCATTTATTAAGTCTAATTTTTGACTTTTTCTTCCATGCTAAAAAGAAATATAAAGGCCCCAATATATGCTTTGAATATAACTATCTACAAGATGTTGTTCTATTCTTTTATTATCTTAATTGACATGGTGATATAAATCGAGACCGTAACATATTTGGAAAAAAATAAAAAAAGTCCTTTTAAAAAGTTTTTTTTTAATTGGTTATTTGAATTATAGTATGTGGAGTTGGTTGAATTATTTAATGATATCATCAGGTTTTTATTTGACATGAATTAAAGAAAAATAAAAAGTATAATCTCTTGAAGCAATGATTTAGTGGTTTATGGACATTAATAGTTAAAATTACAGTACGGTGAACCTTTTTAGATTTCAAGCAACTAATGAATAAGAATTGCAATTTGTCTTCCGACATTGTACTCATTTTATTAAAAAAACTGAATTGTCGAAAAAGGACAATATTGTAAACCAGTTACATGGAGAATAAAATGTCATTCCATTAGAATGAGAAGGTCAAATTGAGAATAAAAAAAAAAAAACAAAACTAAGACAAAAAAAAAAAGTGCTAGCACTACCATCTATCAAGACTCACCATATCATACTTTTAAATAGAGAATATTTACACACAAGCAAGAATGGAAATCTACCATCGATGGTAAATGGTTTCATATAGAAAGACCTTCTAGAATAAACATTGGACTACGAAGAAAAAGGGGGAAAAAGATGAAGTAGCCATTTTGGATTAAGAATATGTGAAAGTGTATTTATCACTATAAGGGTTGTGCTTGCCAAGTTCTGAAGTAGGAATAGGAATTTGATCTCCTATGGATTAAAAGGGGAAAAAAAAACAAGGGGTTCAATAAAAAATTTCAATTAACCAAAGGTGCAACTGATAACCACACCTAATCCTTCGACAAAACGATCATTCTAAGAAGATCATCTCATGGCTATTGAAAATGAATTATATCAGATGGTTTTATCTCTAATCTTTTGTGTGTGTGTGTGTACAAGCTTGATCTGTCAACAAATCATGCTAAAATGATCATCTCATGGCTATTGAGAACGAATTAAATCATATGAGTTTATTTCTTAAGCTTATATGTTGCTGTACAGACACACACATTCACACGTTAGTTTTTCATTTTGAGATAATTAAGGTTGCACAATACATTATTTGGACAGACAATTACACTTCTTAACAATTTCAATACGATATTGGTTGTAGGTTTATTACCCTGGAGAATTTTTAATGTGGCTTCTCTTGTAAAGATCAGCTTGTCCAATAATATGATCTCTGGTAGCCTTCCCAATGACCTTTGTTTCCAACTTCCAAAGCTGGAGAGTTTGAATCTCTCAAGAAACCAAATTAGTGGTCAAATCCCGTCTAGTCTGTCTCATTGCAGCGCACTGAAATGTCTACGTTTGTTCAACAACAAGTTCACAGGACGCTTGCCAAGAACCGTAGGAAATTTGTCAGCACTTGAATTTTTGTCTTTATCCAGTAATAATTTGACAGGTTTATTTCTCTTCCTATTTGTCATTTTGAATACAAGATTGCATTTATGGATAATACTATGGTGCCCTAATGCACTATAAAATTTTGTCATATGCTAATTTAGTCAGAAGTTGAAGTCTGCTTTCTTGTGCAGGAAATGTGGCAGGTGAAATTGGAAATCTATTACTGCTTCAGAGGCTAAATGTTAGAGATAACAATTTTTTTGGCACTATACCACGTTCAATAAGCAATCTATCGAAATTGGAGATTCTCGCACTAGGTACCAACTCTTTTCATGGAAATATTCCAATTGAAATAGGACAGCTTTCGAGCCTAAAATCGTTGGAAGCTGGAATGAACCAGCTTACAGGTGAATTACCCTGGTCTATTTGTAATATTTCCACATTAGAAATAATATCGCTACCTGTGAATAACATTTCTGGCAACTTGGCATCAGTCATAATTGATGGGGCATTTCCAAACCTCCAAGAACTTTTTCTTGGTGGTAATCTTTTCAGTGGATCAATTCCCAGCTCTATCTCAAACTTCTCAAAACTTGCTTGGCTAGACCTTGTTGAGACCATGCTAAGTGGACCTATACCCATGAACCTTGGAAACATACCTGACCTTCAACTTCTCCAAATAGGATCGAATCAATTGTCGAACAATCCATCAACTTCAGAATTGAGTTTTCTTGATTCCTTAGTAAATTGCAAATACTTAAGCCATACTTGTGGATGGGAATCCCCTGAATGGAACTCTTCCAAAATCCATAGGTAATTTATCCTCATCTTTTGAAGATATCACTGCCTTTTCTTGTGGAATCAAAGGGTCGATTCCCCGTGAAGTTGGCAATTTGAGAAACATTATCCATTTAGACTTATATGATAATGAATTAGTTGGATTTATTCCTGAAACATTTAGACAGCTAACCAAGATGCAAAGTTTGAGCCTAGTGGGCAATAAAATTCAAGGCTCTTTACCAAGTACTATATGCAATATGAAATATTTATATTATTTAAATTTAGAAAGAAACTATATCTCAGGTTCATTGCCTGAGTGCTTGGGAGAACTTCCTACACTGAGAATATTTTACGTGGGTGATAATGCATTAAACTCGACAGTACCAGCAACGTTGTGGAGCAGCAGAGATACATCTACTCTAAACTTGTCTTCAAATATTCTTGATGGTTCTTTGGGTTCAAAGATCAACAGCATGAAGAGCATCAGAATATTGGATCTGTCAAATAATCACTTCTCAAGTTTCATTCCAAGCAGCGTTGGACAACTTCAGGATTTGGTTACCCTCAATTTGTCTCAAAACAAGTTAAATGGTTCTGTACCTGAGTCATTCGTTAATTTAGTGAGCTTAGAACAGTTAGATCTATCTAATAATAGTCTTTCCGGCTCCATCCCTATGTCTCTTAAAAAACTTACAGTTTTTGGCATATTTCAATGTTTCTTTCAATGAATTGAGTGGTGAAATTCCAAATGGTGGCCCTTTTGCAAACTTCACTGCTGAATCTTTACACACAACTCTGCTTTCTGCGGGGTATCTCGCTTTAAAGTCAAGGCATGTAAAAACCATAAATTGCAATTCTCAAGTAAAACTCAACTTTTGAAATTCATTCCATCATCAATTTTATCAGTCCTCATATTACTTGCACTTTTTTTTTGGTTCTTGAGATGTGGGAAAAGAAGTGCAAAACTTCCTGTTGGGGATAACTCGCTCCTTACTGTTGCTAGAATTTCATATCATGAAATTCTTCATGCCACCAACAGCTTTGATGAAAGCAATTTGATTGGTGAAGGAAGCTTCAGTTCAGTGTATAAGGGGGTATTCTCAAGCGGGATGGTTGCAGCAGTTAAAGTTTTCAATGTGGAGACGCAAGATGCATTCAAAAGCTTTGATGTTGAGTGTCAAGTATTGCGCAACATTCGCCACAGAAACCTTGTCAAGTTAATCAGTAGTTGTTCAAACTTGGATTTCAAAGCCTTGGTGCTAGATTTTATGCCTAATGGTAGCCTTGATAAGTGGCTTTACTCTCACAACTACTGCTTGGATATAAACCAAAGATTAGAGATCATGATTGATGTGGCATCTGCACTGCAATATCTACATCATAATTACTTGTCCCCCATTATTCATTGTGATTTGAAGCCAAGGAACATTCTTTTAGATGAAGATATGACTGCACATATAAGTGATTTTGGCATATCAAAGTTACTAGGTGAAGACACCGAAAAGGCACAAACCAATACCTTGGGCACCGTTGGATACATGTCACCAGGTAACTCAATCTATAATTTACTCGGTGACATATTAGTCATTTCTATACTGATAAAACGGATTATCACTGTATGATTTATGTTACTAGTGTGATGAGCTGTTAAAAATTTATCATGCATCGTTAATCTATTCATCAATAAAATTAAAGAAGATACAGTTTTTGTCATTCCATGTGGTCCATTATTTTTTCTCAAGCATTTCCTTCTCATGTTTGATTATTTGCTTAATTAGCTTGTACCCAGCTTGAAGTCACTGATATACTTGTGTGTCTATATATTGTTGCAGAATATGGATCAGAGGGAATACTTTCAATTTCGGGTGATGTTTACAGCTATGGCATTCTGTTGATGGAGACATTCACAAGAACAAAACCCACTAATGAAATGTTTCTAGGAGATCTGACGATGACTAGATGGGTATCTGAATCATTCCCTGCTGCAGTAATGGAAATTATAGATGCTAATTTGTTGACAGGAAATGCAAGAAATTTTGATAATAACATCTCCTGTTTAACCTCCGTCATGGAATTAGCTCTTGAATGTACAGCACATTTGCCTGAATCCAGAGCTAGTATGAAAGATGTCTTGGTGAAGTTAAGGAAGATCCGTGCCAAATTTCAACAGAATGTGACTGGAGGTTGAACTATCCAAGTATTTTGTTTATATCTGTTTCGAACAAAAGGTATAAAGGAGAAGGAATTATGTTACATGTAATCACTGGACCATATCATCCATTCCATTTTATTTTTTTAAAAATTTTAATCTTTTGTCATTTGCTCGGAAAATAGTGTAAAAGCATGAACCTGCAGATGAAAGCAATAAAGCAAACATTGCTCAATTGCTAATTGATTATAAAGCTAATAAAATAAAAGAAAATACGGCCTCATCAACATTCACTGTGAAATCGGAAATAATCATTATAGGAACAAAAGTTCGAAATTGGCATAATTATGGAACTATTAAAAAGGAAAAAAAATAAAAAGTAAGTAATAAATTTCCCATCCCCCTGAACGGGGAAGAAGACTATAAATGCTTGTCTACCTTAGCCAATGTAAATGACCACAGGTCGACAACACCAATTTGATGACTATTTTATTCTTCACCAGCAATTCTGTCTTTGACTGGAAATTCTGGAAAGAAAGATTCACATGTATCATGAAAATATTCAGCGAAATCTAAGGCAGCATCTGCAACAAACTTGTCCTCATCAAGTATTTCAGGATTGTTGGCATTGCCCTGGAAAAGATGCATAACAGCAGTTAGAAGATGCTTATATAGAGGCACTCAAATGCCTCTCAAAACTAGAAGCAAAATGCGAAACATCTGCTGTTGGAAATAATCAAAGTTCAGTATAATTTTACAGGAAAAATGCAAAAACAAATGAACTAATATCATAGATAAGGTTTTAAATCACAGTCGTTAATGAAACCAAAGAACAGCTTGAAACTTATTTCCAGTACACAATACTTTTTTGAAACAAATTCTCAATTACCATGCAGCTGGATCCCCTGATGTAGCCAACCATTAACAGCTCCATTTCCTGGTCATACACCTCCTCATTGCTTCCATTAATTATAACCGCCTGCTGAAAAGAGGCATAAAGATACAACTTCAAATAAAGCTGGAGATGAGAACCAAAATCCACTGTACGAAACTTGAAAAGAAAAAGAGATCAGATTTGTGTTGGATGTGAAAAAAATAATTCAAAAATGTAGTTTCTTAGGATCCATGCCGAAAGTATAAGTATTACAGTCCTGAAAAAGATAGACTATTCTCAAACTATTCTCAAAAAGAGAAAAGACTAACAATAGACTATTCTCAAAAGAGAAAAGACTAACAAAGTTGAGAAGAAAGCATGGAAACTGAGAGTAAGACTGCCCTTGATGGATTAATGAATAGACCAAAATTTGGCATCTATTTCCATTTACAACATGAAGAAAGAAAAGGGCTGAAGTTTAGGCTGCTCAGAACAACTATAACGATAGAAGTCATGACAGAGGTGATAAAAAATCACTTAGATTCATTTGTGATCCCAAGTTCAGAACATGTTGCATATTTCTTCATTTCAAGGGTTCTAGTCTGTCGCAAGACATATCAAAGAAGACCAGGAAACCGCTTATTGGCTTTGGGATGTTAGAATCAGGAACTTCTTTTACCAACTATTGACCCATACCCATCTTCGAAGGATATTTATGAGATCCAAACTTCGTTTACTCCAATCACAGAGTCCTTTTAGCAGATGACTCACAGGTGATAAGCAGAAGCCTTACCTTAACCACTCTCCCTATGACCACAGCCTAAAATTCATGTAAGTTTTCAAAATCCAGTTAGTGTCACTATTTACTTACAATTTCTCTCTTGTAAGAACAGCATTTATGCTCCCATGCAATGCTGATCACAATCTTGACAATCTTCTGCACATCAATTCTTGCCCAACCAAGATAGAGACCTTGAACTTGATCAGGAAGAGATGGTGCATCATCTGAGTTCAACAGATCGTGTCAAAGATTAGCGACAAAATTTGCAAAAGACCATTGCGAGGAAAAAGATACCATCACAACAGGTGAGGTTTCCAGTTGAATGACAAATTATAAAACAAAAGTCTAATATTCTTTCAGCAAGAAAACTATCATCAATGATATTTGCATGTGATATTCCTGGGATGAAAGTTATAAAAAAGGACAACAATTTAGGATATCTTGGCAATACAAATTTCTTAAAATCACAACCATTTAGAACAAAATTCAAAATGAAACCTGAAAGTTCATGGAGAAAACCACTGCTATACACCCCCTTCAAATAAATGGGTTCAATTGGCAAAGCATTGCACACCGCTGCACCATTAAATTTGAGTTTATTTGTTGTAGTACAAAATTAAAAAAAAATAATAATTTAACAGAAAGATTGAATATCTTGGACTGATATGTACAATCTTCAAATGGTGGAAGACCCCATAGCTCTGGCCGAAACTCCAACAGCGAATTAAGTACAGAATCAGCTATAGAAAATGGATCTCTTTCAATCTGGAGCGATGGTACAGCTACCACATTCATTCCGGCAGCTTTTCCTGCTTTAACACCAACACTGCCAAAATTAATAAAGTATCAGAAATTATGATGGAAGCATTTCAGCATTCAGCCATCAATAGTACAACGTAAGTAACAGAAAAGACAGTCACAGTAAAACATGTAGTGGTCAAATAAAGTTACATAAGAGACTTCTAAAAGTAGAGTGAAAATAGATCCCACATCCAGAAAAAGGAGGATTTAATGAATGTTTACACATGCAAGAAGCACTATGTCCAGTTACTAAAAAAAAAGAACTAGTGAATTTTGACTTACAGGGAATCTTCTATGACAAGGCAGTCAACTGCCTGAACACCCATTCTATTTGCAGCTTCAAGAAACCTGATGGCATATTGATGGATTCAAATGATGTGCTTAGAAAACAAGAAATCAACTCTACATATAACTTTTCCAATAATATAAATAGTTATATCTGAAAAGAGATTTCTTTATGTATCTGTGCAGAGTACCAACTCAAGAACATGAAAATCCAAGTAATGCAGAAACTCTTCAATCTTTAACTAGCAATATCTAAAGAATAATTATAAGGTCTCCCCAAAAGGTGATAAAGTGTTCTGAGTAACACCTATAACAAATTGAAATGGTGGCACTCACGATAATTATTATCGAAAGCTGACCACCACTCGATTGGTTTACATGGTGATTAACACATGTACTCAAAACTTAAAAGCATGAACATCATTAATCTTGCACAGCGGTACAACCATACATATCTCACTCTTCCTCACCCCCTCCCCCCCCCCCCCAAAAAAAAAATTTTGCCCAATTCGTATATTTATACTTTTCTTTGTGAGTTGCAGATATTGGACTCGAATTTCTCAAGAAGTTAGTCCTCTGATCTCCATTATGAGATAACTCATCCCAGAACATGTACCTCTACATTGGAATTCTGAGAAGAACAATTGCAATGCCAGGCAAAATATTTTTTCCATCTCACATGCAATGCCAATAAAAGATTCTAAAGAAGTAACCTACAAATTAAGAGCCATATCTTACATGTCAGGCGCTGGTTTCCCTGATTTGACTTGGTCACTTCCAAGGATTACAGTAAAGTAATCTTTCCACCCTGTGAACACATAAGAAACACACATGCTATGGGTCAATTTATTAAATTATCTGACTAAGATTTAAAAGCAATTCTGAAATGCCATAAGATGCATTGGATAGTTGGGGCAATAGTTTGGTTCACTTGATTTTTACATTTAACTATGAATGCTATACTGAAGCTTATTCATGTTTCAAAAGAGAATATTAAATTTACAAGATTCAATAGTGGAAAGCTGCAATTAATGAAAATATTCATAATAGATAGATAAGAACAACCTCCCTTAACGCAGAAAACCAAGAAATAAAGATCTATTAGACATTAGCAGAATACATTCACGGACAACCATAAGTAGTTTACAGTGCGTACAGTATTCCTTCTAAACTGTCAGATGTTCTATCCGTCGCCAAGCAAAGGAAAATACTACAGTAGGAAATTCAACATTTAAGAAGCTAAACGGATTATCATTAATATTTTTAGAAAGTTGTGCTCTCTGAGAGTCGAGCACAAGGCTTGCCACCGTGATTTAGTTGATCAGATACAATGAAGTTGCAGCAAATATGGTAAATATGTGGTAAGCATCAACGATGACAACATGATAAATGATCAATGAAATGGGAAGAATTGCTGGATAAGGCAGGATTAGATCATTCACACAAGCTAACTTGCATAAACGACTGCAAATCGATAGCATATAGCATATAGTAGCTTTTCCTGTTATGCACTTTATTACAAGCTTAAGCTTTCAGTTAAAGTTTTCATCAACATGTCCACTAAAATTTCATTTTCACAACAATAAGAGTAAAATGACACTGCTGAAAAGAAATCCTACTAAAAGGTAGAAACCTGAGAAGAATATTTGCTACACTGAACTGTATATGAAAAATTATTTAGAATAATTAGTGATAACTAGTAACATAATCAGTTGAGGGCTTCATATCAATTCATTCAACATAAAAATATTGAGAATCTTCCAATTAGTTTTGTTTATTTGGTTAAAAAGACAGTACTAGTAAAAAATACTTAGTCCAAGGTGACCAGTTCAATTCCAAATGGGAGAAAGCAAAGAAGAAGAATAAGATGGTAAAAAAAGAAACCACTGCAGGAGAGAATCGAGAAACTAACCTTGTTGGTAGGAAATTTTCACATCAATATTTTTCCTTAAAGAGTTTGAAGCAAGTGCAAGGGGCACCCCATGTTTATGGAGATGTTTCATAAGGCGATTGGCACCAGGAAGTGCCTTAGATTTCAGCCACCTAAAAAGAAACAACTATAAGATACATTATGCAAGAGTGCTGCCATACTTTCTGGAGGACAAAAGAATAGGTATCAGTTCAAGGAATTGCTTTTAAAATTTTGTCATTTGACCAAAATGTACATTTAGAACTTCTAAAGTTAAACTGCTGTTAAAGTTTTGTCATTTGGCAAAAATGTATATTTAGAACTTCTGAAGTTTACTAATATGTCAACATAATTTGTGATGCTTTATCTTCATATCAAGCATTTGAACACCTTAAGCAGAATCATGTTAATCTACTGATCAGGAATACACCAAGGACTCGTAGATGTAATTAGGTTCACTCCAATATCAATGTTTCTTATCTACCCAGCTATACTTACAAAGCTTAAAATTATTGCTCACACAATCAATGAAAAAATGATAGTGTTGTCTGATTGTTGAATCCACATGAACTAAACAGAATAATGGTACAAGTTAATGCAGAATAATATGAAATGTAGGGGGGAAATTCTGATATGGAAAAGCACCGGATTTGAGTAATTAAAAATGAATCCGCCAAAAAAGTTAATTTAATTTACAGTTATCCGAATAGAATAATAGTACAAATTAATGCACAATGGCATGAAATGTAGGGGCAAAAGAAAAAGATTCCAATATGGAAAAACACAGGACTTGAATAATTAAAAATGGAAAGAAATTTTCTGTGGCAAATTAGAAGTTCTTTGTTACCAATCCGCCTGATGACAAATTCTCATTCTCAGTAGAGGAGGTCAAGTACATTCTTTTTCCTGAATGCTTACCATTACCATGCTATAATTTCTAAGAAAGACATAGGAGGACGTATTACCATGATATCAAAACGCATGGAATTAATCACCAATCACTCTAGAAGTTTAAGCCATCAATGGCAAAGATAGGATATTTCAAATTGCTTCAGTGTAAGACATCAATTTGTCTTACCATATTAAACTTACAAGCAAACATAACATAATAATTTATCAAAAACCAGAGAAAAAATAGAGAAAAGACTCACATTCCCTGATAAAGAGGCATGATTTCTTGGGTGAATTCCTCAGGCGTGAGTGGAAGATCATAGTCCTTGACAATTGCACTCACAGACACTTTTTGAGTCATCCCTGCTCTCCTGTTCTCTTTTTCCTTATCTGGCACCTTCCCATATTTTGCCAGAAATTCCTTCAGGATGCCCTCAGTCACTTGTTCTATAGAACAAAAAAAATCTCATGATAAATCAGAACATTTTTTCTTCACAACAAACCAGCCAATTCAATCTTGATAAAACAAAATAAATGACATAAAAAAGTAGAAGAGTTAGGACCTGTATTCAAAAGGGTCCCGTCTAAATCAAAAATAACAGCCTTAATTTGAGTCCTTATGGAGTGGAATGAATAATGAAGATCAAGATCACCCATTATGGTATAAAAATTAGCCAAAAAATAATGCTATGAGGCCTTGTTTTCGTGTGTTTTCTGAAACGTGCTGATGAAATTGAATAATGGCATGTGTGAAAAGGAGAATTTAAAAAGAAAAATTTTGGCAAGAGGGGGATCAATTCCCATGGTGCAATTGGGGAAGGTGCCAATTAGCGTAAAGAAGTAAATGGAGTCTATGTTGGAAGATGATGAAATCGGATTGGTTTGGCGTCCGCTCCTTTCTGCTGAATGGTCAAAGACCATGAGAGTACAGCTGCCTGTTTGAAAATGGTAGACGTATGCAAGACCTTGTAAAATTGTTGATTCGACTCTCAGATCGTCCCATTTTTTCTTTTCCTATTCCCTCCACCTACAAAGGGCAATTCGGACATACCCAAGAATGGCATTGTTCTGGTATATGCCATTACCAAATGTGCCAATCATTGGTGTAATCTTTTCTTTAAAAACCATATCAACACAAATAGAACTCTCCCACTCTCTACACCTCACCAAAATGCTTTCGTTCCAATTCTCTATTCCAGTGCATTGGAAAAGTAACTTTACATTTTCCATTAAAATTTTGTATTTTTCTTGGAGCATACACGTGACCCAAAGTTCGGTTCATGACTCTAAGAGGTCAGCTCAAAGTACTTCATCATCATGAAGTCGGTGCAGGCGTAGAAACTAGAATGTAGCAACTTCTCACTCGTTTCCAAAGTAATCAAATGTCCATATTTCCACATTTAACTTAAAGTCATCGCTGCAGGTTGGAAAATTCTTTGTTCTTATCCCGGTTTTAAGAGTTTTTAATCTCAACACTTTCAATTCTCTCTCTTTCCTTTTTTTTTTTTTTTTTTATGATAGAACTCGTAAGATTAAATTACTTTGAATATCAGCAGGGGAAGACAGCAAGTTGCTGAGACAAAGAAATGGAATAAAGTTTGCAACCCACAAGCAAGAGAGACACCAAAGAAACACACTGATTTATTGCTGTCGGAAAAATCAGAGTCTCTTTCTGCCAACACTAAATCTAAATGAGGCTTTTACCCCACCAATCATTTTAAAAACAGAAATACTCTTGGTTTTCATTTTGTGAGGGACCAAATGTGCGTACACTGATTTGATCATGTTCGGTGGCATTGATCTACAGCCGCATACATTAAGATGCAGCAGTTGAACAGTTACTGTCTAGTGCATTTTTCTTTAAAAAAAAATTGTAGTTACATGCAGACAATCTCCAGTACAAGGGCCCAAGGGTTACAGTTGTGCATTTTTGAACAATCATGGCTTCAGGGATCTAGTTTTGGGTATTTCAAATATAAGCAGCTTTTTCGCAAAAGTCCCGATTTGTTTCGTTAAAAACTTTCCATCTAACGTATTAAGGTACAGAGTCAGTTTCTCAACTTGGTTATAAGGTATGAAGTATGGATCATAGCCATGCTTAATCAAACACTAATTTATCAATTGATTTCAAATTGATTTCAAAAATTTTAAATCCATAATTCAGTAAATTAATCGGTATTTCAATATATACCAAATTGAAAAAGTCAAATTCAGAAAGAGAGTTTTTTCGATATTATTAATTTTGAATTCAATTCAATAAATTTTTATTTTATGGCACATATTCTAACATATTTATAAATACTCATTCGATTCAATTCAACAAATTTTTATTTTCTAGCACATATTCTAACATGCATGCAAACATACATACATACATACATATATGCGTGTGTGTGTGTATAAACACACACATACTCAATCTATATAGCTAAATATGACTAAGTATAAACTTTATAATTTAAAGATAATGCAGCTAGAACTTCTAAGTACAATTAAATAGATTCAATTTACATAATCAAGCATGCGTGTGTGTTTGTTAAACTTTATACATAAAATTATGAATAGTAAATTATAGTGATTATAACATATGCACATATAATTATTTACATATTAATAAATGAATAGCATTTATATTCAAGTATAAATATATTACAATATTATCAATTTTCAAATTCAACCATTTTTTTTATTAAGCATACATTATTACATGAAGAAGGGAAATTTGACGTTGCTAGAATTCATACCCCCGACCTCTAAAATGAAATCGTAAAGCTCTTATTGCTTGACCCTTCATTCGTTTTCCCAATTCAACTATTTGATGTATACTACAAAATTTATATTTAAAATTTATACTCATAAATTTCAATTTTTTTTCTTATTCATTCTAGACCATTTGTTGATTAACGACCATTGATTGATGAATTTTTTGATTGAATAATACTTAATGACAGAATATGTATTTTTTTAAATGATGGAGTATACTCAATGAATTAAATTTTTTATTTAACCCCACAATAAATGACAGAGTATAGTCAATGAATTAAATTTTTTATTTAACCCCACAATCTAAATCGCTAAATACCAAATTCAGATTATGAAATTAAATTCAGTAATTTTGAATTTAAATTCAAGATGGGTCAATATTTTTCTAAACAAAATTACTGAATTTACCAAATTTATTTTACAAAATTACCGACTGAATCACACCCCCATTTACCCCAAGTTCTTCTTGGCATTTGTTCTGGATTTACTTTTTCCTTTGATCCAAAAAATAATCATCAAAGGTAATCTACTCGAATCAATAACATTTCTTGATCAAAGTTCAAGTACATCAACATCAAAGTCACACTTAAGATACACCCTATCACAAATTTATTTCCTCCACAGTATGGCGTGCGTATGTATGTCAGCCAAAGAGAGTTCAGGTAATTTATTTAACTAAAAAAAGTAAAGCTGAACCACACATAAGCAAATTATGCGCATGCAGAACACGACAATGACTATGGCATTAAATAATAATGTTTGAGAGAACAGATGGAGCATACATCCTCAATCTGAGGTTGAGGCTGCCGTCTGAAAAACCAAACTACCTACAGGCCAAACAATGCTCTATAAATTTGGTACACATTATGGGGAGGAAAAATTAAGGGGATTCAAATCACACCATATGCAGACATCAAATGCAATGCAAACAAGCTATAACAAGACACCCAAAAACACGTATCTATCATAACTGAGAATTAACATTCCCCGTGCGTCTATCCTCTAGCTCATCCCCTCAACAATGTAGATTGTAGCACTCAGCTGCTTTACTGTAGTGCAAAAATGAAAAAGTTAAGAAGCATTGTAATTAAATCAACTGCACATATTCTAGCAGAATGTCTTATCAATACATAAACCACCTACCTCTGCATCCTCACCACCTCCTACTTTGTTGGCACCATCAATCTTCTGACCATCTTCTGTAGGTAGTAAAAAGGGGAAAAAGATCAAGACAAACTTGCTCTTAAAAGGGGTACCAAAAGGTTCTCTTTAGCAGTAAAAGGGGTATCAAGGACCAATGTCAACATAACCCCTGTTCAAGACTGATTGAAACCAAATAAATTTATCAAAAATTTCATAAGAGACCATTATTTTTGAGCATTTCTAAGATTAAATCCTCAAATTTAAAGGATTTTTCATGGCAACTGCAAAGGATGTCAAGAAAGATGTCAAAAAAAATGTTTTCTTGAGACTTATTAAAAAAAAAAAGTCAACTGAGATTGACCTTAATCTAATATGCAACTAAGTTGCAACAATGTGAGCAAGAGATTCTTCTCATTAAAAAGAGCAAACCATCCCATAAGAGGATATGAAACCAGTGAGGCTTAGTGGCCTAAGCATAAATTGCTAGTCAGCCATCCTCAATCACGACTAATAGAAGATTATCATGACCAATATTATTTTGTTTTTATCAGTATGTGGGATTATATATTAAAAGCTGCAGTTGTCATAATAACTATCAACCGAATCTTTTGAAGAATGACTGCCAAAAGTTCCAACCAAATCATTCTCATTTAACACATTCACCGTGATCCCATTTGTACAACGAAAATAGTTTAGAGAAGAAAAAAAAAAAAAAGCAATAAAAAACATAGTTAATTCTACAAATGCATTCCCCTCAAGCTTCACTGGCTTATCCATCTGAAGTTAAAAAATCTCACTTGATTAAAGGAATGTAAAAAGAATATCAAACAATGGCTAGTGAGAGAAAAAGAAAAGAGTTTTAAACTATTGAAAACTTTGGAAGACAAGGCAGGCCACATAGTATGTCAGAGACCAAAAAGTTCAGTACAACGCAATAGAAGGTACAGAGAGGTTAACTCAATGAACCTCATTTGAATGCTTTGAAACAGACAGGACTCATATGCATCCTCCCTCCATCCCTCCCAGTGCACCACTAATTTTATTTTGGAAAAAAATTTTCCCAGCATTCGGCTGACATTTTTCATGAGAATCCTACATCGTATGGAATATCTAATGAAAGTACTTGTCATCCAGACAGAATGAGAATGCTGCATGCTAGAACAAACAAAAAGGAGGACAAGAAATAAAAGATATCCAGCCAACAAACCAAAGTGTTACTTAGAGAACATCATACATCACAAATTTATGTCAGCTTTTGCAATTACCTGCATCCTCTGGGATATCAGAGGTCCATAATGTGAGATTGTCTCTAAGAAGCTGCATGATCAAAGTACTATCTTTGTAGGACTCCTCATTAAGGGTATCCAGTTCTGAAATTGCTTCATCAAATGCTTGCTTCGCAAGGTGACAAGCCCTGGGAGAAGAAATTTCAGTCATAAGATAAGCCATTATGAGTATGTCTCAGGGTTTATCACAATGATTGTGAAGAAAGACGGACATACCTCTCAGGTGAATTCATAATCTCGTAGTAGAAGACTGAAAAATTCAGAGCCAAACCCAACCTAATGGGATGAGTAGGAGGTAAATCAGCTTCCGCTGTACTAGTAGCTGCCTGAAAACATGATTGAAAAGCAAATATAAAAAGGAAGAAAACCTTGCACTTGATTCTAAACGTTGCAAAGCAAAAATAAACAGAATAAGTACATCAAACAAGCAAAATACTAAAATAGAAGGTAAAGGAGATTTTGTTGTAGCAATAACTAACAAGAGAGAGATAGAGAGAGAGATACAGAGAGAGACAAGCTTGCAAGTATTAGAAATGCAGCTTAAACTTCCCAATTAAATTACTCCAAAAGCATCAGAAAAGGATATCAAGTAATATCAATGCAACAATAAGAGAATTACTGTTAAATCAATAATCAACCAAGAAGCATGACTGCTTTAAAAGGCAACATATTAATCCACATGAACTCAAATGCAAATGCATAAAATGAATACAAGATTGCAGGTGAATGATCACCTCATAAGCTTTCAGTGAAAGATGAGCAACCTCTTTTCTGTCATTACCAGTCTTGAACTCTGCAAGATACCTGTAATAATCCCCTTTCCTGCAACAAATAGCAACTCCATTACATAACCTCAGACATGCTTCCCACATGCGAGAAAACACATATGAACTTCAATCCAAAAAAAAAAAATTATCAAACTCGAACAACAACAACAATTTAGCCCCTCACATTTTATAGTAAAACACGGATGATTCCCCAGCAGAGCATGAGGGAATAAGATGCTCATCAATCACCGTCATGATATCACTACAAATATTGGTCAGTTCATTTTCCACCTTCTGCCTATACTCCTTTATCCGCTTCGCATTCTGTTCATTCCCCCTTGACTCCTCTTTCTGCTCAATGGAAGATAAAATCCTCCACGATGCCCTTCGCGCTCCAATCACATTTTTGTACCCCACAGACAGCAAATTCCTCTCCTCAACTGTCAACTCCACATCCATTTTCGCAACATTCTTCATGGATTCCACCATCTCTGTCATCAAGTCACCCAAATTTTAATTCAATAATAAAAATGTTAAATCTGAACTAGATTTTTCAAAAAAATTAAAATCTTTACATTTTAACTTTTCTTTTAGGATTAAAGAACCCAAATTCTCTCTCTCTCTCTCTCTCTCTCTCTCTCTCTCTCTCTCTCTCTCTCTCTCTCTCTCTCTCTCTCTCTCTCTCTCTCTCTCTCTCTCTCTCTCTCTCTCTCTCTCTCTCTAAATTATACTTTTTTCCCAATTATTACTTACACCTAAGAAATAGAAAATGCTGAAAAAATGAAAAAAAAGAAAAGTTAGGATCCCTTCTTATTCATTTTCCTTCTTTTTTTTTCTTTATTTTCTCCACCAAGATTAAATTTTTACTCGACCTGAACAAATTAAAGGGGAAATTCCACAGAATTAATAACTAACAAATCACACAGAAAACAATTCAAAAAGAAAAAAAAAAAGCTCAGAGAATCATCAAGAATGGGAAACTAAAACAAACCCACAATTTATTTTCAAATAAAATTCCAAGAATATAAAAATTACATCATTTCAAGATTCAACTCTAACCCCACCATTTTCCAGAATGAACCCAGTAAATTAAACAGACAAACAAATACAAATTCAAAAAAAATGAGAAAATCAGATCATAATTAAGATCTAAGGATGGATACAGTCTAGTTAGTGTGTGTTGACTGTGGTGTGTTATTAGGTGTGAAAATTTTACCCTCATAGCGTTCAGCTTGCTCGGCGAGTTTGGCGGTGTAGACGAAGTTTTCACGTTCTTTTGAGGCTGCCATCGCCGATCTATCAGAAACTCAACGGTTTTTTTCTTTTTTTTAAATATATTTTTTGATTTTTTTGGGGCTTTTTGGCCTTCTGGCTTCAAGTGATGAAGTGTGAGAGAGAAGGCAAATTTCCTCTTTCCTAAATAAAGGAAGAGAGGAAGAAATTGAATATATACGAGGAGGACTTCTTGAAACTGTTCGTAATTGCAATGATCCCTCGTATTATTAGTTTATTTTCATATTAGCCCCAATAAACTTTGTTTTTGGGTTTTTATATTTCATTTTTTTATTTTTAATCTTTTTTTATGTGTTAGAAGGGTTAATTTGTTGGTTTAGGATGGAGAAATCGAACAATCTTTATACGACGAGAAATAAAAATGTTTAAGTATTAAACTTTATGTGATTGTTGCAATTATTTTTATTCCATTAATAAAGATGTATAAGTGAGGATTGAATTTTGTGTTTAAATAGGTAAGAGTAGATTTAATCAACTAGAGTAACCTGTATATTTTCCTTTGATAATTACTTATTGAGAAATCCCCAACTTCACCAACCCTTTGAAAAAATAGAAGTTAAAAATAATTTGTTAAAATTATTAGGGACAATTAAAGAAAATGTGATTGTCATTGTTAACCTTGTGCTTTCATTTGGCAACACAATTATCATAGCTAATTGTTAAAATTATTAACTTTGCTTTATTACTTTCTCTTAATAGAAGTTGATGATGCTAGAAGTAATTAAACTACAATACAAGAATGATGATGACTTGGCCAATGATACAAAGCCTTGAATTCTTATAATTTCCTTTTTTGAATTAAAGAAAGTAAGCTCGGTATAATTATTTAGCATTTCACTTCCTTCATTTTTCTCCCTTCTTTGACAAAATTCAACAAAATGTTGGAGCAATAGCAAAGCAAGTCAAAAGAAATAAGCACAAACTAGTATAAAAATGCCTTGAGAAATATGTGAGCTCATGTTTCTTTCCTCTTACCTAGGATTGTCTACAATCTACATACTCTAGAATTCGCCCAAAAAAAAATTATAAAAGACGTTTACATTTTAAATAAAATTAAAATTCTGAAGTTTAAATATGTAAATGTAAAAATGTTTGCCACTAGAATAGATGTCAAGTAATTTAACAACCAATAAATGGGACAGTGTACATCATAATTATGAATTTAAGATGCCATAAGTGCTCTGGTAAGTACATCAACTTGCACGACTAAGTTAATGGACAATGAAACTCTTGTACAAAGGGCAACCAAATCCATTGTGAACATTTATGAAATTGTTTCTCGCTGCATTTGGTTTACAATTTGCACTTCCAATTATCTGGGCTTCTGAATTTCAAATCCCTTATTGTTTTTTTATTATCTGAAAATCAAACGTTAAACTTATTTATAAATTTCAAAAGGCTCATTTCTCAAATTTTGTTGCGATCTAGACAAAACCTTTGAACTTCAGCTACATAGTATATTAATTTAAAATTTTACTGAATAATTGAATTAGATAGTTTGATAAGTAATTCCACAGAATAATTGTTTATTGACTAAATCTAGAATGTTACCACTGTCAAGTTTACAAATATTATGTATTTTGATAGGACAGTATGTAAGTACATCATAGAATCAACAGAAGACTTCCCAATTCAATTACTCCCTTCTCTTAAAACCTCTTCTTATAATAGAATAAGATTTCAACAAAAAAATCTAGAATGCTAAATTCACCAATAAAAAGGATTTGTCAACCAAAACTGTTTGTAGTCTATCATAAATTCAATCTAGATTAATTTTTAGGTTCTTCCTTTCTTTTGCAATGCTGAGATCTTGCCAGCCTTTACTCTTTCCCCTATGCAACACTCAGTTTTAGACCGCATTAATTAGCAAAAAGATTATGCTACAAAAAGGCTTAGCTTGAATTCCTTTCATCTGAATGTCGATTTTCTTTCTTTATAGAGCCTATTGAATTCAAAATTCGAATGGATGAGAAAGAAAAGAATTATGTTCAATATATCTATGTATTTGGTTCTTTTTCTTTTTATTTATTTTGTTGGTAGAATATTATCCTTTTGTGAATGCGGCCCCATGGATACTGTCGGCTCTATCGTTTCTCATATTTGGGAAGTCTCAATGACTGGAGTGTATAGCAATACTGGACTTTCCTATTTGGGCTTTCCTCTACCTTCGGTTCCATCCATAATTAAAATTTGAAAAAGGTGCTTTTGGGATTTACGCACTTTTTTTCTTTTTTTTTTTGTAAATATTCCGTAACCCCACCAAACCCCCCCCCCCCCCCCCCCAAAAAAAAAAAAAAAACCGACAAAGCCAAAAAAAAAAAAAAAGTTGAGGATTATTGGTGTCAAATTTCAAGTCAACAATAAACAATTTGATTCACTGGAGATATTTTGTCCTCACAATCTAGGAATCTTGTATCGATTTGAATTAAATTCATTAACTAGAAGGCCAATAGCAAGAAAAATTCAAATTTATATTAGTTATATATGTGCACAACTCCCATACAAGCTATTTTCTTTAAGTTCATCAATAGGGATTATAAATAGTTTACTCCAGAAGAAACTTAACTAAATTGATAGTAACACGGAAAATTTAATAGTTAAGCGTGAGGAAAAAAGAGTGCATAACTTGAATTTGTATGCATGTTTAGGCCTTTTGTAGATCCCTTTTGGGCATAATTACATAATTGAACAACCATGAACAGATTCTTCACTGAATGCATCTCCAGCCCAGCTTCCAAAAATGGTTGACTGCCCATATTGATGGCTACTGTAAGAATTCATATGACTGTGATCATAGCCATGCTTGTAGTAGTTATAAGAGGAGGCAGCAGGTGGCTGAGAGGTGGCGTAGAACGTTGTCGGACCACCACAGCCACCACCAATGTTTTGTTGATTATGGGTGGTGTAATTATGGTTTCTGAGCACAGGATTAAACGGGAATTGCCAAAGTTCTGCTCTTCTTCCAGTTTTTCTAACTATCTTCAGAACTTTCTTCTGATCAGCCGATCCTGTGACTGTTACCTTTTGCATGGACATGTCTATTTCTACATTGTCTACTCCTGTTGGAACATAGCGAATCAAAAGTATAACTAAAGAGTCTTGTTTCTGATGATTGTGAAAAGAGAAATCTAAATGAATGATTAATGCTAATTGCCAAAATTTACCTTTAAGGTTTTGAAGATCTTTCCTAATCTTTTTGACGCATCCCTCACAGTCCATATGAACTAGCATCTCAATGGTCTAAACCATGCATTAATCAGTGAATCATTAACAAATAAATGATTAAAGTTTTCACTATGGGGAATAAAATTTTAAAAAAGGAAATGGTTATTTGTAAGTTTGCTTTATACGGTAAGCATGGAAAAAAAGGGATTTGAATGATGTATACATGATAAAATAGCTATTATTTCTTCTTTTTTTTTTTGGTATTTATTACACGAAAAGAATAAGGGATTATTATGTATACTAAGTAGTCCCATAAGTAAATACTATATCAATGGTCGCTTACTAGCATTGTGCACATTTTTTTCACAGCATATGTATATATTCATACTAAATTCTAAAAAATGATTTCTGTATACATTAACATTTCATCAAAAAATACATACACAAAGTTTATTGCTGCTATATTAAAGATAATACGATCCAAAGTTTGTTGCTGTTATATTAAAGATAATACAATAGCCCCTGCTTGGGAAGTAGATTGAGCACTATCAATAGGTCAAACGTATGCAAGTAAAGAAGGTGCATGCAGAGCCATACACATTCAGAATGTACAAAGAGAGAAGAGAATTTACCGTCATTTTGTACACTTAAAATCTTTAATTGTCGATCCTTCTTTGCTGTTTCAAGAGTTGGGAATTGGCTTAATCTAAAAAATCTGAATTAGAACCCTAAAAAAGGAAGGAGGAGGATCTTAATCTATATATAGGAGCAATGTTCTGTAACTGTAAGCTTAAGGCGAGGAAGAAGTCGGTGTAAGGAGAATACTTATATGCAACTTGAATTATTTGGGACATTGACTTTTATTGAAGTGTATAACAAACAAACATTAATAGTAACTTGTGAAAACAACAAAGTGACTTGTACAAATTAGTGATATATCAGTCTAGAGAAGTAATTAGACAGCAAATGGCATGTTGGAGAAGGGATGGCAGTTGAGAAAGCATGTGATGGCAAAAGAACTGGATCAGGTGGCAATTCGGGTCTTATGTTTTTTTAGAGAGAGAAGAAAAAAGTACAGCATTCTGTGCTAAGGTTATGAGTGGCAGATAAGCTATAAGTAATATGTTTAATTAAAAATAAATAAACAAACTGCAAATGGTCGTACCATACGGGTGTGGCACCGAAAAAAAAAAGTATTAAATGCATTACTTACATTATCACGTGGTGTACTAGAATTAATAATTTATTATTACGTGACGATGGTGAGTCACACATAATCTTATTTGATAATGTGTGATTAGTTATAATATACTACGTGACATGTCACTGTGAAACGCATGGTACACGCAATATGTACTCATGGCACCGGCACCCAAGACAAATGGCAGCTAGATTTAAAAAGTTACAGATTTTCTCTCACTTTTTGTTTTGATTTTGACGCTTTAGCTTGCCATTCTCGTTAGGATTCTTACTCTGAGACATGTGTTACTGTTATAAAATGAACGACCACGAGAAATAAAAAAAATGTTTAACAAATTTTAACAATTTGAACTAGTTGTAACATAAAATAACTATTAGAATTTTGGTCTACATGATAAAAATATCAAGTCTAAAGTTTTACAGATAAACAATTTTGAATTCAAGTTTCATTGACATTTGAAATATTATATTCCCTATAACGTGAATTGTGAATGTAACATAAAGTCAGATAAATGAAAGCTCACCTCTAGCCTATAACTCAGCATTTTCGTTCTCCAGTTTAACAAGCTAACAAAAAGAAATTTTGCTTTCAAACTGGAGATTTGATGGTGGTCAAAAATGATCAAGCAAGTTTTTTTTTTTTTTTTTTTTTTTTGGCGGGGGGGGGGGGGGGGGGGCCCTCCATGCTGCTACAGTGATCTGCAAGAAATGTCACTTCAGTGCAGAGCGGTGTACAGCAGAGCGGTGTACAAAACCCTCTTGAAAGACGATGACCGACAGGGTAAAAAGTTTTTTTTTTTTTTTTTTTGCGACTTATATTTTCATAGTAGTTCTTAAAACTTTATATGTTGATTTTCATCATAGTCGGGTGGAATCGTTTTGTCATACATTGGATCATCGAAGATACCTTTTCTTGTGTTGTTCTATTTCATTTGGTTCATTATATGTTGTGATTTTTCGAATGGCTCTTCGGAGGGTAATTTATACATCATTTTCAACTTATACCCTTTTAAATAATTGACTTTAGTTCATATTTCAGTTAATTTGCTACTAATTTTTCATTTATTGGACTTACCATATGTTTCATTTTTATTATATTACAGTTTTGCCTTGACATCCCAAGGTAGGGGTGTTCATGGACCGGGTACCCGGTCCATAGACAAAAAATGTGAATCGAACCCGGTCTTTGCGGTTCGGCAAAAATTCGAACCGCAAACCGGTCCACATATAGCGGGTACCCGGTCTTCAGGTTACCTCGCAAAATCAGTTCGGATAGGGTGGGATACCCGACCCGGTCTATAATAATTTACTTATATATTTAAAAAATAAACAAGAAAAATTACAAAATATTATTAAATCGCTAATAATACAAACATTAATATCTTAAAGTTAAATTACATCTAAAACCTTAATATTCAAAAAAATAAAAATTAAATAAATAAGAAAACAATCACTTAGTCTTTCAAATTTCATCTTTTCATTTCAATCAACATAAAAACATAAATATTCAACAAACAACCAAAAACTATATAAACAAGAAAATAATCACTTAGTCTTTCAAACTTCATCTTCTCATTTCAATCAACGTAAAAACATAAATATTCAACAAATAGCCAAATGAACACCCAAACTAACATGTGAAATTACATAAGTAACATGTGAAATTACATAACTACCCTCATTTCGGTTCGGTTCGGTTACCCGCCGGTTCGCAAAAATGTAAACCGCAAACCGACCCGATTAAAATATAACCCACCCCGCAAACCGACCCGATTAAAATATAACCCACCCCGCAAACCGCCCCGCCACCAAAAACCGGTTTGGTTATCCTTTTTTTCGGTTGGGGGCGGATCGGTTTTCCCGATTTTTTGATTTTTCGGGTTTTTTTAACAACCCTATCCCAAGGCCTGAAGAGAAAATTTATGTGGAAAGGAAGAAGAAGAGGATGAAGATGAAGAATTAGAAGAAGAAGAATGATGATAAGGACGACAAACTTATAAGTAGTTTGATTTAGTAAAGTCCTGTTAATTAAAAAAATTATATTATTGGATTTATCAAAATTGCACTCAAATATACTGATATACATCTGCCTTGTGTAAGCTTTAAGTATCGGGCAGCTGGAGGGGCGCAAAAATCATTTCCAAAATTTCTATTGGCTTCACAAATGTGAGAAGGGACCATGACAAACATTGATATCAGTTGTGCTTTTCAGTTTTTCTTGTTTTCTGATTTTTGGATTGGCTGTAATATCAAATGACAGACATTTCTATATTTTGGCAATTTGTAACGCGTGAATGAACTTGGTTGTGCAGTTAATTTACGGACTATTTGCACCATTAACATTTTTTATACTTCATCTTCTCCTATTTTATTATTTTTTAGACCCCATTGAAATAATTTTACTAAGTAGAATATTATTTAAATTCTAAAAGGAATAACTTATTGTGACAATAATGTTAAATAATCTTGGACATGAACTTATTTTTTATAACTTACTAGCTTATGTCATAATAATAATCTTGGACTTATTTTGTATAACTTACTAGCTTGTGTAGTCTTATACTTAGTTAGTCTTATACTTAGGTAAAAATTGAAATTAGTTTAGATTATCAGAAAAATATTTGCAATATTCCCTTTGCTAGATAGGAATCTATTTGTATCTTAATTTTTCAATTAAAAAAGAATGCCCTTCTTTTGCATTACCAAAAAGTACAATTTGCATTGCAATATATGTTTCTAAATTTTGGGATGGTAAAAATTAGCATTCCGATCTTAAAACATTTCCTGTAGATATATCACACATTGCTTGCAATGAGCCAACAAACTTCTAGCTTTTTTTTAGTTCCCATCTTCCGAATAAGGCATCTAGCATTGTAAACGTTTAAATCTCAGACAATATGATCAGGAAACTAGATAAAAAGATAGGACAACCAACAAATTTAATACAGTCAACGAGCAAAAATAGTAATATATGATGATAGATGTGATAAAAAAAAAAAACCGAATGTATCAAATAATTTACGTTACAAATTGCCCATTTCTTGTAAGCCTAATAGGCTATGATGCATCAACAGAATTTCATAAATACGGTCATGTAAATTGCCTAGCTTGACTTTTTATATTTTTATTTCAATCAAGAAATTTTAATTTCACCAATAATTTAGCATTAATGAATCAAAAGTCAAATTAAAAATGCATTTGTGTAAATTATAAAAAAAAAATTTAGCATTCTAGATAAAATCCTTTGCATGTTTTTGCCATGCACTATGTATTATTCTCGCCATGTTCTCCAGCCTAAGACTGCAAATGAGTCAAGTCAATTGAAAATATATCCAAATAAAGCTAAGTTTGATTTAGATTTGGAGAATTCAAACTCAAGCTCCTGCATATACAAACTCCTATTAACATATTTTTCAAGGCTTGGCTTGAGTAAGCTAGATAAGAAGTTGAGCTGACTGGAACTCTTGTTTGAAATTGAATTAATTCCCATTTAGGGAATTTAGCATAATTTAATGGCTACATAACTAAATTCTGTATATTTTATACAAAAAATTGAAAATATATACATATTTGTCTACACCGTGGAGGAAGGTGCTTCAATTAAGGGAGATCATACGACCTTTCATTAAAATCCAAATTGGGAATGGGAAAGAAACTTCAGTGTTGTACGACAATTGGCATCCTAGAGTACCCTTGCGGGAAGTTTTCTCCAGTAATATTCTCAAGTCATTTAGAAGTCACACGATTGCAAAGGTTGCAGAAATTATTGATCAAGGACAATGGCTATGACCAGCAGGAAGGAGATGCAATGCGGAGGTGAAAAAGATGATAAACGAGCTGAATTTCACTAAGATTGAGAAAGAAGATAGAGTGTATTGGAAAGACACAGGAAAAGGAGACTTCTCAACCAAATCAACTGTAAAAATACTAAGAAGACAAACACAGGAGGTAAACTGGCATAAACTGATATGGTTTTAAAAAAGAAATTCCCAGATTTTCTTTTGTAGCATGGTTGATATTGTAGGAAAAGAGTTTTAACAAAGGAGAGACTAAGAAGATGGGGAGTAGAAATGTAGGATACGAAGTGTGTATATTGCAGAAATGAAGAGGAAACCCATAATCATTTTTTTTTTTTTTTTTGAATGTCCAGTAACAGCTGCTGTATGGAGGAAAATAATGGAGATGTGTCTGATTTACAGAAATCCAACAGGATGGGAAGAGGAAATTGAATGGCTAAGCAAGAAGTGCATCACAAATATGTTTGTTGGTAGAGTTAGGAGGCTAGTTTTTACAATATGTGCTTACTATATATGGAGATGTAGAAATCAAATTGTATATGGTGCTGATAGTATAAACACTTTAATGGTGGTGACGAGAATTGTAGAGGAACTTAGATTAATAGTATCTTCATGGAGAGTTAAAAAAAGAACAAGAGAGAATATGAAAGTAGCAGCGGAGCTAGGATACACATTTAGGTGTTTTGAATAGAGTGGAATACTCACATTGTAAATAACAATAGAACATATACTGGTTATCAATAAAATACAATTTACAAAAAAAAAAAAATCTACACATATATGAAAAGCTCAATTAAGTTCGAAGAGATCCTTTGCCAAGATTTTAAGAATTTGAACTCAACTTGTTTATTTATTCGAGTAGCTTGAGTTGAATTTAAAATTGAACGATTAGAGTAAGCAAAACAGAGCTTGTAGTGTTCTTAGCTAAGTTGTACCCTAATCTAGCAATGAAGTTTTAAAATGACACATTAAACAATTATACCGTACTTAAAAATACGCAATTACTAACATAATATATAAGAGTAAAAATAGAAAAAAGCCTATGAAATATAACTTTGTATTGTATTATTTACTGTAATTTTTTGCACGAACAATCAATTAACAATCAAGTTCTATTTGGTTCAAACAAATTCAAAAGTTAAAGTGCAACTAATGCAAATGCAATTGAATTTTGGGAAAATATTGTAGACACCAAATTTTGACACACATTTTATAAAAATATGCGTATTACTTTATTTAGGGGTTATTATGATTTTCAGGGGCTAATTATAATTTTTGTATATATTACGTCTAATTTGTCGTGTCAGGGGCAAAATGGTAATTTCGCCATGTAAATATTAGTTTAGTTTATTTTATTTCCTAAATACATGATTTTACTATTTTTATCATTATTTATGACTTTAATGATTTTTAGGAGTCATTCATTATTTATTTAAAATTTTAGTATTTTTAATTCAACAGCACGTTTTCCAATGCATTATTTTTACGACAAATTTTCAAGTGAAAAAAATTTTTATGAGCATTTCGTATATTCATAAATTTTTTGTATAAATTTCATGATTTAAAAAAAAAATCGTTTAGTGTTGATTTCAATATTTTACCTTTTTTTTATTAATAGCACATTCTTTTTAATGTTATATTAATTTTTAAATTTTTGCGGTATATTTTATTTACTCATTTCTATAACTCTAAATTTGAATATTTTTCTTATGAATTTTAGAGAGTCCAAACATCTTTTACTTTATTTTATTTCATTTGTTTTTCTTTATTTCTCTTTCCAAAATTCCAAAAAAAAAAAAAAAGAGAGAAAAGCTAGCTGTTGCTACAGCAGCTGCAGTAATTTGCTACTGCAGCTGCTGAACGTAGCAGCAAGCAGGAAACAAATCCATCAAGAACAGCTCAAAGCCATACCTCCTCATCATCACCCTCCAACTTACACCTAATTCAACAGATTTTTAGGGATTTTTTTGCTTGCTTTTTCCTCACCATTTTCACTCTCTTCTCTCTCAATCACAGACATCTGCACAGACACACATCCCACTCATTCCTGCATTCTTCACACACGCAACTCACCTCCATCACTCCCTCTGCCTCTCCCTCACACACACAGATCACTCTCCCTCACACTCTTCTCCCTCTCGGCTTCCTCACTCTCTCTGCTTTCTCTTGCAGCAATCACACAAACACACACTCATTCACGCATAGCTCACACACATACACATCTGCACACAGATCACTCTCCCTCACAGCTCCATCACAAATTCACTACACCATTCACTCCCATTCACTCTCTCGGCCTCCCTACTCCCTCTCTCACAACACGCACATCACACACAGACAAGCTCAAAACCACAGCTCACACACAAACCTCAACTATCCCTCTCAATTTCCTCACTCACATTTCATCAGCAGCACAAACACCACACATAGCTCCCTGCACAACAAAACGTTCACAAACCAGTAGCACAAACAAACATCCATTCACACACATACACACTCAGGCACAAATACACACACGCCTGCAATAACACACACACATCAGTCCACAATTCCATTTTCACGACATCACACCTGCAACACAATTGCACACACACACATCCAACACCAGCACACACACGCCTGCAAACCATCCACAGAAACACACACAAAAACCTGCAAAATATTAAAAAAAAAAAAAACAACAACAACAACAATTAACAACGGCAACCATCAGCAACAACCGGCACCACCATCCTCACGGCCAAGTCCAACCACGGCCGAAGCCTCATCACCACCAACCCCCTCCACCCGAATCAGGTAACTCTCGGCCTCCCTAATTTGGTTTTTGCCTAATTCTTGTATCAAACTGAAATCATTATTGTTTTTTTTGTGATATTATTGTTCATGGATTTTTCATATAAAAAAAATCAAAATCAATTTAAGAAAAGGAAAGGAAGAAACCGAGAGCAAGACCGAGAGAGAGGGGAGAGAATAAAATCGGGGGAGGAGAGAAGAAGAGGGGGAACCGAGAGATAGAGCTCCGGCGAGGGAAGAGAGAGAGAGAGAGACCTGTGTGAGAGAGAGGACCGGAAAAGAGAATTGGCGGGGGGGGGGGGGAGAGAACAGATCGGGAAGAAGAAGAACCAAGAGAGAAAAGAAGGAGAAAAGAAGAAGAGAAAGAAGAAAGAAAGAAAAAGAAAAGAGGAAAAGAGAAATCAGGAAGAGAGAAAAGAAAAAGGAAAAAGAGAGAAAAAGGAAAAAAAAAAAGGGAAGGGGAAACTAAAACCGACGAAAAAAAAAAGAAAGAAAACGAAAATCGGTTAAAAAAAAAAAAAGATGTTAAGTAAAACTACGTCGTTTCGGAATGAAACGACGTAGTTTTGACAAATTGCTTTTATTTATTTATTTTTATTATTATTTTAGCAGATTATGTATTTGCGTTTTGCCCCCTTAAGTTTTAATTATTTGATTATTCCTGTTAATACTTTTAGTTTATTTCAATTAAGTCCTTATTTATTTAAGTTAACCCCCTAGAATTTGTAGTTTCTTTCAATTATGTCCAAAATAATTGCAATTTAGTTTTAAACTTGCTGGAAATTATATTTTTCCCCTTTAGCTTGTCAGAAATTGCGATTTTAGTCCCTCATGTCTGCTGAAATTACATTTTTATCCCTTAATGTTGCTGGAAACTATAATTTAGTCACTTATGTTTGCTGGAATTGTATTTTAGCCCCTAAATGTTGCTGAAAATTATAAATTTGGCCCCTCTTGTTGCTGAAACTTGTATTTTTGCCCCCAAACCTTGCTGGAATTTCATTTTGCCATTATATTTTTGCTGGAATTACTTTATTGTCCTCCAATGTTGCTGGAATTTATATTTTTGCTCCCCAAATAGCTAGAACTTGAAATTTTGCCCTTAAATGTTGCTGTAAATTATGTATTATTTAATGACTTTGCTGAAATTATATTTTTAGTCTTTTATTTATTGCTGGAATTTTTGTTTTTGGGCATTATAGTTGCTGAAAATTATGTTTTAGCCTTTAAATTCATTGTAAACTATGTCATTACTGTAAGTAGGGTTTAAAATTATAATTTTACCTTTTTACTTGTTGCAAATTACATTTTTCACTTTAGAATATTGCTAAAATTTTCACTTTTAATCCAAATCTTATAATATTTTATTTTTGCCAAAAAAGTATTAATTAAAATTAGTTAAGTCCTCAAAGCTTTAAATTATTTCTTTTTACATTTTCGTTATTTATTTTTACCAAACTTATAATTAATATTCTAAAATTGGGTCTTGTTAGCCTAATTAATGTTCAAATTAGTTTCTCTATTTTTCTTTTAGTTGTTTTAATAATTCTCATTTGAGGTGTTAAAATTTCAATGTATGTATTATTAGGTTTTGTCTTCTATTATTATTATTATTATTATTATTATTATTTATTTTATTTTTATTTTATTTTTGTTGTTCTACTTTATTTATTTATCTACTTATTTATTTTTACTTAAATAATTTTCCTTTTTCTTCCTAAATAATTAATTATTATTATCATTATTTTTTTTATTATTTTTGTTTATTATTGCTACAATTGTTTGAATTATCATTAGCATGTTTATAGTGATTGCTCTAGAATAATTTAATTAATGGTTTATTCATTTAAATAATGATACCTTGATTAAGTTTGTTCATGTTGATAGCAATTTATACCGGGTCTTCGAATAGGAGGTACCCCTATCACCCTTCCAATATTTTTTTTATGTGCTTTTACGTGTTCCTATGTGTTTTTTTTCTATGTGTTTTCATGTATCTTTGTGCTTATAATTTTTATCCATGTGTGAGTGTTTATTTATTTATGTCGTATTATTTACTCGAATTTAATTGTTGATTATTCAAAAATGTAATAGATAGGTAATATACTATTTAGTAAAAATTTTTTGTATTTAGATAGTTAATGTAATAGATAGTTTATGTTTTATCTATTTAATTAAAGCCTATGTATTTTAGATAGAAAGTGTAATAGATAGGTTAGATAGGTTATTTTTTATTTTATTTTTAGATTGCGATTAGCTTATTCTCCGGTGTAATAGTTAGGGTTTTGTGTGCTATGTGTGCTATGTGCTTATGTGTTTTATTTGCTTTTCTTTAGGACTTTGCATCTAGAATATCATGTTTATGTGTTATGTGTTCCTATGTGCTATTATTTGATTTTATGTGATTATTGCTTTAATACATGCTTTATTTATTTACTTGCTTTAATTATATATGTGTATCGTTGCCACACTAGTCCAAAGCTAGTTGTGGCTAATTTCGTTTTCTTCGCTAGTCCAACGCTAGCAGAGAACTTATAGAAAATAGGCTAGTCCAATGCTAAGCCTTTAGGTCATTTTAGCATTAGGAACATTTTTCGTATGCATTTCATGACATTTCACACACATTTTATCTTTTTAGGCTTTTCCCATTTTCTATGAGTTTTTTTTTTTTATATATACTTTATAACTTATTACTTATTTTAACAACTATTTGGCGCATAACTTTTAGATTCCACTACACACAGAAGTTTAGGTCAGTTTGCGTGATTTCAACTAAGAAATAGTCATCTACTCACGTGGGAAGCGATGGCGTACATGTCGTTCCCCCCTCCGTGAGGAGAAACAGTTAGTCACGAGTCCATTAGTCCCCCGTACCCGTTATGTTTGCATTCCCACTTTCTTTGTTCACGTACTACCTATATTACTATTTTTCTTTTGCATTCCATTTTGCATTCATACTCGTGACTCCATCGAGGTCTAGATCCGGGTTTCGCAATTAATGCGATAATTCTGACCAAACCTCAGTAGAACATTTCGTCCCTTATCGATATCCATTTTTAGGATTAGGTTTGCATTCATATAGTTGCATCCAAGTGTGATAAAATCATAGGTTTATATTAGGAAAATTTAGACTAAACCTCACAACTAGTTTCGGCTAGGTTGAAAGGGTGCCTTAGGCGCGAGCCTTTGCCTTCCCTTTCTTCAACTGTGACTCCCGAACCTTTTTCTCTTGTTTTTCAAAGACCTGGAGTCGTCTAAAAGGGTTTTTTCTTGTTTTTCCTATATTTTTCCAAAAATCATTTTTTAAAATAAATCATTCCCAAAATTTTTACCTTTCACAAAATGTTTTTGGTGACTTGGTACACCAAAACTCAATACCAAGTGGCGACTCCTTTTTCATTAAAGAAACCCTTTTAGACTCTATTTTTTCGGGCCCAAAAACCGTCGCATTTCCAAAAGTCCCATTTTAGGCCCTTTTTCTTTTATTTAAAAAAATAATATTAATAAAGCGTTTATTTGTCGCGTTTTTATCAAATCATCCTTTACAAAGCATTTTCTAAAAAATCATTTTTTACAAAAATTTACACGCTTTTCTTTTTTCAAAATAAACACAACCTTTTTTTTTTTGTAACCATAAAATCGCATTTAATTCTCCCTTTTTCTTTTCCGACACATCTATCAACATTTATTTATCATTTTATTTTTTTTCTTTCAAAAAATGGGACGCGACAAATATGATGAATTTAGAGAATATTTCCCAAGTTACAATAAAGCCATCTAATTATAGAAAATAATAAAGTAGCTGGACTTTATTGATAGAATCTTAGAAATATAGTTACAAAACTTATTAGTCATTAATGATGCTGACAAACAAAAACCAATCTCCATTATAAAGAAAGCTCTCCTCTAGCCTTTAACACTGCCTTTTCGTTCTCCAATTCAACAGGCTAACGAAAAGAAATCTCCTTCCAAACACCAACATTAATGGAGTTTCAAATCGGGCAAGAGGTGGAAGTTAAAATGATCGAGGAAGGGTTCAGGGGTTCTTACTACGCTGCTACGGTCATCTGCAAGAAACCTTCAGATCAATACAAAGTGGCGTACAAAACGTTCTTAAAAGATGATTACTCTGGGCCCCTGGAAGAAGATGTTAACGCTAATCAACTTCGCCCTGTTCCCCCTCAGGTCCTCAAGAACTGCTATAGTTTATATGAACTGGCTGATGCATATGAGAATGAAGGCTGGTGGGCAGGAATCATTTGGGGAAGATTCGCATCAGACTACTTCGTATACTTCCCAACAGTTGGAGAAGAAACGCCTTTCCCCTTAGAGAAACTAAGGGTACATCAGGAATGGTGTGATGGGGAGTGGACTTGTCCCCAAAGGGTAAAACAACATTTTTTGTGGTTTTTTTTTCTCATATTAGTGGCTAAAAATTTTTCTGTTTAATTTTATATTAGTCGCTAGATTAATTTGTTGTTCATTAGCTGCTCTATTTTATTTGGATTATTTTATGTTGTGATTTTTTCAAATGGCTATTCACATGGTGGTATTTCATACATCCTTCTCAATTTCTACATTTTAAGGACAATTTTGGTCTAATTGATATTAAATTAATTTGCTACTAATTTCCTCATTTATTGGATTTGGCATGTGTTTCTTTTTTATTTGATTTCAGTTTCAACTTGATATCCCAATGGCTGAAGAGAAAATCGAAATGGAAAGTGAAGAAGAGGAGGACGGAGAAGAGGATGGAGAAGGAGGAGGAGGAGGAGGAGAAGAAGGAGAAGAAGAAGAAGATTATGAGGAGGAGGAGGAGGATGACAAATAAATAAGTTTGGTTTAGTATAATCCTGTTAAATTTAGAAAAGATTAATATCGCTGAGTTTATCAAAAGCTGCACTCTAATATGTTGATGTTCATCTATCTTGTGCAGGTTTTTAAGTGTAGCGTGGAGGGATCGCAAAATGATGTTCTGAATTTCCATTGGTTATGCCAATTTGAGAAGGCAACAATATTTTGTAGGGTTAATTACTCCATTGATCCCTAAACTATTTCATAAGTATCAATTTAGTCCCTTAACTTTTAATTGTGTCTATTTAGTCCCTCGACTTTTATATTTGTGTTTCATTAGTCCTCAATACCAATTAATGACAACATTATAGTCCTCAATATCAATTAATGACAAAATTGCCCTCCTACTTTTATGACCTTTACTTTTTAACTCCTTTCTTATATATATTCTTTTAATTTATCATTTCTCCACATTCACTATCCTTGTCCACATCATCAGAAACCTAATTGCATATTAGATTCTTTTCTTCTTTTTTTAGGTTTATATTGATTGGTTCACTTGATAAGTTTAGAATTTTTTTTATTCTCTTGAGATCTCTAAGGACAAATAAAAGAAAAAAAGTTATGAAAAATTAAGAAAATAATTAAAAAAGAAAGACATAAATGTCTACAATTAAGTCAATAAAATTGAAATCCTAAACGTTATGTTTCTCTATTTTAATATTTTTTTTGAAGTTTTCTTTCATTTTATTTCTTTTAATGGTCTTCATCTCAAAAACTATGAAAAATACTCTAAACTTTTTAGATAAATCAATCAATATAAACTTGCAAACAAAGAATGTAATGTTTGGCTGAGTTTTTTGAGAACACTAATAAAGATAGGAAAAGAGTTGAAGGAATAAATAAAAAATATAAGAAAACTGATAAAAAGTAAAGCAAAGATAAAACAAAGATAGAATATGATATAAATAGAAGGGTAATTTTGCCATTTATTGGTATTGGGGACCAATTAAACACTATCGTAAAAGTTGAGGGACCAAATAGACACAAATAAAAGCTTGGGGACTAAATTGACACTCATGAAGTAATTTGAGGACTATTGGAGTAATTAACCCATATTTTGTATTGTTGTTTTTCTTTTTAGTTTTTAAATTGGATGTAATGTCAGGTGATTAGACATTTCTATATAGACAGTTTGTAACATGAGAATGAACTTGGTAAACTTGAGGAGCTATTGCAATTTTATAGTTTTTTGTACTCCATTGTCCCCCATTCTATTATTTTTGTAAACCCTCATGAAATAATTTTTACTCTACTCTTGAAATTATTTTTACTAGGTAGAATGTTATTTAGCTTCTAAAAAAGGAATAGCATATTGCGAAAATTATGATACACAATCTTGAATTTGAACACATCTATTATAGATCCATCAGTATTATTGTAGCAGAATGCTTGCATCAAACCATCAACCCTTTTACTTTTTCAGTATCCACATTCTAAATAAAGCGTCCGACTTCGAATTATTTTTTGGATGACCGAACTCATTTAGATCTCAGACCATAATAGGAAAAACAGATAAAAGGATTGGACAAAAAATTTAGTTCAGTCAACGAATGAAATTGAGTAATAAATGGTGATAGAATAACCAATTGAAACCAATAATTTATATTGCCCATTTTTCGTGCGTCTAATATCCAGTAATGCTTCAACTAATTTTCATATATACGATCAAGTTAATTGTCTAACTTAACTTTTAAATTGTTTCAATCAGGAACTTAAATTCCACCAATCATACTCTCAATGAATAAAATAAATAAAAAAAGGAAGTATATAAATAATAAAAGACTTTTATATTCTGTGTAAAATTCCCATCAAGCTTTTGCCATGCACTATTTACTATCTACGCCGTGTTCTCTTAGCCTAGGGCCGCAATGAAGTCGAGTCAAATCGAAGATACCCCAGATGAAGCTATGCTCGAGTTAAATTTGGAAGAGTTGAAATTGATCTCTTGCTTATACGAGCACCTAATGGCATGTTCTCAACATGTGGAGCTCAACTCAAGTAAGCAAAATAGGATATCGAACTACAGCTTCGAACTCGAATTCAAGTTTAGAAAATGAATAATTTTAACATAATTTAGTAGCTATGTAAATAGATTGGGTATATTTCATAAGATTTAAAAATAAAATCATATATAGAGCTTTATCAATCTCTAAAAGATTCACGCTCAATTCGTTTAGGTATTGAGTAACTCGAGTTGAGCTTAAATTTTCATGAGTCGAATCAAGCTCGTAAACACCTAAATTAAGCTATAGCACAAATTGTTCAATTAAGCTGTAGCCTAATCTGGCTGTGAACTTTTAAAATGACATGTTAAACTATTATATATGTTGTACATAAAAGAACCAACTCACATCACATAATGAATAAGAATAAGAAATAAAAAAACCTATGAGATATGGCGTTGTATTATGTTACTTTATGTTTTTTGGCATAAATTGAAGTTCCATTTGATTCAAACAAATTCAAAAGTTAAATGTGTAATTAATGTGATTGAACTTTGGGAAAATAATGCAAACTTAGAGAATATTTTTTTTTTGAGGAAAACTTAGAGAATATTAATAATGCAAACTTAGAGAATATTTTCAAAGTTACGTAGAAACCTATGCAATTATAGAACACAGTAAACAAGCAAGAATATATAGACGGATCTTAGAAATATAGTTGCAAAATTTATTAACCATTAATGATGCTGGCAAACAAGATCCAACATCCATTATAAAAAAAATTCACCTATGACATTGGAGTTTCACGGGAGAAGTGATGGAGATCAAATGATCAAGGAAAGATTCAGGGGTTCCTATTGGGCTGCAACAATCATCTACGAGTAGTGTTGTCAATACAAAGTAGATTAAAAAAAAAAAAATACTCTCGAAAGATGATGAGTTATAGGAAGAAGATGTCGATGCTAATCAACTCCGGTATTGCTGCCTCAGATTCCCAAGAATTGCTATATATTTTCTATGAATCGGCTGATATAACGAGAATGATGGTTATTAGAGAATTTGTGCAAAGTAAAATAGACAACAGAAAAATTAAAAAAAAAAAGTATGGAAGGAAGAAAATATTTTATTGAAAACTAATATTTAAATTGTCCCCCTTCCGCCCTCTTCGAAGCCCTTTAAAAGGTTTAAGAATTTCTTTCTTTTCGTTAATCCTATTTATTACAGACTTCGAAATACATTCACAATATTCTTTATTAGTTGTTATAGTTTCTTAGTATTTTCAGTTACATCAACTACTTTTTATTTTTCAACCTTGGCTTTAATATTAATATATATTTATAACATCCTACAAACTATCTACTAAAAAAATTGATTGTTCTTGCTATATTTTCTTCATTAGTTTGATTTACATGTTTTATATGAAGGTATTCTTTTTGTTCCCTTCCAATACAACAAAGTTTTCAAACCCCCCCCCCCCTCCACCCCGAAAACAACCCCAGGGTGGGGGCGGGGATGGGAGTTGCAATTCTCACCCACCTGTTCTAACGCAGCTTAACAATGTTCAAAATATTACTTAAAAGGAATTTTACAGTCAGCCTAATTTTCAACGATTCTGCTCTCTTGACTTCAAAAGAATAAGTATTAAATTTTTTTAGGTTTTAAAAAGGATTAGATTAAGAAGTATTCCTATATAAAACCATAATAGAAGTATAAGGACTAACAACGCAAACAACAAAAGGTACAAAATACTCACAAAGAAATACCACCACGAATCATGCACAAAAACCAAAAACTTTTCAGGATCCTTCCACAGTTTTTGTGAAATGAGCCAAGAAATGAAGGAAGATAGATTGACTTGACAAGTAAATGTTTACGAAAAAACAACGTAAATATGCAACAACCATGCTAAATTCTTTTCAAGGATTTCTTTCCTTATCCTAGAAAATGAACTAGTAATATTGCTTCAGCTGAAATTGTTAGTGAAATAACACGATCTTTAATAATTATAAAATGCCTACCGATCAATGCAGCCAGAGCATTCCCACAAGATGGTAGTATTACATGCTCTCAACTACGAAGATCTTCAAGTCACCATAGGACATTCTTTTGTAGCAAGCTTGGACATTTAAACAAAGGAAAATTATAACATTTAAACAAAGAAAAATTATCTAAATCTGGTAAAATATCTGATTCATAATATAACAAAAGCAATAAATTCACAACTATGAAATTTGATTAATTATCGTTCACATATCACATAACAAATTGGAAAAACCAATATAGAAATATAAGACATTGAGCCATAATTTTTTTTTTTTCATATCAAAACATTATATTACAGAAGAATCTACTGTCTTATAAGAGGACCATACCTGGTTGAATATAATTTAAAAGAACGAATTGTAAATGCAAAATACTCTAATTATCATAATTTAACTGCAGAATCTCCATTAAATTAAAGCCATTTTTCTCCAAATAATTTCTTAGTTAACGGCCGTTATCTGGTTATATGTTCTTTATCCTTGTACATAGCAATTCTTTCCCTGGAAATATAACAACCTTCAATCCTCACTCCTCACCGATATTTTCTGCTCTCTCACATAATCACATTTCCCTCCACTCAAATCACACACACAACACACACTACAATGGCAGTAGTGAACTGCTACATTTCCTTAACCATATCACAAGATTCCTCAACCAACCCTTCATCAGTAACAGCACAGCCAACATCTCCAAGTCCAAGACAGACCAAGATTTTGCTGCCAAAAAAGAAGCCTCAGAAATGGTCTACTGGGGTGGCTCCAGGGGAGTGGGGTGGCCCTCCAACTACCTCGAAGCTAAGGAAGTATTGGGGGGGCCAAGAGGAGGACCCTTTAACTTCTGATGACTTTATCTGGAATAAAGATTTCATGGGAAGCATGAAAAGGCTTATTGATGATGAGAATTCCTCATCTGACCCTTTTGTTTCTCCTGCAAAGGTCTCATTTTTATTCACTTGTTCAATTACTTTCGGGTATTTTATGAACTGTGCTAGTGCTAATTTTCTCTTATTTATATCTTTTTTTTGTGCTTGTCTTTTGATTTTTTTGATGTTGGATTAAATTGTTGCTTTCAAATTCTTGAAATTGGGCGAAACTGAAATCTGTGTTTGGAAACTTCTGAAATTGTTGGGAGTGTTTTTTTGGAGTTGATTGTCCTCTTTATCTTGCTGGAAAAGGTTGATTTTTGTAAGTTTAATTCAGAAATTGAAGACCAAATTTAATAGTGCTAATGTTTGTGCGGTGTTTTTACTTACAAAAAAGCTCAAGTCTAAATTTTGTATTCTGATGATAAAATAAGATGTTCTGAGTTTGCTTCGTAATCTCGTGGATTACTTTGTAATTTGGCTTTTGATCGATAAATGTAATATATGTGAAACAGGAAGAGCCATCTGGATTTCTCAGCTTAAATAGGGTCATGAGTCTGGACAGGTATTTTTTTTTTTTAGCATAATTTAGGAATTGCTTTGTTCCAGTAATATCATATGCATAGTACTGTTGACATGTTGTGTTTTATGCATTTAAGTTTGGAAGTTGACTTGAGCAAAGAATTAACAGCCCCTTCAAGAAATCTAGTAGAAGAACAAGTTGAGGAGACTCAAGTATGATGAATTTCTATGCTTTCTTACTGAACTATTTTCTATGGCTAGTTGTGGAGTTGCATTTTTTTCTCATTTCATTCAATTCATATTGGCTTTTAGGCTATTAAGACTGCATCTCGAAGATGGAGGCTGGCACCAACAAGGCGTGAGCAAGAGAAGTGGGATAGAGCTACCAAGGCTGCAACTGGAGGCAGCGTATGTCATCTGCATTACTGAAACTCAATTAAAATGGATTTCCTTCTCATATTCCATCTTAAAGTGCCTTGTGTTTCTCATATTTCTCCATTCTTATGAAATCCATATTCTCCAATGATCATTGTGTTCATTGCAAAATATTACATCCAAAGCAAAAGTGCTTCTTCACATCGTAATCCTGTGCTTAATCTCATTTTCCAGGACGTGATGTTCCGGGAAATTAGGCGACCCAAAGGGGATCCAGAAGTCTTGGCAGCTCAGTCAAGAGAGCAGTATTTTAAGGTATGCGGTGACATGTAATGTCCCCATATGTTTCATTCTCTCTCATGAAGAACTTCCAAACTTATTGTGTTTAATTTTGTAGTTGAAAAAGAAGTTGCAGTTCCTCACTCTGGGCATTGGTGGAGTTGGTGTACTTTCAGCTTATGTCTCCTATACTCCTGAAATTGCTGCTAGGCAAGTTGTTGCCATGTTTTTTCAATCCTAACTGTAGCTTATGATTTTTTAACTTTCATCTTTAGGTTTCTCCCTCAGAATTGAAACTGGGAGTTGTTTATCCTATAAAAGTGTAGCTTAATTTGAATAGGAGCAATTCCAAGTCTGACTTGGAATCAAAGGCAGTCTAGAGTTAATTTGGAGCTCTCTGTAAACATATCCCTAGTACAATTACTTTTATCCCTCGTCCAAATGCTTTTGCAGTTTTGAATTCTTTAAAAGGTGTCACCTTTTTAACCAGAATACTATTTTTCTTCTTTTTCTCGTGGAAAAAAACTTTGCTGTTTTTTAGGAAACAATTATCTTGATGGTAGTCGTATGTAGCAAGAATTTGTGAAATTTTCATCAGTAACAATAATAAATGTTTTGGTTTCTTGATCAGCTATGGAGCTGGACTGCTTGGTTCTTTGGTTTATATGAGGATGCTTGGCAATACAGTGGACTCTATGGCCGATGGAGCTAAAGGGCTTATGAAGTAAAAAATTCTCTTTCATTTTCATAGGATTATGAGCTAATGAATATTGCTATAAATGCACTATATTCTCCTTTCATTATAGCTGTATCAATTGGTGATGTTTGTTTATTTCCACAAATTGAGCTATAAAAATCAAATATTTGAAAAGTTAACCTTCAGTTGAATATATGATCCCACTTCCTACCAAGAAGAAAAGGAAGATCATCACATGGTACGTCCTTTAAGAGAGGGAAGGGGGTGTATTGGGGTTTGTATTGACACTTAACAGAAAAACCAGTAGTCTTCAGTTTGCAATGCATTTAATTATTCTTTGCATATGCACACAGGATTGATTAACTTGAACAATATGAATTCTGTGTGATTTCATTTTCTATTGTTTGTTTTTATCTGTTAGTATTGGTTATTTTTGTTTACTGAACAATGTAACACAAACATCGTCATTTTCCCCCACTTTTAGAATTTGGAGATGACTGGTTTATACTCAACTTGCAATCAGCTGATGGAAATGCTTTTACTTGCAGGGGAGCAGTTAATCAGCCAAGGCTACTGGTTCCTGTTGTCTTGGTCATGATCTTTAATAGATGGAATGAGTGAGTCCTTATGCAGGAATATTCTAATAATCACTTGCATAATCTATTGCCTGAGGTTAATCTAAAAGTGCTCAAATCTGTTCTAGCCCTCTAAATAGCCACTTTGGACTCCCTCCTCTGAGTTCCTTCTTCGATGACTTCTATGCATATTGGTTACTTCTATTGTAGGCTATCAATTAATATCACAAAAAACTAATTGCACTTTTTACTTTAACACACATCCTCGTAAAACTTCTAATGGAGAAATTTTATCAAGTTTCAGATAACTGCATTCTGCACTGTTTTATAAGGTTGGTTTCTTTGTTGGAAGTTTCCAATGTTATTCTTCAAATTCTGCTTGGGAAAATACATGCAGCACAATTGCATATTCTGTATGAATCTACAGTTTTTGCTTCACATGATTGTTTGAAGATGCTGAAATTAGTTAGATTGCATCATTCTGTGCCTATGGTTTGACTGAGAACATATTCAGTACTTTCTTCATATATCCATTCTTGTCTCTGTTTTCTGGCTTGAGCTCTGATTGACGTATGCTGCATCACAGGATTTTGGTTCCAGAATATGGATTCATGCACCTTGAATTGATACCTATGCTAGTGGGATTCTTCACTTACAAGATTGCCACCTTTTTCCAAGCTATTGAGGATGCATTAATTGTGGCCGGAGAAAAGACACAAGTTTGACATGGAATAATCTGTTGCTTTTATTTCTCTCATTCCTTATGAAGTGCTTATGAAGTGTTCACAGGTATGTTGGCCATGAGGAACTGCAAAACATAAAATTAATTTCTATCATAATGATTAATCACAAGAAATTGGTATTGATTTATCAGGTTATCTGTGTTGCCTTATCCACAGATTTTCAGACGATTAATCACCTGGGAAGTCAAAAAGAAAACTGCTTGGAACATACCTTACAATGTAGGGATCATTGGATTATCTTTGACTGTGGCATCATATGTTACAATTTCAATACACAATTTTTGAGGACATACATTTGGAGAACATTGAAATTTTATACATTTGTATTGCTACAAGATGCAATAATAAATTTTCCAGCATATGAGCTTCTAACACTTTATTTTCTCAATATAATTTGTATCTTTCCAGAAAATTTGCTGTGCCACCTTGTGTTACATTTCAACAGAATTCTACTGCCTGGTTAGATGAGAATCTCTAAGAGAAAAGGGAGATAACATGATGCTGGCGACATGATAAACACTCATTCTTTCGTGAATTTTAGCTTTTCTCCAGATGCCATTTGATAATATTTGTGTTTGCTGCTGAAAAGTTTTAAACAAATGGATTGTTTGTGGAATTGGTGCGATTTAAGAGGTTCACAAAGAAGAAAAAAGCCATCGCATGCCTCCAAATCCACTTACGTGCAGAAATTCTGTAAGCAAGTACAGAAGCAGTAATAAACAAGCAGCCGATCAAGTTTATGGTTAAATCGTGCTCTGTTATCTCTCTTTTTCTTATTGATTTCCATCTTTTAGATTTAAGATATTGAGGCATTGGGGACTAGTTATTCAATCTCAATATCTTGGACATCATAATCAACCTGTACCCAAAAAAATATAAGGTGAAAAAAGAAAACTTCAACCAACATCAAATAGCTTTTACTAGTAATACCCAAGAATTTTGGGTAAAAACAAGAAAATTTTGGCCTGGTAGTCTGACACTCAATTTCTATGTAAAAGTTAGAAGCCTCCAATGAAAGTTAACATAAAGTTGTAAAATAAGTTATTTTGGCATACTTAAATGAATATATGTATAATGTTCAAACGTGAAAGCAGGCATGTTCCCTGACACGATGGTATGCCAAAGGACTGGAGGAGAAGTGATCCCTGTTTCCCCATCTTAGCTTAACAGGAGAATTAGTCAGCAACTAGCTGTAACCAACTAAGCTTGTAAACAGCATAAACACAGATAGACAGAGATGAAACAAAAGGACTGCATTATTATTCTGCTGCGCAGATTCTGCGAAGGCAGTGTTATGACACACTCACTACTCAATGAAACAACTACCATCTGTTTACCAGAACATTCTTTTCATACAACTTAACAGGCCTCACTTGTAAAACAGATACTACAAGACCCCGCCACAATATGTTTTCTCAAAACATTGTTTTCATATTAACTTAGCAGGCATCAATTTTACAACAAACACAATGTTAAACAGCCTTAACCAGTATTCTGCAACCCAGCAGCAATTCCTTTCATGGTCAAGATAAGTGTGTCTTCCAATCCTGGAGCATATTCACTGCTAGGGTTAAGCTTTACCAGTTCAGCAGCTGATTTGCTTGATGGCATTGAATCTATGATCTCCTTTGATAGATGTGGTCTCACATTCACATTATAACTAGGGTCTCGGATCTGCTTCAATGTGTAGGCTTGGCTTACGTTCAATGTTGTAATGTATGGATCACGAAGTCTGAGTCTTTGCCTCAAGTAAGGGTCTCCTTCAAGAAGTTCCTTGTGACCAGCAACCTAAATCAATCAGCAAGCAAAAAGCATTTCAGATTCCTTCATCTCAATGGACGTGTAATTTATATGTTAAATGAGACATTGCACAGGCTGAACAAATTCTAATAAATGAAATGTTCTCAATGATTTACCAGAAACCACACAATCTCACCAGGCAAACAAGAACCCCTAAGAAATGATGCATTGCGTATTCATGCATGTTGTGTGCTTTTACCTCACAATTTTTATCACTACACAACCTATCCAAATCATGTCAAAGAGAAAAGGCCTCAGAAGTCAGGCATAAGATCCTTCTATAGAAAACTTTATACCTACTTTGTGAAAATCCTAAAGGCCATTTGGTGGCTTGAAAGAGCACCAGAAAAACATAAGATTATGTTCAATTTCCTTCTCTTAGGTATGCACCCAAAAGTTTTACACCAAAGCAAAGAAGACACTCTCTTTTTCAGTTCTTCCGGACGGACAGGAATCAAAATGACAGATGATAGGCAAAAAGATAGAAAATGTCTTCAAAGCTATTGGTCGAAGTTTACTTACCTGAAGAATGAGGCCTTTAGTTTCTTCATAATTAGCCCTCAGGCGCTCTCCAAATGACAACAGTTCCTCGGAGACTAGTAGCTTGTCATACAAAGCAGCAATTCCCGGATCTCCCTTGGCAAGAACCATTTCAATCAAGTCAATTGTCACTCTAAAGAAAGGCCATTCCTTGTACATATCCTTGAGCATTTGGAGATTTCTAATATCCTTGTTAATAACATGCTTAAATGCAGCCCCAAAGCCAAGCCAGACAGGAAGATGAAATCTTGTTTGGGTCCATGCAAATATCCATGGAATTGCTCTGAGGGATTCAATTCCACCACTAGGCTTCCTTTTTGCTGGACGACTCCCAATGTTCATTCGACCATACTCTAACTCTGGTGTTGCCTGCAAAGTGAAAAGTTAATTAACTCAACTTGATTTTGAAATGCAACCAACACATAATCAGTTTGTTTAAGCACTAATATATCAGCTTGATGTAGAAAAATGACTTCCAAAAAAAGAGGTACATGTAAATAATTATGCCAATGACCTCTAGCCAAAGGGAGTGAAAAGCCTCACAACAAAAGGTTGTGGAATTAACTCCAATGTCAAAACTCAAAACCGACTTACACATTATACTTACTGTGTCTATTTCTGGATTAGAGTTTGTTATGGATGGTAAAGAATGAAAATAGATAGTAAAATCACATCTGGGATACTTACAAGGCGGAAGTATTCAACAAATCGAGGCTCCTGGAAAACTACAGAACGATACTCTTTTGTAGCAACAATAGCCATCTCGTCCATAAGTGCACGCCATTCTGGCTTTGGAGAGACAGGGGGATGCATTCCATGCTCCAGGGTAGCTGCTGTAAAACGCTGAAGAGTTCTGAAACATAAATGCTCTTCCCCAAAGGACTGTTCAATAACTTCTCCTTGAACAGTCACCCGAAGTGACCCATGAATAGTGTCTGGTGGCTGAGATAATATAGCAAGATGTGTAGGACCTCCTCCTCTTCCAACTGTCCCTCCTCGGCCATGGAACATCGTAAGTTTTACTCCATATTGTTTTGCCACCTTTACAAGCTCCTCTTGAGCCTTGTACATCTGCCAAGCTGCAGAAAGACGCCCCGCATCCTTTCCTGAATCAGAGTATCCTATCATGACTTCCTGTTTACCATTGATCCGGTTACGGTACCAATCTACGGAAAAGAGCCGAGCCACAGCAGCAGGAGCAGCCTCAAGATCAGCAAGTCTTTCAAATAATGGAACAACCCTCAGTGGAGTTTTGACATGGCATTCACGTTGCAAAAGTTCTACAGCAAGCACATCTGAGGGGGCAGTTGCCATTGATATTATATAGGCTCCAAAATTGTAAGATGGGAATTCCGCAATCACATGAAAGGTATCCAATACGTCAGCAATTTCTTCGGTTTTGGGAAGATCAGGACCAAACAGAGGACGTTTTCCACTCAGTTCAGACAAAAGCCATTCCTGTCTGCGTTCTTCTGTCCACTCTTTGTAGGATCCAATTTCCAGGTGTCTTGTGATAGCATCTAGAACATCAGTGTGCCTATCTGACTCTTGCCGAATATCAAGTCTTACCATTGAAAGCCCGAATGTTGAAACTTGCCTCAGAAAGTCGAGAAGGCTCCCATCCGCAATTGGTCGATCACCACAAGCACACAGCGATCTATAACATAGCTCCAGAGGCTCCAAAAACTAATGGCATAAGATAAATCATCAGGATCACATATTACATATTCAAACATGGATACATGATGACATGAAGATTATATCACCAGATTACATCCATTCTTCAAGAGACAAGGAAGAAAAATGCATCATGCAGCTGCCAATTATGCAAAATTTCCTAAAATACACAATTCTTCTCATTTCTTTTTTTCCTCAGTAACTACAAAGATATATATCTTATTTCTCCTCAGTAATTACAAAGATAATATATTTTATGCAACATCTAATGAATTCTATTAAACTGCTTTGGCAAATTGGGAAAGCAGCTCCATTGTCATTTACATGGAAAAACATAGCCTTGTCCAAGCTTAATACACTACAAAATTGGCTTACTAAAATTCCATGAGGCTTAACCATCTAAACAAACTTTCCAATGGTCTACTTTAAGCTTGCAAAATAAATTCTCCTATCATTCCAGAAATCTTGAAAGTGCTTTTGCCAATTGCATTTTGCAATGTCGGGATGCTTTCCATACCCTACGCAAATGTATCGCAGGGGTTTAAGGATATCATATTGTAAAAACAAAACCAGCCATGGTTGAAGGTTTTATGACACTTTCAGTTAATAAGCAGCCTTCACAAATGCATTTCTTTTCTCCTTATAAATAAACTGCCCTAATCAATTAATCAAAAATATAACCAATGCTATCTATTCCATGGACATCATGATTATGGTTTTAAAAGTTCGGATTTTTTTTTCCCACATGGAAAAGCACAGTTGCAGTGCACAAGAAAAAATAAAAAAGGAATCTGTTTCCACTATTCTCCGAACTGACATCAAGTTGACAAGTTCAAAGTTAAAAGTTGAAGAAAACTGACAATATTGAAATTTTATGCAGTTTGGAGTCCTTAGTTTAGAAGTAAAACTTCAAGGAAACCAATATTATGGAATATTTGTGATGGCTAGACCTGTTCAACATTTGTGAATGCCGTCTCTTCGGGAATATCAGAGATCCCATTGGCTAGTAATTGTCGAGCACGTTCACGAGTATTATACAGCTTGTCCCTCACATCACCAAGAATAACACGATAAGGTTCATTTGGTGGAATTTGCTTCCAAAATTCTGCATCAACAAATCAAGGATATACAAAGTTCAAAACAGAGAAAAAGAAGAGAAAGATGAACAAAAGAGTCAGGAGTACCATTTCATATATAAACTTATCCCCCACATTAAATTTGATAACTATCTTCACCAACAAGAAGGGAGCTAACCAGGGAAAAAATGTACAAACTTATGAAGAAGAAAAGAAAAGGTTAAATTTAATTATGCTAATATGACTTGGAGCTTTAAAACTGGATGAGATATATAGGACTTCATAAGCTACATATGGAAAAAACAAAAAGTTGATGACATATAATCCCAATTTTGAAGAAAAATGAGAACTCTCGATAATGTACCAATAAAGTGTTTTGCATCTCTTCTTGAAGACCTATGAAGTTCATCAGCTCGAGCACGAAGTTCTTCACTGCAGCGCCACATCGAGAGCTGCACAAAAGATTCCAAAACACAGTATGAACAATTCAGAGACTGAACAATCATTGAAGATGTGCAAAAGAACAACCAAATGTGTCCACTTTTTACCTCAAACATAAGATCCTCTATCTGAGAGAAGTACAAGTTAGCTGCCATCATTCTAGCTAATAAACACACATCTCGTGTAACTTCCGGAGTTACCCTGGGGTTACCTGCCTCGACATCAAGTTTAGGTGAGGTGCTGAATATATAAATCAATAATGCATGATCACATAGATCGCAATTTGTACTATAACTTCTGATTGACAAAAGATCTGAGTGTGAAAGCTTAGGTGATTATGCATTAGTTTGTCTCCAGAGCAATATGCTAGGCTGGGATTCAAAATATAGCACAGGGAACAGGAGATAAACATTAGCTCCTTATGCATATGTGTCAGAATTTTAATTCAAGTCATTTTAAAATGTAGATTACATAAAAGAGAACACTTTAGGGATCGAAGTATCTTCTTTCATAGTAAGAACAGAGTTGAAATTGATATAAATGTACAGCTTTGATATTTATTGTGAGATGAAGTTAATCAAGTGAGCCAATGAGGTATAAAATATCTGCTAGTCAATGAAGTGCCCCTTAATGGATTAAAACTACGTTAATAAGGGATACAATCCACTATGAAAATGTTCTACCAAATATTGCAGGCCAACTTGCTTAAGGTTCAATAAGAATGTCATGCATTCATCTGACTTGTGCCCAAGTAACACTACTATAAGAGTTTCAAAAACCAAAAACTGTCTTATCTAATGATTTACAGGTGTCAAAGGAAACAAAAGAAATATATTCTGGGGAAGAAAAAAGGGATGACGGAAATAATATCTTAAAATCTTGCTTAGGAAAATAGGAGAAAAAGAAATGTTGAACCCACACACAAACCCAGTAGATTAATTACTCAGAAAAAAGCTTATTCAGAAAAGGGGGTGGCAGAAGCAAAATGAAGTCCTATTCTCTTAGGCCAACAGCAGACTTCCATATCCTATAAGATCACTTAAAATCAGGCACCCTAGGTGATTCAACTCACCATCCCTGCGTCAGTCACTGGGTTGCACAGATTATCTCTTCAGAATTCTTTTCTACCCTCTTCGCTTAAAGCTCCAAAAGTTAATATTGATAAAATCCCCCCAACCCCAAAAAAAAAAAAAAAAAAAAAAATCCAATACACTAAAAGAGATGTTAGTTCAGAATCATTAACTGCTTTGGTCATTATAACAGAGAAAAATATACTCCAGCTTACAATGCGTTAGCATGGTTTAAAATAAAACTACATAAAAACAGTGCAGCAATGGAATATTAGTTGTGAAGGAAAGAAAATACCATCCCGGTCACCGCCCATCCAAGAAGAAAATTGAATGACAGGAGCATTGTATGGAACACGTTCATTTATTCCAATGTTCTTCAAGGCAGTGTCAACACGGCGTAAGAATTTAGGCACCCCCTTCCATATTGTCTCATGGAAGTAGCTCATTCCTGCCCTCATCTCATCTTGTGGAGTTGGAGGGTTCCTCCTGATTTCATCTGTGCGAAATGCAGCTTGTATCTACATGAAACAAGGAGGCAGGATGATAGGTAATAATTGAACTAAACAGAAAGAGCATGAAAAGAAAGGAAAAGAGCCAACCAATGAAAAAATCAGCTTCTAATAATCGTAGGAATAGCCGCAACACATACCCAATGCCAATTAGTCTATCAAACAACTTTAAAGATATACTTATCCAAAGAGTTTCACTGTGCAAAATTATGTAAAAATAGATGTCTATTTATAGCTAAAATGCCTTGCAACAGATACACATGAGAAAATGGGTGAAGTCCCCATTTAAAATGAGAAAGAGCCAGGGGAAAAAAGTCACCTCTATGCCCTTAGCTTAAGTTTTTTTTTTTTTTGGTTTTTAAGTTTCCTTATAACTTCAAATCAGCTTTTCTTACAGAAAGCTTTATAAAATAGCACAGAATGGTATGTTCACACTGCTATTGCATTGAGGAAGAAGAATCACAAAAAGTGGAGATTATCCAAAGAATGAACACAACTCTCCAGTTTCATTCCACAATAACTTTCCAGTTTTATTCCAAAGAACAAACACAATTTTCCAGTTTCATTCTACAGTCAGCTGGAGCACATCATGAACGTGTGACATTCATTACCATCAGTCTTACAGCAGAGTCACTATTCTGCACTCTACTTCCATATGTGAGCCAGAACACACATGAAATATGCAGGTTGCAGTCCAAGAAGTATAAAGATAGACATAAAACAACCACAACCCCAATATTTGAAATGCATACCTCTCTCTGCAAAGCTTCATCAAGCTCTTGCTTTTCATCAGGAGTGATGTCTTTGGCATACAACTGAGTCAAACAGTTCCGAATCCTGGGATGACACAGACAGAATAAACTTTCACTGTGCTTGTCATAACAAAGAATGTCACGTAAGAAATAATAACTATCATCTGCCTGAAGGTATGATGACTACACAAGTTGGCCACTTTCCCTTGTACAGAGCTCCCAATCCGTGATAAGGTCCTTCACCATCCCTCTACCCACGACTCCCAAATAGAAAAAATTGAAACTTTTAGCAGATACAAGCAAAAAACCTTGCATGCTTTTGAAGCAGAGATCTGCGAACAGATTGAGTGGGATGTGCCGTTAAGACCAAATCTACTGTTTGGTTCTTTAGAGCATCAAAAACTTCTTCCGGGGACTTCTTTAGTTGTCCCACAAGCCTCTTGAGGGTCTCCTCTATATCAGATTCAGTTGTTGCAGAGGCTTCATCAGAAAAATCACGTCTTTTCAACTTTGACCTACGTCTATATGCTATCTGAACCTCTTCGGCAAGGTTGGCTAAGTTAAGCATGTTGGAGAAAGCTTTGGCAACCACGATGGAATCTCCAGCATCCAAACTTGTAAGCATTCTTCCAAGCTCGTCCAATTTTTGGGGATCACGCTTACCTTCATACTCTGCAGAAAGCTCATAACAATCTTGAACCTGGTCCATGTAGTCATTAGTGACAAAATCGAAGTAAGTTAAATGCCATAATCAGAAATTATTAGAATAAATTGCTTTCATTTTGCCAGCTTTTGGTGTAGAAAATAACAAAAACAATAAAGTAATGCTTCAAGAATAACGCGAGTAGACAAAATATTGATTCACAATCAGCTTCAATTGGATAGGAAACATTAAAAATTGTTCAAGTTAAATAAATTCTTGCAATTCTGAAAAGGGGTTTGTTATTGACTATTAATCAAAATCAATGAACAAACACTTTATCCGACAAGTAGTCTACAAGTTTTTCGGCAATCATGTGAGGTGGATGTTTCCAATCATGCAATTAAAAGATTATCCAACTACAGTTAACAATATAGCGGCAAGTAATGCTCAATTTGAGTAGATTTAAACAAGTGCATTATCAAAGTCTCCAAATAAACCAAAGCAATTGGAAAGCTTAAACTTAATCCGCAAACAATAAATATAAACCATTCTGATATAATGAAAAGTAAATGATTTACTACAGTCAGATGGGCGAAAAACACAAAATTCAATCAAGTAAACGAAGAGTTTTCTCAGATTTCTAATTGAGTTTCTGATAAATCATGCAGTCTTCCCCCTTTCATTATATCTCATTTCCAATTTCACAGCAAATTTACATCAATATACTGCATTATCATACCATACCATATACATTCAACAATTCTACATGGATTTCAATTAATTAGCCAACTTCTCCACCCCAAACCATGATGCCACCAATAGTAAATTTACAAGAAATTCCACTCAAAAATATAACTAGCCTGATCAGATATAAAAAAAAAATAATCAGAGAAGCATAAAAGCTGATAAAAATCAAAACTTGATACCGTTTCACGAATTTCCTCTCCATGCAAGTCCTGAAGAATATCAAGAAATCGATCCAGCAAAAGAGCATCATACTCCACCAACTTATCATCTTCTGAGACCTTCCCTGGTGCTAAAAGTCTCAGCTGTGCATCAATTGATGCCATCTTCTCAATGTTCCTACTCGCCATTCCCTCTCACACCTTTATCTCTCACAAAAAAGCAATATTTTTCCCTTACTTTTTCCAATACTTTTCAGTGTAAAAGGACAGAAACCAGGCAAAATTAACACGGGATTTGGACTGATTCTAACAACCAGAATCACGGACTGAATTGGGTTCTCATTACTCTTGTCATCAACCTCAGAAAAATGAGATTATAACTAAGTCAGTCCTAGATACAATCAGCGTTGTCTCGTGAAGGGCAGATTATAAAGAAGACGAACCCAGATGGTTAATTAAGAATGGATATCAAGAAATTACAGATCGCGAGAGGAAAAGGAAGAGGATTTGCCCAGCAGGATATGTGAACACTTGAGTATTTTATAGCGACAGGGGGATGAGTTACTGCGTGTTGTGTCTGAGAGAAAAAAATTTAAATGTTTAAGTTTTCCTTGTTTGTTAATTAGTAGAATTTTACTTTTACTATAATTTTTGAGAATATACTTCCATCATAATTACAAGTTTAATTTGTAAATGATTAATGTTCTAAGATTTTAAGGATTTTCACCTCAGAAAAAAAAAATTAGTAACATTTTCAGGATTTTACAGGATTTTAAACTCTTGCCAGCTGAAGATTCTCGGGAGACTGAGAATATGCCAACCATGGCGGTTTAGGAGGATGCAAATTTTAATTTGACTTTCTAATTTTAATAATTTGAAAACAAATAGGGGTCAGTTTGAGCTCTATGATTATGAGAGTTTGGAGATTTGAGTCCACCAATACTACTTACTTTCTTCCTTTGTAATAGTGTAAGTTGATAAAAAAAATAATTTTATCAATTATTTTCTTCAACTTTCTTGGGATAATGTTTTATAATTCAATAATTCAGCACCTTAAATTTATTACTATTTTTGTGGACTAAAAAATTAATCAACACCCTTATTATTATTATTATTTTGGGTGACAACATCTTAAAGATTAAAATATAGATGATTCATGGCTGTTATAGTTTAGGTAATAATTTATTTATGTTACTTTTAATTTGAAAGCTACTTTATGATACTTTAACATTGTACTTCTTTTTGTTTCTTGAAAGAAAAACACATTTTTTTTTTGTTTGCATTACCAATAATTGCTGATTGTTATGGATTAAAAGTTGATATCTGTGAAAAAAAAAATTCTAAAAGCAATAAACAAAAAGATTATTACACCATAGACTAGAAAGGAAAAATGTAGTTAAGTAATGATTCGCTAGTGCTAATAATTATCTTTTTTTTCACTAGCCCCAACTTTAAAAAGCCAAAAAAAAATAAAAGAAAAAAATTATCTGAAAGTTCCTATATTTTTATGTATCTTGATTTCAAGTCCTAGACTTAGATCCCACTTTGATTTGTCTCATCCTAAATCTCCCAAAACTCCAAACTAAAAAAAAAAAAAAAAAAAAAAAAAAAAAAAAAAAAAAAAAAAAAAAACTCCAAACTAAAAAGTAGAAAATATTAAAATCAGGATAAAATTATGTGAGTCACAAAGTATAATCTCTAGAGCACAAGTCTCTCAACATGTGAATCCAATGTGTCTATGATTATTATAAATGACAGGAGACAAATTTCACACCCAATTGTTGTTAAAATAGAATTTACTTTTGTATATTATGGTACATTATTTTTGTAATGACAAAGGGATTAAGAAAAGCATCAATTCTACAATAGGAGATGCATTAGCATTTGGTTGCTTAAGATAATGGAAAGTAGATGATTTGAGATTTATTCACATCTCCAATATTCTTTTACTTTATATTAATTCTGCCATATATTGTTAAATAGTTTACTAAAGGTTACAAATTTACTAATCATGCTTTTTTCTCAATTCTTTGAATTATTCTTTCTTTATTTTATTTTATTTTTGTTCTTGTGGTTTTAGAAATTATTAGGCAACTCAAATTAGAATATATCAAAGAAATCAAAAAAAGAAATATTCCACAGTACATCCTTCAAATATCTAGGAAATTCTGTCTTTGTGCAATTCTGACAAGGACATTAGTGTGGAATCTGACAGTATTATTGTCCCCTCATGTCTTACTTTTTTATCAAAGCTGTTGAATTTTCATTCAATTATGTGTTCTGTTGAATTTTAAATATTCTTCTTCACTTGACTAATGCAATATTTTACTAAAATGTATTCAACCATATGGACTATGATACATAGGGTAATTAAGACTGTAATTATAAATATATAACTGAGAAAAAAAGTGGTCTATGTCCAACCAATATATGAATTAAATTTGTATTTTATGTGTATTACGAGTTTATTATTGCTATTGCAAAATAGAAGAAAGGATGGCAGGAACGACGAATTTGTCCAAATAGAAGGCAAAACTTTATTCTGACATTGGCTATATTAAAAATTTTAAATTATTTAAAATTTTCTAAGTATCGTTTATATATTTATATTTTGTGATTTTCAAATTAATCTGTTTTCGTGATCCCACATTAAAATCTCCTGTAATCGTAGTTGTGGGGCTGATTTAACATATTCTGTTAATTGTGATTTTTATTTTTTTGGAAGAATCTTCAAAAAAATCTCTAATTCCTATATGAAAATTATATTCTTCAATATTATCAAATCAATCAGTGTTCACAAACAAATAAATACCCTTGAAATAAACAATAAAAGGAGCATTGAAGAAGAGACTTGTGATCAAGCTTCGAACACTCAGTGTCCACGTTGATGCCCAAAATTTGCTAAGCTATTTTATGGCTTAAAACCTCTGCCTGAATTTCTATCAAATTCTCCAATTGATTCTCATTGAAAGTATCCTAAGAGAATAAAGCATAATTTCATATTTCACTAGAGATGACATGTTGTCGACCTAATTCCGTTCGTGTAAATAAATTTTACATTATCAATATATAGAAAATTAATGTTAAAACCAAAACAATTGACAATTTTTTTAATACTTGCATTCATGGATTAATTTGTAATGTTTGTGGAACATGGATCGGAAATTTTTTTTTTTTTATAAGTTCTGAAGAGATCTATAAACAAATGCACATGTATTTCTCTATTTTTTTTCCAAAAAAGAAATAAGAGATCTGGAACATATGCATGTGCTCGACAAGCTACAAAAGTACAAGCTTCATCATCACTCAGCCATTTTGTTTGCTGATTTAAAACAATCGCTGTCAATGAAATTTTTTATTAATCAATTTTTTCAACTCTATCTATAGCTGGCTTTCATTAATTTTTAAGAATATTTGAAGTGTCCATTAGTGTAGCTCTACTTAACTGATGCATACATTAACACTGACATATAATCGACAAAATTAAATAAATCACTTTCTTCTAAAAAGCATCTATAATTGCACCTACAACTAGGGGTGTTCATGGACCGGGTATCCGGTCCATGGACAAAAAATGTGAATCGAACCGATCTTTGCGGTTCGACAAAAATTCAAACCGCAAACTGGTCCACATGTAGCGGGTACCCGGCCTTCCGGTTACCCGCAAAATCTGTTCGAATAGGGCGGGTACCCGACCCGGTCCATAATAATTTACCTATATTTTTAAAAAAATAAACAAGAAAAATTACAAAATAATATAAATCACTAATAATACAGACATTAATATCTTAAAGTTAAATTACATCCAAAACCTTAATTTTTAAAAAAATAAAAATTAAATAAATAAGAAAACAATCACTTAGTCTTTCAAATTTCATCTTTTCATTTCAATCAACATAAAAACATAAATATTCAACAAATAACCAAAAACTATATAAACAAGAAAATAATCACTTAGTCTTTCAAACTTCATCTTCTCATTTCAATCAATGTAAAAACATAAATATTCAACAAATAGCCAAATGAACACCCAAACTAATATATGAAATTACATAAGTAACATGTGAAATTACATAACTACCCCCATTTCGATTCGGTTCGGTTACCCGCCGGTTCGCAAAAATGGGAACCGCGAACCGCCCCGATTAAAATATAACCCACCCCGCCACCAAAAATCGGTTCGATTACCCTTTTTTTCGGTTTGGAGCGGATCGATTTTTCCGATTTTTCGATTTTTCGGGTTTTTTTGAACAGCCTTACCTACAACTACAGAAGTCTTGAATTGAAGTTAACAAATATATCGAGTTTAGCTCTCACGCTTTGTATTGTGCAGCTTTTCTTGCACAATCGAATAGATAATAATTTTCTCTCCTTTGGTTGGATTAACAACTACTATCACCAATGAGTCCATCTTTTACTTGCATATTTTGGACTAGTTAAGTGGTATACACTTCAATGTATATTTTCATAAAGTTAAAATATCAAAATTTTTGATTGGTACTTGGGTTTTTTTTCCTTTTTTTTTTCTTTTGGGAGGGAAAGCCCAGTTTTTTTATCGTATAGCCTTCCTAATCTCAAGTTTTATTATATCTATTGATATTTTTAATCGATTAACTAGGTCATTTATGGTTGAATTTGCAATAGAGACATTCAAAATTTTCAGGCCGTAGAGGATTTTGCATTCTAGATAGCCATAGTAAAGATGACAAATTTGGATGTCAATTTTTTAGAGCAAAATATCAATATGACCACTAAACTACGCCCACTTGTGGCCACCAAATTATTTTTTGTTTCGAATTGGTTAGAATCTATTTCAAAGGTATGCATATGGTTATCAAACTATTTTTTATTCCAAATGGGTTATCAAAATATAAAAGTGATGTAATCTAAATCATTCTATTGGACTTGGGGTATCATTTTTGAGAGTTTATTGATCATCAAATATATCATTTTAAAATTCAACGATCAATTGGAAATCAAAAGGTGGTGGTCATAAGTGGACCATGAAAATAGTTTGGTGACAAATTTGAACTAAAAATAATTTAGTGACCATATTTTTTAAATTTATTTTTCAGACATATTTTTAAACGATATTTTTATCTCACAAATACGCTTATCTAAAAAATGTTGCGCTAGTATTCTTTTTCAAAAAAAAAAAAAATCCTTCAAAACTTTATTTGAAAAAACACAAATTCATACCAATATCTCAACATAAATATTCAAAAATCAAAGGAAAAAAGAAGCTCTGTTATAAGCTGCCTGTCTTTCCACGTCTTTATTATTCTTGTCAACAAAAGAGAAAGATATTTGTATCTAGTCTGTGAACATCAATGCGTTTGCATAATTATTACATCAAATGAGGACCAAGCATGCTATGACATTCTTTTTGGTCCAATTTGGATGTAAATTACAAACAAAAATTTATAAAGTGCAACATGGCATAGCTACAAATTACTGTAACTATCCACAATTTGTCATTTTCCCATCAAAGTAGACTGCATACCAAATTTCACTATTACTAAAGTCCTAATTGATCATGCTAAAATCTTCTAGAGCAAGACTACTTTTCAAGATTTGCAAGCAAGAAAAGATCATAGGAAACAACGGTCACCCACCAAATAAGGACTTGTATTCCACTCCAAATTGCTAGTGTTATATATCTCCAAAGTGGAACTTTTTTTTTTTTTAATTTTTTCCTTTTTCTTTTATTTTATGATGCCAGTGGAAATCTTTGTCAACCCTATATAGTTTTCCACTATCAGAGTTAACCTGGTGAGGTTCTCATCAGCTTATAATTAAGGTTAATCACGAAGTATTATGTCATTCTCTTATGAATTGGAGTCAACCTCAACCACAATTAATTAGATGCATTATCACCCATATAACATTTTATGCTGACTTTTTATAACATAAAAAATTGTAATTTATTTGTAAATCATGCAACAATAAATAAAGATCAATCATAAAGGTTATTTTAAGTCAAAAAATAAAGATAGGGAAAAAAAATAGAACTAGTTAAGTCCCCGTTGTTAAGTTAGGTTAATGAAAAATCAGTGAAAGAAACACAGCCACGAGTGGCCGCGCATGCATGATTATGCCATGCTTCATGCTTGCCGCATCAGAAATCACTTGAATTCACGAAAAAGGAAAGTTAAATTCTATTTGTATGAACAATTAATCAGCCATCATCTATTTAAAATTTAGAGCTTGTATCACATAAACTTTGAAGTAGTTAGACAATTTTTTTTAAAGAAACTGTGAATATCCACCTACTCCTCTTTAACTTAAATCTGAAATTCATAAATAATAAACAAAATATCTTATTACCAATAGAGTTAAGCTTCCAAAATTTTTAGATTCGTAGACAATTGAAATAGTAAAATTTATAAATAATTAATGAAATATCTTACCAACAGAGCTACGCTTCCAAAATTTATAAATGATAGACAATTTAAATACGAAATTCATAAATAATAGACAAAATATTTTCCCAACAGAGTTACGGTTCCGAATTTATAAATGATAGATCTGGAAACAAAGCTTTTAATCATTGTCGGGTGTACAATTAAAGAATGGGTAGCAACCAAATCTTTTCATGGTCCAGCTCAGGGCAACCCATTGGTTCACAAAATAAAAAGGCGGAAGGAGAAAGCGAAACAACATTGGACATTTGCTTCCTGTCATCTCAATTACCATTTCATTTTCTTTTCAATTTAATCATTGAATATGTTTAGACAAGTGACATTTTAGGATACGTTTGGTTCAAATTCTTCAATCACTATCACTGTGAAATATTTTTAATTCTACTACGAGTATAAATTTTGACTGATTTTTCTAACATGTTTGGTTTAGTTTTGAAATAGGATATGATTCCCACTAAGACGATTAATGAATTTGATAGAATCGTATTTTGAGAGGAATTCATAGAAATCTTAATTAATCACTTTCATTCCAACTAACTGATAACTAATGACACCCATTCCTTCCTCTAATTTTTTTTTTTACTAAACCAAACATCCCTTAATTACTAGTCATGCGAGGATATGATTAAAACAAATGATAAACCCATAAGCAATCCACTTCTAGCCTGATCTATGCATGAGTTGTTCATCTAATGCCATTTTAGTATTGTCCAAATCTTTTCCTTCTATGGGAAAGAAAAGTATAAATTATGATCTAAAATGTGGCAGTGACCTTATTATCTTTGGCATTTTAGTCTTTCGTTGATATATGTTATAAATGTGAGCACGTCATAATTTCTTAAAATCCTCTAAATTTCGAACATTATGACAGATATAAAACAGTACAAGATAAATTTAAATATGACTGATTGTAGGGTAGAGAAATTTAATCTGATGTTTGATTGCAGTAAAGAAAAAGGTTTGTTGGACCCAATAGAATATGGGCCAAGCAGATGGTTCCTTTGGGTTTCTTCGCTAATGTTAATATAGCAGCTCAAAAACATTCACTCTTGGCCCATTAAATGGTTATAGCGGACTAGCATATTGCAATGCCTTGCAATTGAAATGAGAGCTCAGGAACATGTTTTATGCATTGGGCTTCATCAGGTTTACCTTCAGTTTGTGTTGTAAAACTCATTTGAAAAAAATTCCTTTTTCCCCCTTTTCTTCTTTTAATTTTTCGTTATAGAATTCACTAGCAGATCATTTAAAACCTTTTTTTTTAGTATATTTTCAGTAATACGAGTATACAATTTGCGTAATTCAGGCTGAATTATTTTTGGCCCTCTAAAACGTTACATTTAATCTGTTAAACTACAACAATTTTAAGATAGATCGAAGCTCTTATAATGAAGTTTTATATAAGCTTGGGATGCATATATAAAAATTAAAAGGAAAAAAAAGAAGGAATGAAAGTACGTCTTTCCAATATGTAGAAATGATTTATCCTAAGCATACATTTGTTCAAAAGGTATGTGTGCACGATTGATGTTGTACACATAAGAAGAGTTTGAAGTAACTTAAGATTCGTTGGCATGCGTATTCTATCGTCAAAGAAGTCAGAAAGAAAATTGATGAAAGCTGCCTAGCTATTATTAATCGTCCTTTGGCGTAGAATTTTTAGTACATGATTAATGCTCTATGTTCAAGATACATGAATCTAAGGAATTTTAGATGTGATCGGTTGCCACATGGTTTCTATGTTTTCAAAACTAGTCAAAGAGAGTAGCTAATGCTCGATTTGGCAAAGACTTTTGAGGGCAAGATATTGGATGTATTGGTTGCGTTAAGCATGATGTTACATCTTTTATATTCATGTTTTTCTCAACCCTATCTTTTCAAAAAATATTATGTGCGTGTGTTGAGAGAGAGAGAGAGAGAGTGTGTGTGTGTGGTAGTTTGGAAGTTGGAACTCGTAAGGTGTTCATGTTAGTATTAATTACTCCCATGTCTTTCTTTCCGTTCCAATGTCAACAATTTGTATTCTTGATGTGAAATTTTCTTTCAACTTAATAAAAAATGGGGTTTTGATTCTTACCTCAATTATTTACATGTCTTCTTTATCTTCTCCTTCTTCAAAATTTATGAGAGAGAGAGATAGAGAGAGAGGTTTATTTGAGACTTATAAGGCTTCTTTTAATCTATTATAAAGATCATCAGAATTAGGCACTATAACTGTACACATTAGAATAATTGTGATTTGATTCCAGCTGATTTTGCGTGGATGACTCGGAATGCTTCTGTATATACCATTATTAAAGGAAATCTGTCTAAACTCTGAAGTATTGAAAAACTCTTGTAAAAATCACTCTTGTCATTCTTGTTTGCTTTTTGCTATACGTAAAGTGACTTGATCCAATATGAATTTATTTAATATACTAATAGTGAGTAAAAGATCTGTTGATGTCATAGGAAATGTATCTGGATTCTTTCTAGGCAATGGTTATTTTCTTTTTTTTTTTTTTTGTTTGGCCAAATACAGTATTTAGTGGTGGTCCTTAAAGCAAAATTGAAAATGGTTAATCTGTTGGATATTCAAATTCACTATAATATGTAATTAACTTCTACCTTCCCGAAAGTATTAGGATTTTGATATTTTGTACCCTAAACATTTATTCAAGACCATTGCCTAAACTACATAAACTTCTAGTTTTGATCATTTTGAATTAAAATAGGATCTGAACATTAGTTATAATCCAGCAATTGCATAGTTACACACTCATTCTTTAAAGTATAACAAATATCTATGATTAATTTTTGCTACTCGATTATATAATGTCCCGTCAAAGTCATGAACTCTAGCAGTTTAGGATGCTTAATTGTAACGAATTAAATGTTAAGCTACAAAATATTACAACCTAATAGCTTGAAGATGCAAGGTGAAAATTCCCCATTGTCAATAGTCCATTTGTCATGAGCTCATGATATTGGCTGAATGGTTGTGCAACTGGTTGTAATAGTGGTAAATGGCCCAGTTGTGGGTCATTATAGCTATTTCACTATCTAATGTAGACGCTTAAATTTAAAATTGATTTTGATTTCATGATGGATTTAACTTGATTTAGACTGGCAAGCATGCTTGTTCATCCCTAATAATTTTGAACTTAATTATTGCAAAATCAATTGATGATTTAAAGTCTTGATAACACTTTTGATGAACAATCTAAGGATTTGTAGAAGATTAACGTTTTATTATAGAAAGATAGTTGTGCAAACATATTATAAGGAGTACTCTTACCCCATTATTTTCACTGTACATGCATTTGGAAGGGACGTTTGCAATAGCAAACTCATAGTTTGAAAAAGTGATGTTAAGGTCTGAATCTTCAAAGATTTGCATGTTCTAGATTTTGTTGGCCAATGGTCGAAGTTATTTATTCAGATGCATTGATACTTGAAGTATTCAACTAATATATAACATTTCCTGTATAATGACATTTTTTTCTTCCATGAAAAAGCAAAGTTGAGCACTGAACTCATGACAAATCTATTGTTTTGAAACTTGTTGGAATTAAAAAGTACACATATAATATTACCACATTTTTATTTCTTGCCTTGCCTGTGTAACTGTTGATGTTTCAATAGAATATACTGAATATTGTCATTGTCATAGTAATTTTATTGTGCAAGTGCGGTAATGCACTTTTCGCTTTCTTCATGGAGCTATTGTTGGCTATGGCAAAATGTAATTTGCTGTTAATTGATGCCATCACATCTACATATTTTTTATTAATTCATATCTTCTTTGTCTTGAAAAGATGCTTCAAGACTTTATTATGATTACTATCAAAAGCAAAACTTTCGAGTAGTGCCCTATGAACCCTAGATTAATCATCATAAAAGGGGTCCTGCCCTTGAGGGGTTATTCTCTCAAAACCAAGTGTCATTAAAAAAAGATTGAGGCTATGGGGGCTTGGTTTTCCCCTGTCGAAAGCGTACCAAATATAGAAGTGAAACTACTAATATCAAGGACAGAAACAACCGATTTTTGCATAGAGTAAAAGAATGAATGTGACAGGGGCCTTTGTCTTCTTATTAGTCGGTAGAAATAATGACAAAAGCATACACGCATAACACCATTATATCTAGCATCATGGGCAATGTTGTACTAGTCATCATTCTAAGTTAGTACTTTGTTCATACATCCTTAATGGTCCCTAAAGATCGCTTAGGTATATATTATTGAACTATAGATGACATTTGCATTTTTAAGTCGAGAAATTTGAGATTTTTTCTCTTGCATCAAGTTTTAGAGTACCATAGCTTGAGAGTCACTAGTGAAGAAAAGTGGGTGAAATTTAGTTTTCAAGGTTGTCGTTATAGCTCAGCGCGACCTAAAATTCTCTTTCAAATATTTACTGAAGATCTTTCTTGAATTATTGAGAAAGCTCTATTATTGCTGAACTTTTACCTAATATAGAATAAGATTACTATTCCTTAACAGTAATAACAAATTATCGAGTTTTTTATAAAGTTAAAGTTGATATGATAGATGGAACCCACTTTATAATCAAGAAGATTATGGTTGAACTTATTTCACAAGTTAAAATTATAGATAATAGATAGAACCTACTTTATTATCTGGAAGCCTCGAAATAATAATTTTAACTTAATCATGAAAAGACTAGTTAAACATCATTATTATAACGTAAACAAGAATTTTTAACACACTTCTTTGTTCAATTCAACTTGATGAATTATTAATCCAACCATGAGAGAAGGACTACACGATTCTCAAGAGTGCATCTAACTCTATTGTTAGGACTAGGATTAATCAAAGTTCAAAGATTCTCTCACTCTTGTATGATTGTGAATATCAACTAATAAACCAAGAAAAGAATCATGATTGAAACTTAAGATAAGTAAGATTTAAGAGTATGAACATATTCTCAAATATTTCTTGTGGTTAATTAAACATATGAAGCTTATAGATCCTTCAAGTCTTCAAGCTGGAGAATTTATGCTCCATAAAAGTAAAAATCGGGCAGAACAACTACTGCAATTGTCGATTATAAGAGAGAAAACATAAGTTTTGGCAATAGAAACTTTGTTACATTAGATTCAAAACTAACCCTCACCAGATTTAGGTATCCCAACCAACATAGGAAGAAACTTTGGTTCAAAAACTTAAGTACTTAATCCTTAATAATTTAACTAAGTGGCATTAAGCAGCCCCTTTATTTGAAATTACATCATTAATTTAATTTCAACGTTGAAAATAACGAAAAAAATTCTAGAATTAAAATTAACAGGGCGAAATATATACATGAAGAATTACTCAATCTCCCCTCTTTTGCGGCCAATTTATTGACGGGAAATGTTGCACTTTCGACATCAATTTTTAGTCAAAGAAGAAACAGAAATCGCACTAATATTTATTTACTGTTCCACCTTTCTGACGTGTTTGTATTTCCTTAAATTTGTTTTGTTACATCAATAAGTCCCACATTTCTGTTCAAGAAATGTTCAAAATAGTTTGTTTTGTTCTCGTTATTTCATTTTCATGCTTTCCGTCATTCGTGAGACATACTCACTTTGATTGGCCTAATCTTCATGGTATGTACCCCACTCAAATCTATTCGTGAAGATCCTAAATCTCTGTGTGTGTGTGTGTGTAATGTCCTAAAAGTTTGGTTATTTAAATAAAATGCTTATGCCATTTTTTGTTTCATAAAATCTAACGATGAATGAAGACTTAAACTACTTAGGAGGTCTTGGAATTGGTTTGGCTTCTTGCAAAAATAATTTTCTTTTCTTTTCTAATTTTTTGGGTGAAAGTTTCTTGATATATATATATATATATATATATATATATATATATATATATAGACACACACACATATATATTGGTTATAAACTAGTCACAAAGCGCAAAAACAACACAAAGGAAAGTTCAACTACCTTATAAACTAGATGATATGAATCTTAATCTAGGTCATGATACAAATCTTTTTTCTTCTTGAGAGTTCACTTTCCAGGTTCATGATACAAACTCCCTTTACCTTTTTTTGATATATCAGAAAAGATTAGAAGAATAGTACTAATAAGTGTAAATCAGATATAAATTTTTTTCTCAAATAATATCTCCCTCGCTAAATTTTATCCATGTTAGAAGAAAGGAACCATATCAATTTATGCAAAAAGTTAATCTCTCCAACAATAAATTAAAATAACCTGTAAAAAATTTAAAAAGAGAACCCACTATTTAGTTAGGAATCCTTGAGATTGGATAATTGAATTAGATGGCTGAAGGAATAGTCATTTTTACATGCCGCAAAAATGTCGCCTAACAACAAACATGCTTTGATGCCATTCAATCAACTTTATTTCATTAGTGATTAGTGATTGAGAAAATTAGACGCACTATCTCTTGCCCATGTTCTGAAATGAAAAACCAACAAAGTAAAACCACTTTCCTAATTAATCTTGATTTCCCATTCACCCTCTGTCTTCTGAACTTTTGGTCTCGGCCAAATAAGAATTTAAGGTAAAAAGATTAAATAACATTTAGGACAAAATCTGGCATCGAAAAGAAAAAGAAAAATTGTAACAAGGGCATAAATTAGATATACTTTTTTTTTTAAAATTATTAAAATTTTAGACCTCCCACGTATATATCTTATCTTACCATATATATATCAAATATAAATTGAGATTTTGATGATATTATCACTTCTTCATTTTTGTAAATTGCTCCTTATATATATATATATATATTATTCATATATTGCAAAATTAAAAAAATAAAATTTAAATGTAGTTTTATCTTATTCATTAATTACCTATGGATCTCTAGTTTTCTCAAGAACACTAATACAATTGTCCTTCAACAAGTATTGCTTATTATCCTTAAAAATAGAAAAGGTAGGAAAAAGAAATGTGATTGGCTTAAAAGCCCATTTGTATTTCGTCTTACCAATTTTACTACAGAAACATGCTTCAGAGGGGAATTTTCGAATAAAAGCTTTAAAAAAAATACTGCTGTGCCAATTGCACCAATGGATCATACACCCTTTGTAGCCACTCAATTTCAACTCTTATCCAAGTGGAAAAGATTTTAAAAAAAAAATCTTATCCTAGTGTGCAAAGGGTTAAAAAGTTTTGAAAGTATCCATACACAATTAGGGTATAACTCCCAATATATCTCCTACCCCCTTCTATTGTCTCTTTGTTCAAGCTGCCATGGATGGTGATATGGCTCCTCATATATCTACGTGCCTCCCTCTCATTACCCCTTTCTCCTGCCAAAGATGGGTTTGAACCCCACCCCCCCACCCTCGGCATGAGGCCTTCCCTTGGCCACTAAACTGAAATCCAGTGGTTGAAAAAGAATAATCATAATGATACATTTTACCCACTATAATATTTTCTATAAGTTATTACTCTCGTAGTTCTTATTTTATAAATTCAACTATCCAAGTCTAATATAATATATTCCTCTATTACATAAAATAATTATCTTATCACTATTTACAAAGAAATAAATGTATTCTACTTTTGTCATAGAAAGTAAGGGGTGTTTAATTTAGGGGAATCAGGGAGAGAAATGGGTACCCACTGTTAATGTTTATAAAATAACTATCAATATCCTTTAATTGAAATGAAAGTGATTAACTAAAATCTCTATGATTCCTCTCAAAATACTGTTCTATCAAACTCATTAACCCTTTTTGATTAAGGGCAGAAACTCAAAACAAAAAAGGCCTTTCTCTCTTTTTTTTTTTTAGGTTACAATTTGCATAAAACTCAATTTAGAGCATGATTTCATATAAAATTGAAGAAGCCCTTTTTAGAAATTTTCTTAAAAAAATACAAAATATGAAATCTAAAAGTTATGTATACTAAAAAAGATTTAAAAAATTAAAATTTTACTTAAAAGTTATTCCTCATCATAAGAAATTCAAACAAATAATTTTATAATGATACACATTCTATTACTAAACCAAACGTGTTAGGAGAATTGTCAAAACTCATATTTATAGTAGGGTTAATAATATTCATAGTTATAGTGATTAATAAATTTGAAGCAAACAGCTCCTAAATACTCTTAAACTAATTAAAGTACGTCCAAATTAGGACAAACTCTTAGTTAAGATATCTTACTAACTCTGTTCATCTACAAAATTATTGGTGCTAAACTTCTTAAAGGGTAGTTCAACAAACCCATCTAATCATCATATATTCCCATAGCTCTAGTGCAACAAACTAAAGGTGGAATACATTTCAGCTCTATTATTGGCTATCATTATTAACTCCAACTCAAGTATAATGAAAAAGTGATTCCAAGGTGAAAGTAATTATAGCTCAACCAAAAGGGAAAGTGTGCTGTAACCCTACTTTTTGATTTCTGGATCCAACATACTATAAGGGGTCGCAGACAGTTTGTTGGTGAAACAACATGATGGGATCTCTCTAACAAGTTCATGTAAAAGAATTTGAGTTATAAAAAGTATTGACTATCATTGACTATTTATTGGTTTCATTTCATCAGCTTTGTGGACTGTAATTGTGCTGTTGGACTCATGATATATTAAACTCTCATCAAACAGGACTTCTTTTTGTTTTTCTTTTGTCAAACTGAAAAAATGTATTATATTTTGATTTCATGATTTATAAAAAACTAAAATTATGACAAAATTATATGGTCCTATTGAAGAAATTGGCAAAGTTGATTTCCTTGCAAAACATGATTTTAGAAATGTGAATCTATAAAAGCCCATCAACTACAGGCAATTTGGTTCATTTTCCACTTCTTTAGAAACATTCTTGAACTGTCATTTCTGTTTGTTTTTCTAAAGGAAGAGGTAAAGTTGGAAGCATAGAAGGGAAAAGGGAGCAGTAAATGGTGTTCATTGCCAGAAAGATCATGGTAAAATCTTCTCTGAGCAGCTCATCTTTTTAAATTATATTAAACAATGCACAAACATATCATTAAAATTAATATGACTCCAATAAAAAATAATTGAAATGGAGAATCGCCCAAAAAATGGCTTTCTTGCTTGTAAATTCTCCAGAACCAATTGTATTTTTATCCAAAACTAGAGAACAATGAACATAATGTTTTATAATACATATTTCCGACACTCAAAAACAACAGATCAAATGTTTCCGGTAAAAGATGCTGCTGGAAATATTGGAATGTTTCGTGAACATTATCTGAAGGAAGATTGCCCATCTGATTCCTCAAGTATATGAATTGATTCCCCACCCCCAACCCTCCCCCCCCCCCCCCCCCAAAAAAAAAAAAGAAAAACACTAGATAATTTAATATCCTACTATCAGATATTGGTTATCCCTATTTAATCAGTAACGATTTGACACTAACCCAATTTATACTTTAGTAAGTGAAACAAGTAATTAGATGTTGAGCATGTGCAACATAACCCTTAGTCAAGCTAGCTATAGTAGGTGACAGATCAATTTTCCAAGGACCTTTCGTATGAAAGTTTAAATCTCCAATTTCATGTTGACCCAAAAGGAAAAAAGGATCTTAATTCTTTCGACTTGTCAAAACGATTATAGATTCTCATTGGCAATAACAATATTCTGTATATTTTCATTGTATTTTCTATTTTTTAAAATGTTACCACAGTTAGAATGTGATTATCATATATCCAATAGTCAAAAAACGTGCAAAGAATTACTAAGATTATTATTATTATCTTCAACCCCCTCATAAGTTAACAGCGTGCATAAATGTAGAAGAAACCAACTACAAAGAAAAAGAAAGAAGAAAGAGAGAGAAAAAAAAAGAGAGAGAATACAGAGCCAAAATAGGAATAAGAACAACCGTTACAATAATGAAATCATAGACCACAAGTTCATTTATAATGCTATTTTCTCAGGAATACACAGTTCTCCAACTACGTCGTCTCAATTACCACTGCAAAATAATAACATGGTTACATATCAACCAAGATCCCTCTTCTCGGTTCATAGAGATGTCATTGTAGCAAAACTCGTGTGGTGTGGGGAATCTGGTGAACCCTTTTGTTGGTTTCTCTCTTTTTGTCTTCTCTTTTTGTTGGTTTATTCTCTTTTTTGTTTTTTTGTTTTTTTTTGTTTTGGTTTGATAATCTTTCTTTTCATAAATACGTTTGGTTTCCTTCTTCTAGTCCAAAAATAAATATATCAGGAGAAAAGATTAGCCATATGGACCTCTCTTCCTAAAGACATAGGTCAGCCAAGTAAATACTACATGAACTTAATGCATAAATGTCAATATAGAAGAACAGTTTTATTCAGATGATACAAAGACTTAAAGGATGCGTGGGTTTAAGATGATTAATGTTTTACACACAAAGAACATGTTTGACTCGAAACAGATTAATTTGTCTTGATACGTTCTTGTACGGTAAACTATGCAGAGTGATAAACAATGAAAAATAAATCGAAGAAAATAAGAATAATTTCATCTTTTAAAACATTAGATTGTACCATGTGTATTTCTAATGTGGTAGCTAGGAAAATACTGAGAAAATTCCATCCATGATTAATCAAGGTAAATGTATGATTTTATATACCTTTTTGTTGCGTGTCATCCCCATATAGTTGGATATCATAATATAATATTGCTAGACTATTTCTTGTCAAGAAAATAAGGTACAACGCTTACAATATCGTAGAAGTGTTTTCAATTTAAGCTCTAATATGAAACTAGAGGCTGGCATCGTCAGTTTTCCTACTCTGATAATTGATTACAATACATATTTTGAGAGGACTCTATTTGTTATAGCAGCTGACCAATAAGTCCATAGATTTGGACATTACCAAATAATAATAGATCGAACGGCTGTTTGCAATTTTTGTCAACTGTATCTTCCATGTGGGACAGTTCAACTTGGTCACTTGTCAATGCCATCAACGTGACGTGTACCCCAGGTTCTCTGATCTTACAATAGTACAAAATCATGGCGAATAAGAATTTATTAGCAATACTATGCAAGTGAACAATGCCAACCAAACTTGGCTTGAAGTAGGCAAATTAGCACAAGTAGGAGAAGCTAAGCAATGTATTCCTAGTGGGGGATATTGTTAGCCCATTGCGTGGTAAAATTATTTAACAAGGTCTATGATGTTTAATTGTATGATTTTTTTTGCAACATGCTACTTCCATGCGACCAAAATAATAAGTTTTCTAAAGAAAGTAGTAAGTCATTAAGAAATGTTACTAGCTTATGAAAGAATTTTTAACTCATTACCTAATTCTACGTCGTTGTAACATTTTTTGTATTTTATTGGTAATATCCAGAGTAGTCTAAGCAGTAAAATGAGTGAAAAAAACACGAATTAGAATCCAAATGCTCTCAAAACAAAAGCACTTCTTATGAAATAATTCATCCCACAATTAAGGGAAGTACTACGTGCCAGCATCTGTTTGAAGCGTATAGACATGTCACTGCATGCAGACATGCATTCCTGCGTCCAGAAACCTGACACTAAAAGCTTGAATTCTCGAGACAGTTCTTTAATAGTATCTCACCATCTCAGTTTCCAAATGTTGCAATAGTAGTCACTGTGCGCACAATATTCCACTTACATCTGAAAAGGACAGCCATTGAACACCAGCACGAAATATCTTGCGTCTTGATTCTCTCCTTAATCTCCCAATAATTAACAACTAGCTAATTAAAAATTCATTTGTCAAGTGTCTACATGCTTAACTATACTACTTTTTTTTTTTCCTAAGCAAATAAGAACATAACTCTGCTACTTATGTACTTGTAAATACTACTTAGTTACCAGTTATAATGTCTTTCTGTACACACTACAATAAGTTTAAAAGTAAATATCGAATTTAAAATCTTGCAACTTTGCACTTATAAGTTTTCAAGAATAACCATAATTACTTTCGAAGAGATTCTAAATTTCAAATGTAGCCGTAAATTTAGTCGTAAGATACTCCAAATACATAAGGTAGTTTAAGAATGACACAAGATTCCATAATAAATAGTGTAAAACGGCCTACCTTTCTTAGCATGTAATGCCGATGTGAGAATATACATACATACTGTGCCATTTCCTGTTAGTGTGTTGCTTGCAGACTAGCATGTACACTTCAGGTAAAACGTCTCGAGAAGAGACAAAAACTTCAGAATGTAAAACATTTCGGTCTAAAGGATGTTTACTGAGTCAATTTATCCAAACGAAATATTACTGCACCCTATTGGGAACCTAGGTTTTGACAACAACTGATGAATTGAGGATAATATCGACAAAACAACATACAATAATTGTGTAAAATTTGTCTAGCATTATTATACGTATGGTTAATGGTAACATATTTTTACTATTTAATAAAGAGAAATAACACCCATTGAGACGAAGAAAAGAGAGAGAGAAAGCAGCTTTGTATGGCCCATAACATGTCAACTCAACAGGTCTCTGATGTGATCTTCATCTTCCACAACCACCCCATTTTCTCCTATTCCTTTAACCTTAACTTCCAATTTTTGCCTTCTTTAGCAACAACAAAATTCTGTTCAGTCTTCATCCCTTCTCAGCTGTACGTCAATTGAGAGAAGGGAAAGAAAAATTATGGCAGAAGGATCATCAAGCTCAAGATCCTCAGGTGATCAGCCACCGACTCCAAGCAGGTATGAGTCCCAAAAGAGAAGGGATTGGAACACTTTTGGTCAATATTTGAAGAATCAAAGGCCACCAGTTCCACTCTCACAATGCAATAGCAGCCATGTTCTTGAATTCCTTCGATATCTAGATCAGTTTGGCAAGACTAAGGTTCACTTGCAAGGATGCATCTTTTATGGTCAGCCTGAGCCACCAGCTCCTTGTACTTGTCCACTCAGACAAGCTTGGGGCAGCCTTGATGCCCTCATCGGAAGGCTTCGAGCTGCCTATGAAGAGAACGGTGGATCGCCCGAAAGCAACCCTTTTGCTAGTGGTGCAATAAGAGTCTATCTTAGGGAAGTGAAGGAGTGCCAAGCTAAGGCAAGAGGAATTCCATATAAGAAGAAAAAGAAGAAGACTAGCTCAGGCAAGGGAGATGATGAGTCAAGCTCTTCTATGCCATTTTCCTAAATTCAATCCACGCTTTCGAGTAAATGGTAATTATTTCTTCGTCATTAGCATATGCTGTATTTCGCTACTGATCTACTACATCGAGCTTGAACTTTCCTCGTTTTCTATTAGCAATTTTTTCAACTTGCCGTGATTGCTAATGCATCAGACTAATTAGAATGCGAATTGCATGTGAACTTACTATAAAATTATTATTATTTACTTAACATACTTTAAAGTTTAAACCCTCAAAAAGAATTCATAAAACACAAACTTCTGGAAAAAAGAATTCTACCAAAGAATAAAGGTGCTGCATTCTATTCCAAGTCAAAAGAAAATATTTTCTTCATGAAGCCTAGAGGCAGTGCAAGATATACGTAAAATTTTGTTTACCGAAAACCCTTCTGCAATTATGATCAACTTCTTGTGCTTAACTGAACTTGTGCCTTCAGTAGATTTAGCTGAGTTTACTGTTGGTGAGATAACAATCAGAAGCAATAGTGACATTGTTGTCTCTTGAATTTCACGGTTTAATATCAAGAAATTGTAATTAATAACATAAGTTTTGACTTTTATTAGTGAGGATAGTGATGATCTTCTTTCTTTCCACTCTCCAATCTCCATCCTTCATCAGCAAAAAGCTCAGTCTTCAGTGAGATCCTAATTTAGTAGTATTACTAGTATTATTCTAGTGTATGTCAGCCTTTCATTTATTAGGAATCTTTTCAGATTTTGCAGATTTTGTGCCCCCACAGAGAGTCATTTGAGGTAGCAGACACTTTAGATTATAGGAATAGACAAATATCCCATTATTTGAATTGTTTCTTTCTATGGTCAAGCGATCAAATTGTGATAATTAGGTCCCATATCTGCATGCTTCCTTTCATGGGTTTCACGATTAATTTTCAAATCACATATAATCATCATTCCGAACCTAGCAGATGTACGAGAAATCCAATGTTTATTTAACAATTCTTCACTGTTACCTATATTAAAACCTTGAGAGTTTCTGACCTCCACTCCACTAACTGCTCTTCTTTAATGCGTGCAAATCTTTGTGAGGGCATTTTAGAAATTTGCACCTTCATATTTATTGTCCTTTGTATCTTTACTTAGATTGCTTTCTCTCTGCTTCAGATTTTGTGGGACATCACCCTGATCATTTTTGTCACATTGCTCTAATTTTTCAGTGAAAGAAAGAGTGGTAATTATATATTCATGTACTTTGCCACTAGAATTATTCAGGTGGTGACCAACTGAACATCTTCCGTATGTAATTGCTGACATTTCCATTTGCTTTCCTTGCCTTGGCTTGGCTAGTTCAATCTATCTATCATTGTTAGCCCTAAATCATTGTTGAGAAAACTAAAAGCCCCCACCCTACTAATTAAGTATTCAATGTGGAAAACCAAAACAAAAAGGATATTGATATTTATGATTTGCTATTGTAGATACTTCATTAAAAAAGGCTAGCATACACCATTCTTTGTGGATCCCATTCATTCCATCAGATTATCATTGCTCGCTTGGCGTTTTGTCTGTTTATACTTGATAAAGGAAGAGCACAACTGCTTTTGCATTGATTTTTGTTGTGGCAGCAGGAGAGAGTCAGTCGAGAAATGCTAATATTTTTCCTTTTTCTTTCACTTTCTTGTCAATTATGGTCGTGATTTAACTGAAATCTTTGTATGTGAACTGCTGACTTCTTAGGATACTACTTGTCACAAATTCATTAAGAGTGCGTTTGAAGTCCCAATATGTTTTAATGACATTGATGCATGATTCTGCAGCTTGTGTGAAATGTTATGGCGTGAAAAATATGATTGAAATGATACATTTGCTTGGATTAATAAGCTAGCCACCACACTAGCACTCACTAGATTCAGTTCTTGCACCATTGGACAATTTGTCAATCTAGAGGAACGAATGTAGATCATTCCAATCCCATTTTTCTATATTTTCACAGACAAGAACTTATTAGGACACCAACTTGCATCATATTTTTGCAATAGAAAGATAAAAAGAATCTTTTCTCTCATCTTCTTTTATCTGAGTTAACAGAACAAAGGTTTATGGTATAAGAAAGCAAATGATTCAATACAAGTACTTGTTTCTTTTTTGTTGTTGGGTTTTCTAGATTTTAAATTATTTAGGAATTTAAAGAAGAGCCACAAGTTTAAGCAAGCTAAAGTTACAATTAAGGTTATCTTTTACATGAGCTTTTGACAACAAATTGTTATTTAGTAGACTAAGTTTTGTCAAGAGAAATTTTCAACTAATGTCATATAATGCGAAAAATTCATGTGTTAGTGTCTACTTAGTGCTGGAGGTAGAAAAGGAGTACTTTAGCAGGGCTTTAAAGTACACAAAGATATGCCTTAATGGAGTTCTTTTCCTTTCACTAGCAATTTTAATATGTGCATTCCTGAAAAAATGAACCTTGCCTAATTTGATGCATCATTTTACAACGAAGATTAGATTGACAGCCTCCATGCTGCTTCTACAATAAGCATCTTCATGCAACCTCCTGAAATTGATAAATGCTGATAAACAAAGGCTCACAGTTTACATGCATCTTCATGCATTTTAACTCCGAAGTGCATTCTTTTACCACCAATTTATTAATTTACCAAATTTTGGAGTTACATTTTATTCAATTTAAATTGTTTTAAGTGATTTCTTAATTTTCAAAAAGATAGAGTATGTCCAATTTATGCATATATTCTACTAAATTGTAATCTGAAATTTAGGTTAGTTTGGATATCCGATTTGAACATGACAGAGAGTACTGCATTTTGTTCTAATTCCAACGTACTATATACTGTAGTAACTGTACTTGAGATAGCTAAATGCCAATTTGGAACCCATTTTGATGGTTCTGTTTGATTCTTTTTCGGGTAACGTTTGTGGTTAATATATGTGTACTGACACCATTGTACTATTGATGGAGGACTGTTCTAACTTTATTCAAGATTGAGAAACCAGTGCATATTGAAAGGATTTATCCTTGAAGTTCCTCCTGTTTTGCTGTTCATTTGCTGGAAAAGAAGCGCTAAACTAATTTACAGTACTTTCTTGTTGACATATCATCCTTTGATTTGTCATAAAAGGACAAATTACCTAGAGCACTTCCTATTTTCTTGTGCATCACCAGTTAAACTGCATTGAGGTTGGTAACTAAGCATTTGTCACTCGAAATTGCGAGATAATATTGTTTTTAAAAAATGGGTATATTTGTTTGTACCTAAATATCTAAGAAACATTTACAGTTCAAGCCTTTTTTTTTTTTTAAATATCGAGTAGAGATATATGCCCTACATTTAAGGTGTATATTATGTAGCTAAGCTCCAATTATCTCAGATTATTGATGATTGGGGTGCGACTACATTTGAACACAACGTTTAGATGGTTCATTTAGATGGTTCATTTTAACTATGTACACTTGTCTTTGAATGTACACCACTTCTTCTTCTTCCAAACAGAATTAAACTCAGCCATTTTGAAGTGCCTTGTGCAGGAGTGATAGCACTCCACCATTAGTCATGTCGTACATCCACATAAGCGATCCTTATTTGAAAGTGGAACCACAATTTAATCTCAACCCAATTTTTGCAGGGTTACATGAACTATCTGATCAAGTCTTCATGTTGGGTTTTAACTTCTGGTGTTTTGGACACCTCTTCAAAAACTAAGGGCATCTAGTTAACTAATTTGAGCATATTTGCCTCTATATATTTCCTCTCCTTTTATCAAAGGAAAAACTGGTCCATGTGCCTGTGTTTAGACTTTTAATGATATATTCTTTCTTGTTAATTGTGTTGGAAAGTTAACTCAAGACTTGGGTATTTAGCTGGTGATTATTCCATGAGCAGGACCATGTTGGTCGATGAAGATGGACAATTTCTATTGCAGATGCAGGCATCAATCATCATTCACTACTGCTACTTTCTTCCATATGCTAGTTTCAAAATATTCAAGGGGGCATCTACTAAATAACTCAGTTAGCGTGTTTTTCATTAGCCAATATTTTTTGCTATTTTCGGGATTTCTCAAGCTCTTGTAAGGTCATAAATTCTTGTACAAGCGAGGCTTCGAGCTTTTATAATTGCTATTACTCTACTCCTGTTGTTGCTTTCCCTCCCTTCTTCAATCTTGGAAATGTAGAAGTGCTAGAACAGAAGTATTTTGCTCTAGGTTTACTCAGTTTGATAGTTTTCTAATGAACTGTCTAGACGCTTAGAGCACAAAACTGCTACAATATAGCCAGAAAATGGCTACAGACGCTATATTATATTGTTATGTATATGGAAATTAGGAAGCAAAACTTGCTGGGGACAATGTTCCTTCATCTTGGTTTTGCTTTGTTTGTTATTCCTGATTTGAGGGCTTAGCAGTGACACGTAAAATGGGCAGGCACTTCTTTCTCTTTTTGCTTTCTTTGCTAATGCAATTGCTCTCCACACGCGCGGGCTCACACACAATAAAACACTAACACACACAACAATTGAGTTTTGCTTATTTAGTTCTTTTAGTAAAAATAATTATATCTTTTCTATTACTAGTAATACGTACATGCATTTGCACGTTGACAATGAGCTTTATGGTGTATTCTTTGTGTATTTTGAGAAGCATGTTATTTTAGTATGGCATTTTATGTGAAACCAATTGAAAAATTAAATTATACTCCCAAAATGTAGTTAAATTTCTTTAAGTTATCGTTTTCATTGGTACATTTCTAGATATATCTTGATTCAATCTATTGCTTTTGCTTTGTAATGTTTTTCCCTGCTTTTGAAGTCTATAATTGGGATTTGATCTTCAATTCTATATTTTTAACTTTGTTCTTGGTTCTTCAATTGGTTTTTGGTGTGCTTGTATTAATATTAGTTTCTTATTCTCCTTTATATGCATGTTGATAATTGATAATTTGTTGTTATCTACTAATTCATGGAATTAGTCAAGATTTACATACATATTTCTTAGTTTAATATAAATATTTATATACTTAATATTTTCATTTTTACTTTAACAAAATATAAAAGGATGAGGTGGCATAGATACTTGTACAAAAATAGGCAATTTGACCCTTTGCTAATTGATTATGATTGTGTGTTAAAATAATCAATAGTACTTGCTTTGGTGACATAATGAGGTACTAATTTTATGCTCTTCAACTTTATTGTCAATGAAGCATTACGTAGTAAAAGCTTTAAAATATTACTATGAAATAGTTTCACTAAATAATTGAAATTTTATATAAAGATAGTAGTAAACAAATATTGGCTCAAATGATCAAAGCCATCTTTCATTATTACTATTACAATATTCTATTTTCTTCGCTTACTATAACAGTATGCATCATTTATCTTTAACTATCATTTCATTTAAAGAAACATGTTTTCTAATTTTTTACAAACAGATTACATATCAAAAGCAAAATATATATATTTTTTATTTATTCTTGTATATCTCCAATTTCATGTAACTACTCATGCTCAATTAAGCAGAGTACGTTATTCAATTTGGGTAAAGGCATTACTTGTTTAAATATTCGATACAATTAGAACTTCACGAATTTCTCTTCCTAATGAAATTATCACCTTTTATTTACTAATTTCATGCTTCTATTTATTTTTTTGACTGAATTCAAGAAGCACTTTAGTGACCCAAAAAATTTCATAGGTTAATAATAGATTTGATAGAATGTAAAGTAATAGACCAAACAAATTTCAATATATGTTTATTTAAGGTCTGGATAAGTAATTATAGTGTATTGTATATGCTCTTTTTAACATTATGTCTATCATTTTATTATAGTTAAATATATATATTTTCTGGAAGTGTGCAACATTAATACCATATTATGTTGAAAAGAAGTCAACAAGAAAAGGTTTCTACCTGCTAAATTAAGAACAATAACCAACATTACTGTTTCTAGAATTGGAAAGAAAAAGAAGTATCAAGCATCTTCTATAAATTTTGGAAATATAAAAATACATTACCATTAAAAAAAATCACAAACTATATGTGTAAAGAGTTTACATGAATTGTGCATGTTTTTTGACTCACAACTTATTTATTTTCTATTACTTCTAATCCAATAATAAATTCCTCAGTGAGGTAGTTTATAACTTCCTTTGACTCACAACAGCATGTAAATTTTTTACCAGCTAATACTTAATACCATTTTCACTCACTCTATAGTCTAATGATATACCCTCCAAAAAAGCATCTAAGACTTAGTATTGCAAGATTGTTGTGGAAGCTTCTTAGCCTATCACTTAGATTTTTCTTAGATTGGTTCTATTGCATTTGCTTTTATATTTAGTCATATATTGCATTTGTTTTTATATTCAGTTGTACATGAAATTCAATGCTATCATGTGGTAGTAACAAATTGCATTTGGCACTTAATTTTGGTCTAGAATAACATTCTCAAATTGCATATTGTGTTAATGAAATTAGTTGTATTGTAATTGATGTGGAATTATAATAATAGAATTAATTGAGTTGTTGTGACTCTTAATTTCCTACACGTCATCAATGTCTCTTTGGATTCTAATGTATCCATTTTTTCACCCCATTAAGTACCCCATGAATTTTTCACCAATCAATACCTAATCCCATAAGTATATCATTATAGCCACCCTATGAATTCTTCACTAACCAATATTTAATTCCATCTTAAATATTCATCATAGCACAAAGGGATATTTTAGGCATATTTCAAAACTAACACTGTAGTGTGCAAAGGCATTAAACTACTAAGACTCACCATACTTTCAAAGAAAGTATAGATATAGATATAGATATAGATATAGATATAGATAGATATAGATATAGATATAGATATACGAGCATACACATAATACACACACATATATATATTCCCTAGAATAGGACATGAGGTAAGAAGAGACTAGCTACTTCAGTTTATTATTTTTTAATCATTTATTTCCCCTTTCCTTTTTTTTCTGGGATAAAGAATGGTTTCAAGTTGTACTATAAAGACAACTCTTGATATATCATGTCCTTTTTTTCTTCAGCAGATTATAAATCACATGAGCTAGGGTTTCAAAAAATGTAACTTTAGTCCTAGCTTTCCTATTAGCAAAAGTGTCCATAAGGCATGCATCTTTTTGCCTATTGTTGCAATAATAGTCATATAAAGATTGAAATATACAACAAATAAAAGGAAAGAGAGACACATACTATAACTTACCAGTCCTTTTTTTTTTTTAATTCGCTTAGCTGATTTAAGTTTGATGGATAAATCCTTTAAAAAGAAAGAAATTAGTGACCTGTAATTATTTAATGATCTATAGACATTGAATTATGAAATTTTTTCTTTTTAGTTTCAAATTTTAGTTCTTTCATGAAAAATCACTTAACTATACACACCAAAAAAAAAAAAAAAAAGCAATGCATGGAGAGTAATAATGATATAAATGTTAAAAAAGGATTGTTGTAACGTACCTTGTTAATTGATTTAAGTTAGTCCAGTAATCCAGAATTCATTTGCTATGAATGTGGCCGGTATACTAAGTAATCAAATAATTAGAGTTTTGATGCTGTGAAGCAAATTTTACATATTCTAAAATGAACTAAATATTCTAGGTTGACTAGCTTAATTGATAATTTCCATCCTTTCATACTGTAAATTTGAGCATCAAACCAAAACTACAGGTTACAAGGCTTTTTTTTTCCCCTTGAGTATCAATAAATATTGGATTATAGTTGACCTTTCATCCTTTGGTTATGAATAAGGATTGAAAAAAAAAATGAACTGCTGATTCTTGCTTTTATTTTCTCATTTTAATCACAAGGATTTCTTTTCTATTATGAGAGGAGAGATGATTAACATAAACGTTAATATAATTGTACATGATTTCTTTTACACTCATGTGAACGAAATATGCATAGAAATAGATGGGAGATCGAGGGACATGATATCAAAGGTAGTATAAGGCTACATAATATTTGTGAAATTGTTTTTCAAGTAAATCTTTTTTTTTTTAATCAAACCTATACTATTATATTTAGAGAGGGTAACGGTATTGATGAGATTCGAACCTACAACCTCTGAAGTGGAGTCGTAGAGTTCTAACCGCTCGACCCTCTATTCGATTCCCAAGTAAACCCTTTCAATATTCTGAGATCTCTTTCTCTCTCTCTCTCTCTCTCTGAGATGTTTCAAGGGTTTATCTTACTAAATGTTTGATTTCTAGTTTTCTTTATATAAACACTTCTATGGGGGTATTTGGTTTCGAGAATCAAGAGGGGAATAGGTGTCAGTAGTAATGACATCCATTGTTGATGTTCGGAAAACAACTATCACTATCCTTTAATCAAAATGAAAGTGATTAACTGAGATCTCTAAAATTACTTCCAAAATACTGTTTTGTCTAACTTATTAACCCTTTATGGGAGAATGATACTCATTTTATTACTAAACCAAATATATTGGTGAGAATTATCAAAACTCATACTCATAGTAGGTTAATGATATTCATAGTGATAGTGATTAAGTAATATAAACTAAATAGCTCCTAATAAAAAGATAATACCCTAATCCTCTCCTAGAACCATTATATATAAATGAAGCATAACACCATCTTTTTCCAGTTTTGAAATAGAGCAAGCAAAAACAAAAAATCTTATTTACATCTTCAAAATGTTATAATTCTCAATTCTGTTAGCTCTTAATTGGAACTCCAACACAAAAGATTTCTTAAATCGTGATAAATTTATGCCCAAAATCAGTTAGCTCATGCTATGAAGATGATAAAATCCAGCAAAACAGTGTTGCATATAATTATCTGACAAAGTTGTGGAAGAAGAGTTATACTACAGATTAAGGATTAAAATGAATTGAAGAAATGTAGCTAGTTTGTACTTATGTGGTAAAGGATTTTGTTAAACTCTAAATAAGGAAATAATTCCATCTTGAATTTTGTACTCCATTTAATCTCTCAATGACAATTCTACCCAAATATATTTCAAACAAATACTTAAAATAGCAGTACAAAAAGAAAATTCATAAAGATAGGAGGTAAGTATTGTCGATTATTTTTCCCTTTTCCAATTTGGGTTAGTTGAAGCATTATTTATATGGGATATTTTATTTTAAAAAAAGTGGTGAATTAATCAATTGTTAGTAAATTACTAATATACTTAAGAGAAAATGATTTATACACTCTATTGTTTGATGAATACACCCCCCTTTTATTTTTTATTATTTTAAAAAATTTTAAAAATGCTTATTTTTATACATGCAAACCTAAAATCTTAATTTAAAGGTATTTTAGAATAGATCTATTTAGTTGGACCAAAATTTTTTTGTAATATATTTTCAGAATTTTCTGGTACCAAATACTAGAAAATATTTTCCTATAATAATTATTTTTTAATTTTTCTCCCTCTAAGACTGAAAACAACATGCATACTCAATGAATGTAAGTTGTTCAAAAAGTTCAACACTAATATTAAACCTTAAGTGCTTACTTTTTTAACTTCAATTACTAAACTAATTTTTGTGTTTAATTCTTATCAACTCATATTTTTCATTCATTTTGGGTCGCACGAATAATATAATTATAGTTATGCATACTTTACTATTATATATCTTATAGATTATTATAAACAAAATAATCTCTAATGGCTCCAATTACTTGCCAGACATTTATTGCAATTGTTTTTAGTCTTTTTGATTCATATTAACAAAAATTTAAAAATCAAAAAAATTATATTTCCAAAGATTTTTACATTATCATCCAAACACCTTAAAATTGTAAGGAAAATAACTTTTTCCATGTCCAATGTTCTTCTAGGAAAATAATTTCCTAAGAAATATAATTCACATCCAACCAAACGGACCCTAAATGTAAAATTAAAGCCATATAATTCATAGGTATTTTAGATTTCTAATTGAATAAAAATAATAAAGAAGAGAGCTTTTGCATTAAAAAGTAGAATATAGAAATCATTTATGATATTTAACAAGAAAGAAGAGAGGATGTGAATTAAAAAGTAGAGTATATAAATCATTTCTCATATTTAACACTAGGAACTTGTTAAAATGTTTGTAGTCAAGTTCAATTTTCCTTTCCCAGAAAGCTTAAATATTGGGTCATTTTAACAGTTTCAATCGATAACGAAACTTGTAATGGATCAAAACTAGGGAGCTGTTTAAAACAGCGGTAATTGATTAGAATTATGTCACCGAGAACATGAAGACACAATTAAAATAATGCAGTAAACAATATCAATCCCCAAAACGGAAAGAGGAAGGAAACTATTCCACATTGATTTGGACGCTTCAAAGTGAAAAATTCAACTTCAAGAAACATCACTATATGGAACAGATTCATCCCATAATTGGAGAAATCAAGACGAATCACGTGCCCCAGCCAAAAAGCTTGAATAATAAAACCAAGATGACGCATGTAGATAATTTGATTTTGACGTCCAAGTAAAATGAAACTTCAACAACCTGACTTCTACGATTTTCAAAGCACAATTTTATGATTTTTCCTTTTGTTGTTTGGAGGAGCAGAGAAAAGAGGCATTTTATTCATTGGATGTTTCCCGATGTTCGCACTAGTAACTGAACGAGACGGTTTGCGACTCAAATTGGATCAAGAAAGGAAGCATTTTTATTCATGAATGTTTCTCAGTTTGCATAGTTGTTTAAGACCCAAAATTGAACCAAGAGGGGGAGCATCAATTCATGAATGTTTCTCGGTTCATACGGTTTGCTACTCAAATTGGACGCCAGGCGGAGGTAGGACTGTCAATAGGGTCGAGTCGGTCCGAACTCGATCCGTTCGGCCCGAAAAAAAGTTCATGAACTTGATTATATATTGAGTCGAGTCGAGCTTGAGTCGAAATATTAGGCTCCGAAATATTTCTGAACTGAGCTTGGACCTTACAAGGCTCAGGCTCGTTACATACCCGACTCATAATATATATATATATATATATATATATATATATATATAGAGTTATAAACACACACACACATACCTATATACATATATATATATATATACACACATATATGTACACACACTATACATACATACATACATATATATATGTATGTACATATGTATATGTACACATATAATATTATATATATACATATATACACACACACACACAAAATATTATATATTATACTATATTATAGATATTGTATATTATAGTATTCTTTTCGTGTTTATAAGCCTGATGAATTAGTGTGAATGAAGCTTTTGTGCTATAGATGTAATGTACTTAACCTATTTGATGAAGTAATGTAGAAGATAATACTTTTTTGTGCCATAAAATTTTTGTATGCTTTTTAGTTAAATATGTATATCAATATGTAAATGAGCTATTTATACTTAATAGTAATATCTTGCAGATGTATTTTGTAAATTTTTTACTTGAATACCTGTTAGTACATATTTTGAGATAGTTATTTTTCACTTAATCACTGCAAAAAATTTTGCTAGACTTTTCAAAAATAATATTAAACTAAAGTATTGTGCTTATACACAGTAATATTAATTTGCTAATTAGTTTGTTTCCATTCATTATTTTTGTGAAATTATTAAATTTTAAGAATATTTCAATAGTTTTAACCTCATAGGCTCGTGAGGTTAAACTCACAACCTAAATATTTTGTGAGCCGAGTATGAGTTTTAGATTTATAAACCTGAAACTCATAGCTCGAATCTTATAACTTGATTAAATATATGAGTTGAGATTGATCTTGTTAAAATTCGACTCATAAGGCCCGATTGACACCCCTAAGGGAGGAGATGGGAGGGCATTTATTCGCGGATGTTTCTCAACTTGACGATCAAGAGGACTCCTTTTAAATCGCATTAATAAGTGAAGGGACTCTCGGGCGGAGGCCCACACGTTTAGAGTGAGTACGCTTTCCTAATTGAAAATAAAGACTCAAAATTAGGACGCCAGGGAGAAGGAAGGGCATTATTCGTGTATGTTTTGAGGTAACAACAGTCTAGATTTTTTATCTATATATTATACAATTAAATAAAATTATATATTTTTATTTAATGATACGATATAATTTCGTAACGATATAATATAATTTTGTGTTAGGCATACCAAAAAAATTTGACAGAGATTCTGATCTGACCTGGACCATAGTTTGTAACTGATATTGGATCTCAGATCTGGGTAGTTGCAGTGGTTACTGTACGAGACAGGTTGCAACTCATATTGGCTTTCAGATTTGACCACGGATTATGTGGTTCGAATCTGGGCTTAAAAAAAAAAAAATCGTGACCGTACCGATGTGCAAGCACAAACCAATCTAGCCCACAGAAAACTTTTCTTTCTAAAAATTTCTCGGTGATGAATTAGTATAGTATGTGTGATCCATCATATTCACAAGATTCATCTTTAACGTGCCGGAACGCAGCCTGCAGATTGAGAGTAATGAGTACTGGGGCGGTAAACTAAACTTAGCGGCAGCTGCTAGTGATCACTGGTGATTTCCCATGTCCACAGGATTCAATTTCCAAGAGCACAGAAATTCAACTAATCAAAGCTTAAAGAAGGTGACAAAGACAAATAATCAATCGTATCTTAAACTATTTTCAACATATTTCAATCGTATCTGAACTATGGAGGTCCAAGTAGTCGAGCATCAGTGCTGTTTGTTTCTTTACCAGTTCGACAGCTGTACATGATGGATGCGAAAGTAACCAAAGAATTCCAGGAACACATCATTGAACAGCCCGGCACAAATAAACTGACAGTAGTCCAAATATAAATCAAAAGAGATGGAACAATTTTGTCAATAACAAGAGTTGAGACAACCAAATCGCAACCACTAACAATTTACAACTTTCCTATCTCATGTATTGTTCTCCTCAAAAGAGAAAAACAAGCCATGCTTCAAAAAGTACGACGTACAACTAAGACTAATGAGCCCCTTTTAAGTACTATATCTAGAAACATCTTTCAACCAGGACTAGCCTAGATGTTCCACAGCTGAACTAAAATCTACCTGTACTCCAAAAAGATCAGCCAACACTTTGATAGATCATTCCAGTCATGACATCTACAGGAAAACATCTGCTGCGTGAAACATATAATTGTTAAAAGTTATTTGTCGGTTGAAATCAGAAAAAGAAAATCACACATTTCCAAAGAGAAAATCAAAATAAGAATTCTCAGAATTAATCATTTATGACAGTACACCCCCCCCCCCCCCCAAAAAAAACAAAAACAAAAAAAAAAACCCAATAAAAAACAAAAAAAAGGAAAAATAAATATTGCCCATATTACATTACACCCAGCCATCATCAGACTATAAAGGTGGGCGATGAAATTTATGCTTAAATTGATATTTAGAATTTCTTCAGATTCATTCGATTCTCATGCAGCATGTAAAATTAAAATATAAAAGTTTAAACTAGGAGAAAAATGGGGAGGTGGACATTTGGGGCGCTTGGTTCGTAAATCGGAATCAGAATCCTTCACTTTGGAATTAGAATAAAGTTTTTCATTCCAATATCTTTGCTTGATTAGATGTCAGAATTGGAATCGGAATCGGAATCATTCACTTTTAAAAACTTTATGGTTTTAGATCATCTAATTTTATTAATTAACAAACAAATGATGATGTCTACTAACAGTTTATTACATCAAAGCAATTGAGAAATAAAAAAGAAGTCAAAATTGCAAAATTTTTAAAAATGATTCCGATTCCCTCCAATTTAGTCAGGAATGGAGGATTCTCAAATTTTCAGAAATGATTCTGATTTCTTGATTACCATTCATTCCAACCAAGCAGCTTATAAGGGATTCATTCCAATTTCCGATTCCGATTCCGATTCCCATGAACCAAGCAGTGTATGTTAATGGCGTCGAATCTTTCTTGAATGCAAGTTCAAACCACAGTCATGAAACAATATGTATAAAAAAAATCACAAATAGAGCATTGAAAATTGTCCTGGGTGTAAGAAACTAGCTATCTACAGGATTGCAGCACAAACAATCATTAGATGGACAAGTTGAATAGAGGCTACTAAGCATTTCTGTGTATTCCCGTGCTCCATATGCAATAATTATATGTACACATTGGATGAATTGGTTGTGCCTGTAATCAGACAAAAGTTACGAAGCAAATGGCCACCCAAATCATCCAAATTGATGTCAAAGCAGCCCATTTTAATTGCAAAATTCCCACTTAATTAAATATGTCTAGCATGCTTAATCAAATGATGAGCCTTATTCAATCAGTATGACCTAAAGCATTCAAAAATTAACAAAGAATCTGATAGCTGCACTCCAGTTAAAAGTTATAGAAGTGTGATGAAGGATCAGAAAACAGAGGAGTAACATTGAAGTAGTGTTTCACAATATAGTGTTGGTAAGAGGGATTTGGGGTTGGGAATGGGATTGAAACTCATATTGAGAGTTTGGATTAGGGGGATAGGATTTGGGATTTGGGAATGAATTCTAAAAATTTGGGTTTTGCCACAACCCAACTATTTTGGGGGGTTTTGTCAAAACCCAAATTTGATTCCCAAATTCACACACACACACACAAATACATATACATATACATACATATACACACGCACATATTTATTTCTACATATACACACACATATACATATATATATATATATATATATATATATATACCTACATATATATGTACACATACATATATATATTTATTTCTACACACACACACACATATACATATACATATACATATACCTACGTATATATGTACACGTACATATACATATACAGATACATACAGACATACATAAATACATACATATATATTTATGTATTTATAAATATATTTTTATTTATTTATTTACTTATTTATATATTTATTTATTTATTTATATTTGTTTATATACACACACACATGTACATATACCTATGTAGATATGTACATGTACATATGCATACATACATATACATACATACATACATAAATATATTTATTTATAAATATATTTATATTTATTTATTTACTTATATATTTATTTATTTATATATATTTATTTATATATACACACATACATATATATATTTATTTATAAATATATTTATATTTATTTATTTACTTATATATTTATTTATTTATATATATTTATTTATATATACACACATACATATATATATTTATTTATAAATATATTTATATTTATTTATTTACTTATTTATATATTTATTTATTTATTTATTTATATTTGTTTATACACACACACACACACACATATACATATACCTACGTAGATATGTACACGCACATATGCATACATACATATATTTATTTATAAATATATTTATATTTATTTATTTACTTACTTATTTATTTATTTATTTATTTATATATATTTATTTATATATACACACATACATATACATATACCTACGTATATATGTACACGTGCATATACATACATACATATATTTATTTATTTATAAATATATTTATATTTATTTATTTACTTATTTATATATTTATTTATTTATTTATTCATATATTTATTTACACACACGCACATATACATATACCTATATAGATATGTACACATACATATGCATACATACATACATACATATATTTATTTATAAATATATTTATATTTATTTATTTACATACATACATATATTTATATATTTATATACAGACACATATACATATACCTACGTATATCTATACATGTACATATATATGTGTGTGTGTGTGTGTGTTTATTTATATATTTATATATTTTTATATTTATTTATTTATTTATATATGTACACACGCATATACATACATACACATACATATATTTATTTATTTATTTACTTATTTACATATTTTTATTTATTTATATAAAATTATATATATTATTTATGTATTTATTTACTTATATATACACACACATGTACATATACATATACATATACCTACGTATATCTGTACATGTACATATACATGCATACATATATATGTGTGTGTGTGTGTATTTATTTATATATTTTTATACATTTATATATTTATTTATTTATTTATATTGATATACATTTATATATATACACGCACATATACAAATACCTATGTAGATCTGTACACGTTCATATGCATACGTACATATACATATACGTATATATATTCATTTATATACATTTATATATATATATATATATATATATATATATATATATACACACACATGCATATACATATACATATAGTAATGATACCCATTCTAAGTATTGAACCAAACACATGTATTGAAATTACGAGTTTCATTCTAAACCCATGAGTAATGATTCTGATTCCCGAGTGCGAACCAAACGCCCCCTTACAATTCTTTCCTCCAAAACTATTGTACTTTAAAATCATTAAGTGATTCAACACCATATTAGTCAAACTGTCACTGACCAGATTTCTTTTATCTTGGCCTGAATCGTGGGACAGTGTATGCACATCCTAAATGCATATAAAGGTGCATAGATTTCTGTGTATTCAAAGTATGACTGTGAACACATCCAAACACAGCCCAGTGGGTTTTTGGAAATAGAAAACAAATACCATTACTGCCATCATCTCCTCAAAATTTCGGTCTTTTTTCCTTTACAAGAAAGAGTCACCCATCCTGTAAGACTACATCGACCAAAGTGTTATTTTTTTTCCCTGTGTAAACCTACCAAAAGCAATGAATAAGCATTTGAAGTCAACAATTGACTGCTTATCTTATAGACATCTTCCTACTTTCTTAGCATTGTCTTTCAAGCGTCTGTCAAGTATAACGAAAATATATGCTAAGCAGACCTCTACAACAATTGAATGTTTCTCAGTCATCAGTCTGAACCAAATATGAAGTAAGCCTTCAGAATCTTGTTCTATAGCTACATGACAACCTGGTCAAGAGTATTAGTTACCTACAAGATTTTTTGTATGTTTACTAGAGTGAGAGATACTCCAAACATGTCATCTTTGGATACCTAGCATTTGCCCTTTGATGTCTCCCTCTTATTCCTTAATAGTCACTATGAAATATTGCTAAAATTTCTGGTCACTATGGTTGCAAAGTGACCATATTGGAAGTGTATATGCACAAAATCCTCTCACAAATTTTGAGTGACACTACATTCAAAGCAATTAAACACTCTCTCGCCAGCAGCTATCAACAAATACCAAGTGAAACTACTAACACAAGCACAAAACAAAATTCGAACACCCTCCAAAAATTACTCCAGCTCCAATACCTTCATAGACACTGTACTCTCCAAAAAATCAGCCTTCCTATATATGTCAGTACACATCCCTCTAAATTTGGCCATATCTCTCATCACTCATCATACTAAACTGAATTGCTCGTAAACAAGTAGTCAAACTTCATAACAACAAATTCACAATTTCTACACTCCAAAAGTATGAAACGTTGAAAACTGAAATCCTCCCCCAACGTTTTATACTGATAAATTCACAACAAAATTAGCACAATTCAACATGCCTGCACTAATAGAAAAAACATCCGAATGCACAAATGAACTCACCAGACTGTGAATTGTGCTTAGAACACTTGAGCTTTTCAAGCTGGACTTGGGATTCCATAAACAGCTTCATCCTCTGAATCTCCAAATCCTTGGCAAATTGCATCCTCTGCTTCTCCAACTCCACCATTTGCCTCTGTTTTGCCTCCTCCACTCTCTCATATATCTCCGCAAACCCCCCAATCGCCTCCGCCAACTTCCTATACCCCTCCGCCGCTACCTTCCCTCCAGCAACCCACCTCCTCTTCCTCCTCCCCGTCCCAGTCGCCCCAACTGCCGCACTCGACGTATCAGACTCATCCCCATCCTCCTCATCCTCACCCACGGCCTCCACCGCCGCCGCAGCCGCCGCCATCGCCGAGAAGTTCCGCCGGAACAACGACTCCTCGCCCATCGCCGCCGGAGCCGGCCTCTTAGACCTGCGTCCCACCGGCACCGACGACGGAAGCGGCGGCAACACCGGAAACTCCTTCCTCGCGGGCGCCGTTGCCGGAGAGAAGGTATTATTCTTCGGAGCTAGAGAGTTTTTCCTCGTCACCGGAGGAGAACCTGAAGGCGGTGACTTGGCCTTCAAAAAACTATCTCCGATCAGGGAATCAAGCGAGGGGAAAAAGGGCCACGTGGAAACATACCGGCCGGCGGATTGAAGGACCTTAGACTTCTCAAGTTTATACTTCTTCTTCAACGTATCGATGCGGTTTTTGCACTGGATATCGGTCCGGTGAAGCTTCTTGGTGTGGGCATGGACAGCGTTAACGGCGTCGGCGACTTCCTGCCAGTGTTTTTGGCGGAGATTACCGCGATTAAGGTCCAAAAAGTGGGACCCCCAAGCTTCAATTAAGGTATGGGTAGCTTCCTCCGACCAGCAATCTTCCCTTAACGGAAACGACGGCGTTCTGGACGTTGTCGAAGGGAGAGGAGGTGGTGGGAGGGCGAGTAATTCAGTAGGGTGGGTGTCGGTGGAAGTGGGAGGTAAGCCGGCGTCGTCTTTGTCGGACATCGAAGGCGGGAAATGGGTGGAGGAAGAGGTGGTGGTGGAGGAAGAAGTAGAGGGGGTTCGGCGGCCCGACGGCATAACGGGGAAAGAGCAAGCAAAAGGCGCCGATGAAGGGGTGTGAATTGGAGTTTGTTATTTGGGTGGGTTGGTGGGCGGGTGGGTATTGCTGATGGGTAAATGGGTTGGGCTTGAGAAGTTTGGGTTATTGGGTTTTTGGAGGGAAGGGGAGGAAGAATATGGAAAAGTATTATATATATCACGTGCATTATCACGTGGTATATTAAAATTAATAATTTATTACCGGTGACAATGCATATAATACATTTAATATTTTTGATGAGTAATATACTATATTATTTAGTGATATATAATTAGTTCTAATGTATCACGTGTCGCACATAGTACACCTAATACTTACTCAAAAAAATATGGTCTCATGATTTTTTTTTTGGGTTGGGTTTTCAAGGACTAGGCTTAAAACGGCAAATAAGGGAAGAAAAAAAAATGTGAAAGAAGGACTTGAGAGTTAAACAGATTTCACAATTAAAAAAAATATAACAAGAAAACATTCCTCAAGATGTTATCAAGTATTTTGCTTATGTTTCATCTTTTTTATTCTAAATCACAAACAACTATAAAATGAGTTAATTTATTTGATTGAGTTATATAAATAAAATGGGAATCCAAAATTGCAAACTTTTTTTAAAAGTCTGTATGTTCTTGCTCAAACTTAAAATTAGTTACATACTTATATTCCAACAAAATGATTGTAGTTATATCAAAGAACGTCAAACTTGAGCTTTGACATATGCACTTCACGCAGGACCCAATATAAGGCCACATGAATACAATCTAAATACTGGTTAGTGCAACCCGAGCCATTTTCCCTTATTCACTATTTCTTACTGCGACGTGTGTAGCAAAATTTGTTAGCTGTTGTTTTACCCTTTTCACTATCTTTCAACTACTAGTCCGATCAGGCCCGGCTGGCCCATTTTTTAGAAAATGAGCCTCTTTAGAAATATGATCAAAATACAGGGCTTTTGTGTCTATTACTACATTAAAGCCCCCTTTCAGATAAGTGGTAATATATTTGTTCCTAGTAAATAAGTTCAGTGGAGATAAATCTAAAACAAAAGTGACTTGGTTATTAAATAGAGAAAAGCTCAGGGATATGCAAAGGATTCAAGAGGCCCATGTTTTGTCCAAGTATTGACCCATTAGGCAAGTTAATGTCTTAAGCCCAACCCAAGAGAAGAAACTCCATTACCACAAGACACTTAGCCAACCAAAAGTTGAATTGTGGAGAAAAAGATTGTTGAAACAATGATCCGATTCCACTATAATCTCCTAGTATACGAAAAGAATATTCAAAATATGCTTCTCTTTTGTTCTCCTAACCATCATACATTGTTTATATAGCATGGCAACATTGCCCTTGAGAACAAGGGTTTACACAACTAATAAAGATATCTTTGTGTCAAGTAATATATCGAATTCGACTCTATTACAATTATTATTTTTATACTAAACTACTTTCTCGTTTGCACGGGACATCATTTTATTTGAAACGTGAATAAATATTAAACTAGTTTTTCACTTGCACAGGATATTATTTTATTTGAAAAATGAATAACTTATGATTGAGATTCATAGTGTTCTCAAAAAAATAGAAAGAGCATAAAATATTTATAAAACAAATGGTAATACAAATAGAATTTTTGAAGAAATTGGGAGAGATTATGGCATTAGGTGGGAGATTAGATTGCCTTGAGGGATATAAATCAACTAAATCTATGAAACTAATAATAAAAATTGATTGATTTTTTAATTGAGATAAAAAAATTAATGAAAAGTAAGTTGTCCAATAACCGCCACGTGAACTTCATACACACACACACACACACACATATATGTACGTATGGTGCACGAATGATAGGAGCTATTCCTCCTGAGGGGATTAAAGAAAGCATAATTAAACAACAACAAAAGATCTTTTTTAGCCCTATAAAGACCCTCATTTCTTGTTGAGATCGGATGAAATTCCTACTAACTCATAATATTGTATAGGGTTAATTACATTTACCACCCTTAAGGTTTGTCCATATTACAAATCGAATCTTGTGTTTTTTGAAAACTACGATCAACCCCCTGGTAGTAACTTCCGTTAAAGGAGGTTAACGGATTAAGCAAAAAGACGAATTTGCCACACAGAAATGAATCGTAGAAATTGGAATGAAAAATCAAAACATTTAAAATGACAAAAAAGCCATGCTTCAGAATGAGAAGAAAAACTAACAAGAAAAGGCATAAGCTTTTTTCTACCATACAAAAAAACAAAAGACTTGTCTCTTTCTCTCTATTTTCTTTCCTGAGCTCTTCGTGAAGGCAAAACAAGTGATTTTTCAGTGATTTTTTAGGCAATCTTGGTGGGAAGTAATCGTAGAAGATATTGGCAAGATCATCAGACAGTGTAAGACAGAGAACAAACCTACTCTAGATCGAATAGAGGAGTGAACCAAGGGCGAAAGGTAAATCGTATACCTATTACAATCATGCATGGGTATTTTATGGGTCTAGACCTTGAATATTGACTATCTTAACTATCAATCAGACATTGATTTTTAATTTGGTGTGTTTGGAAATAACATTATACGGTAATCGAGCCATGAAATTTAGGGGTTTTTAGAATACATGCAAAGGTGATACTTTTATTGCAAAAGAATGTAATATTTAATGTTTATTTCATGTAAATGATGGTATGATATCATATCATGTAAGTTGAATTAGAACTCTAGGGCAACAGATGCATGAAATTGGGGCTTTTGTATGTTGCATTCAAAGGTGAAACCTTTTTGAATAAAAAACTTAATCTTTAGTGTTAATTGACTGTATATTATCTTTTGATGTCACTTTATGTTAGCTGAAATAAAATTCCATATTTACACATGTGTATGTATCTATTGTATGCGAGTAATGCATTTAGTTTAAGTCCAAATTGCCTTATATGAACAACGTGTGTTACTTATGATGTTAAGTTATGTAAGTAACTTAAAAGCTTTATGTATGAATAATGTATGTTGAAAGTTTATATAGGAGAGGTGGTTAGCAATGAAAACTCTAACAAGGTTAGTGTTGAAAATTAGGTTGCTAATAATGAAACAGGAAAATGGGAAACAAAAGAACATTAATTTTAGAAAATGGAGAAAATGGGTTTTTTTTAGTTCGTGCAAAGGCGTTAATTTTTCATCACAAAAGAACTTTTATTTCGTGTTAATTGCACATATAATCTTGGGATGTAATATTACATGCGATGAGATGGAAATATAGGGCAACTGATGCATGAAATTTGGGGATTTTTAGACTGCAAGAAAATGTGAAGCTGTTTTTGCTTAAAAATGTAATCTTTAGTGCTAGTTTACTGCGGATGATCTTATGATACCACCTTATCTGTGTTAAAATGGAACTCTAGATATATGCATGTGTAGTTAGGTTTATTTGAAGATTTAGGGTTTGAAACTTAAATGTTATTGATAAATATAGAAGAATGTGCATATATTTTGTTGTTGAATTGAACTTATTTTAAATTATTTGAAGCTTAAATTTACATGCATAATGAGTAAGGTTATAATATTACAACAGTATTTTGAATCTTGAATGATGATAAAGTTAGTAGCTATGTATAAGTAATATGCTGTGAAGAAAGTTATTTTGGGTTGCTGCCAAATCATACACTGCGCAAGGCTTCAAAGAAGCAATGGAAAGATTAGGGAGTTGAAGCATGATGCATTTAAATGACTGCAGAAGATTCTAGTTGAGTTGTGAGCAAAGCATACATTTTCAATTGAGCTGAAAAATGATCATATCACCAACAACATGTCTAAATCATTTAATAACTGGGTTGAGAACCTTAGGGGAAAACAAGTTTTGATCGTGATGGAAGATATAAGGTCAAGGATTATGAGTAGACTGAACAAAATATATGAAAAGGGATGGGTTTGTAAGAGTAATGTCGGATCTAATACTATCATTAGGTTAAACAAAGTTGCTGAAACTTGTAGGAGGTGCACTATGTTGTTTGCAAGTGAAGAAGAGTATAAGGTGAAGGATAATGAAGTCACTTACATTGTGAACGTCAATGCTAGGACCTGTGATTGTAGAATTTGAGATTTAACAGGAATCCCGTGCGTTCATGCTGCAATTGTCATACTTAATAGGAGGGATAAGTTGGATAAATATTGTCATGTTAGCCTTTCTAAGGAAACATATTTGATGACTTACAATCATATCATACGTCCAGTTGGAGATGTGAATTTTTGGCTTGAAATTGATATTCAACCTGCAAAAGTCAATCTACCTGTTCTTAGAAGGAGAGCTAGTCAACCAAAGAAGGCAAGAAAAAGACAACCAGGTGAAGCCTCTGTTGTAGCAAAAAGGTTATCTACCATCACTTGTGCTCTTTACAAGAAGATTGGTCACAACAAAAGAACTTGTGAGGGAGGTCCAAAAAGAGACAGAAGAGGCATTTGGAAAAGAACAAAAAGTGAGTAACACCACTAACATTATCGTTCTTTCAAGGTCTACCATCCTAATTTCTCTATATGTCTTACTTGTAGATAAATGAACAAAGAGAAAGCATAACAACACAAGAATCTAGTGACAATCAAATGCTGACACAAGAATCTATTGCAAATCAGGTGACAACAAATACAGCAGCCTCTTCACAGCACACCACTAACAACAATGTATCACTTGAAGGCACGTTTCGAATTACAAGAGCCTCTTCCTTACTTGGTAAAGAGCTTGTTGAAAATATTATGTAGAGGAAGGCAAGAAGAAAGAGAGAGAGAGAGAGAGAGAGAGAGAGAGAGAGAGAGAGAGAGAGAGAGAGAGAGAGAGAGCTAAGATTGAAGAATCAGTTCCAGCAAGAAATGGTTCTACCAAAGGATTATCTCAAACTGCCAAACCTGCTAGGGCCAAGAAATTAGTTTAATTGTTTTGCTCTGCCAGCTTGTACTTTATTTGGAACTTGCTGAAGCATTTTTGCTTAAAAAAAATTAATGTATTTTTGCTTTAAAAAGTTAATGTATTTTTTACTTAAAACAAGTTGTTGAATTGATGTTAATATATTTTTGCTTAAAACAAGTTCTGAATTGATTTTCTTGCTGGATTAAGCTTATATTCTCTAATACTATATATGTATCCATTTTGAATTAATCAAATCTGTTGAGCTGTTAATTTCAATATATCGAAGTTTATTTGTTGTTGGGTATTGTTATGATTGTTGCAGGATGGTAATATGGTATTGTATAAGTACCAGGTTAAACAATTAGTTTAGGTATCATATTATTTGTTGAGTAGCTTAATTACACAATCAGTCTAGGTATTCATATGGCTAAAGTCACTCAACATACACAATGAACACTCTGCACACAAATAAGTTACAAAACAGTGCAAAATTACATTTTTCAATGAACAAAATGTAAATTTTTAGTGAACAAATGTAACTTTTTAATGAACAAATGTAATAAGTGACTTTAACCATACGGAACGCACCTCAAAAGGAAGCGGATGAAAGAATGGACATCTGCTTAGAGTCAGTAACAAACGTCGGGTTGGGACAAGTTGAAGGTGTGTAAACAAAATGTAAATTTTCAGTGAACAAATGTAAGTTTTTAGTGAACAAATATAATTTTCTAGTGAAAAAATTTAAGCAGTAATTTTAGCCTTGCGGATGCCTCTCAAAGGAGGCAAACGTCCGCTTAGAGTTAGTAGCGGGCGTCCGGTTAGAACAAATTGGAGGTGTGTGAACAAAATGTAAATTTTCAATGAACAAATGTAACCTTTTAGTAAACAAATGTAAGGACTAACTTTAGCTATGCGGACGACCCTCAAAAGGAAGCAAACGTGCGCTTAGAGTCAGTAGCCGGCGTCCGGTTGGGACAAGTTAGAAGTGTGTGAACAAAATGTAAACTTTCAGTGAATAAATGTAACTTTTTAGTGATGAAATATAACTTTCTAGTGAACAAATGTAAGGAGTGACTTTAACCATGCAAACGCCCCTAAAAATAAAGCGGACGTCAACTTAGAGTTAGTAACGAGCGTTTGGTTGAGATAAGTTTAAGGTGTGTGAAAAAAATGTAAATTTTTGGTGAACAAATGTAATTTTTTAGTGAACAAATGTAAGGAATAACTTTAGCCATGTAGACACCCCTCGAAATCCCTAATTCTATCAGCAATTAGTGTCAACAAATAATTATTGGCAATAAATATCTTCATATTATAAGGAAGAAAACAATCATTCTTCTCATTCAAACGATGTAGTAAGAAAGTACAGAAGATGTGATTAACCAAGATTAGCAAATCAGTGAATACATCGCATTTTAGCTGATCATCTTAGCCATCAAGACTATCTAAACATCAGCTACAAATTCAGCTTCAAGTTGCCTAAACATCAGCTATAAATTGCCTAGAAATGGCTATAATTATTATCAACAACAACCATTCTTCAACTTGTCATCATTTTTATCAGCTGTCCAAATAAAAATGCAGCCATCAAGATTAAATTCACAACAACCAACATTCTTAACAAGTCAACACCAAATAAATTCTCAATTCGTCCACCATGTCCTGTTACCTCCAAGTTTGTATGCCCATAAAAAATATTAGTATTTGCTCGTTTGTTAAACTTTGGATTAAAGCTTACTTCATCTTCTGACACAACATGGTAAGCTACCCATTTTAACCACCCATGCACATCACACCCGTAGTATAGCCTCTCAGGATTCTTTTCGCTATTAGACACAACGCAGAAGATCTTCGACCGCATCTGCACCTTATTTTATCAAATTTTATATTTTCAGCTAGTGCACTATTACTTGAAGAAGCCATATCTGCCAAAAGTAAAAGAATGAGTTAGAGATGTTACTTGGACTTTGACAACTAAAAGTCACTAATAAAATGAGTTTAGGCCACATTAATTGCAAGAATATCATAACAAAATCTACTAAAAAATCAATTTAAAAAAAACTCTAATAAGTTAAAACCTTAACAATCCCCACTTTGTTGAGACTATTTACATACTAAAGTTGACAAAATAGCAACGATATACTCTCTTGGGTGTATTTTGTAGTTGGATTGCTCGATTAAATCCCTAGCCAAGCTCTGGTCTTGGTTCTTTCACCCAAGAAGCAAGTATCGGTTCTCTTCCCTTCTTCAATGGAAGAAGCAGCTGCTTTGGCCTTCTTATATTAAAACTTCTTTTGACCAAAGAAACAAGTGCTTAGGTTTTCTTATTTAAGCACAAGTAAACCTTGATTTTTCAATCTACCACGTCTTGTTTACGGGGTATTTTAGTCCTTGGAAAATAGGCATTTTAGGGCTCTCAAACCTATAATTTGCTGATGTCAGCCATAAACATACCGCTATCTAAAAATTTGGATGTCTTTATTAAACGTTTAACCAATCGAGGAGGTTGATTGTTTTTGTGAAAATACAGAGTTCGTTTGGTAATATGGTCAAACCTTAGGGGTGGTAAATGTAATTAACCCTATCGTATATGATCATAGTCTAGCATGCCATAGTAGAAGTTTGTCGAATCAAATCTGGGCTGTTCGGGAGAGTTGTGCAACAGGGAGGGAAGATCGAATAGTTCGAGTTGGGATAGCAGGTAATCCAGCTTGCTGAGCGAATCAATAAGCTAGACTATGGGAGGCAATTGGACGGGTTGGTATTGGGTTTTTATTTAAATGGTTTATACCCAACCCCTCAACTATAAATTGGGTTAATATTAGGTTGGATCATATTAAGTTAACTCAAACCTATAAACCAAGTATGACCCAACATATTGTTTTATAAATTTTAATACATAATACTTTTTTACACACAGTTACACACACAAAATGATTATAAAATGATTTTTTCTCACATATAAACACATCTTTCTATATATAAATTTATTTTCACACACTACAATACTTCCGCAAATACAAACATATACTTCTAATGATTCAATCATTATGATTTAATGGTATTTCAAATAAAATATAAATTCAAGATCTTATAATTCATAAATATCAAATTTTTTTTTCTAATAAAATATCCACAGAAGAGTGTATGCATAAAAAAAATCTAAATCCAATTTCGATTGTAAGGTTGGAAAAAGATAACGTGTCAGAATGAAAGAAGATTTCTAGTGATGTAAAAAATATGTTACATCAAAGATTTGTCTGTTGACTATTTGTTTTAAAATGTCAAAGAACTAACTACAATGAGATTTTGGTGAAACTAGAAGAAGATAATACTAGCTTCTGTCACTGAATTATTCTCTCTCCCTCTCTCTCTATTATTTATTTACAGTTTGGTGTTGTGTGTGTGGAAAAGTGTATGCAAGTGTGTGAAACTTGGGGAAGTGGTTCGAGAGATTTATGAGAGTTTTTAAGGTCACTTCCATTATTTATCTTTTGTATAAGTTGGGCAATGGATATCCAAATAAAAACTCAACCTACTCAATAAATAAGTTGAGTTTTCTTAATCTTACCCAGTAAAATCCATAATCCAGCTGATCTAACCCATCCTTTAAAATTAGTGGACGGGTTGGATGAGTTGTTAGATTTTGAGTTTGATTATCAGGTCTAAGCTAGACATTTCCCCAATCCCATTTTCTCTTATTTCCAAAAAATTAATCATTGAGCTACCATGTGTTTACTCCGTCTTGAATCAACATCGAGAAACGTACCAACCTAAAGCTTAATTATTGTTTAATACTCCCATTGCTTAAAGTATTGAAAATGTAGTTTGAAGTTTGAAGCAAACATACTCACAAAAAAGCAATGCATGTAAGTTTCCTTGATCTTATCGTCTTTTTCAGGAAAATGTTGTAACAACAAATAGTTAAAAAAAATAGTAAACATTTTAAAAATATTGTCGGTTAACTTTTTACTTTACAAACACTTACCATTTTATTAACAGAAAAGTCATTAAATCATTCTCCCTAATGGTGGAAAGGGCTAGTGAATAAACAAAACCTTGTGAGATAACATTGTCGGACTCTGGCATTTTCCCATATCACTGGTTTTGATCCGACCTCATGCTCCATAGTCATATGGCATGAGGTGGCTGCAGGACCATTCTATTGCTTTCTTTCCCTCCTAATCACAAGTAAACCACTGTGTACTGGACCAGACAAGTAGACGTCGAAGAAAAATGAAGCCGTGAACAGCACGAATAATAATGCAATAGGATTATTTCTGGGGGATAGAAAATAAATGTGGGTTACTAGTAATAAAACTGATCAATAGTTATTACTATTCGTAGGATATTACACTTTTTCCTTTTTTTCGGAGGAAAGTACGTGGTTGGAAATACACAGTACAAGCAAAGGTACGTACTACATAGTACCATTAATCATGTGTGTCAGCTCGCAGAGACTCAGGCACAAGTGTTCGAAGCTTTTGGAACTTGGGGGGCATCCCACATCTCTGAGGACTTTTTGATGATATAATTTGATGCTGATAATAGTATATTTCTGAGAGTTCAAGATTGGTAATAGTAGAAACGTAAATGCAATGCCGAACCTCAAAACTTCAGTAAGGTGATGGACAGAAGTAGATGATGGAGAAAGCAGAGTATAAATCTATAATTAGTGAATCATATTAAAACATGTGGCCATATTTCTGTTTGATGCTGACGCACCATGATTCATTCAATTTGAAAAGTGGTCCTCATCATTTCTGAATGTCTCTGTCATTGCACATCGAATTTGAGAATTATACCCTTCACAATTTTAAAACACGATACGAATCTAATACAAAAATAATAAGTTTGGTTAAGGCGAGACGGGTTCGGACCATGGTTAATTGTACTTCTTATGATCTGAACTGTACTTCCATGCAGCTTAACAGCAGTGGTAATGGATACTGTAGCTGCTGGTGGGACTGGCTGCAGTGTCTTACGCTCTGGATGGGTGTAGGAGAGCTTCTGACTCCAGTGGCAGCCGCAGGCCTTGAGGATTGTCCTAACTTGGAGGAGATCCAAATCAAGGTTGAAGCAGACTGCAAGGAATGGTCAAAACATACACAGTTTCCATTTGGGTTGAGCACCCTGGTGCGCCATCCTCGCTTAACGAAGTTGCATTTGGATTGCGGAGACACCATAGGTAATGCTCACATTGCACCTTCAGGGTAGATAGATTTGAGCCAATGGGAACGATTATACTTGTTGGGGATAGGGGATTTGAATCTTAGCGAACTCGATTACTGGCAACCAAAAGACAGGTATGTTAATCAGAAGAGCTTATCTCTTCCAACAGCTGGATTTTTCCAGCAGTGCCTTACTCTTAGGAAATTTTTTATCCATGGGACAACTCATGAACATTTCATGAATTCTTTTCTTAGAATCCCAAGCCTGAGGGATATCCGGAAGAGGGAAGATTATTCCTCAGGACCGAAGAATGATATGAGCACAGAAATGAGAGCAGATTCTTTAAGCCGTTCTGAAGCTGCTCTGAACAGACGCTAGATCTGTTATTGATGCACATTTAAGATCCAATGCTGGACCTAGAGATTTAGAATGTAATTATGGATGAACATGTTGTATGTTGTGACATATCTGTTAACTGATTGAAATATAACCCAGATCAAGTTTTTTGACATGTACAAACAGCCTTTGAGAGCTGCAAACCAGTTCAAATTTTGTAATAATCTATGTGATAAGGCGTCACCTGAGGCACAAGAACTTATTTCCTGTATGTGAAAAAAGCTTACAGTAATTTTTTATAATGTTTACCTTTGATTTCTATAGCCCCAACACGAATATGAAATAAGAGATAGGGCATGATATCTCGTCTATTCTATCTCTTGATACTACAGGTGAACTGTGACCTTCTCCACCGCAAAAGAGATTTATGCTCTACTTTTTCATTCAGTATGAAGGTAAAATTTTTCAATTGCACAAAAAGAGGTTGCTTATATTTCAATTTATAAAATGATTTCTTTCCTAAAACTGGAAAATCCACACAAAAGTAAAACTTGAGCCGAATATATTGTAACACCTCTACTATGTGCTGCTGTACAAATAAAAAGACTGCATTAACAGAGCGAGTATTCGCAGTCGAGCAAGCGTGTAAGAATGTCCTCACAACTTGGACGTTCATGCGGCTCTGCCCAACAATCTGCACCCAAAAGCACACAATTTGAGCTCCAACAAAAGCAAACGAGGCTGGATTCTTCCATTTTCTTAAATTTGCAAAGTCTGGATAACAGATTACCTGCAATAAGCCTACCAAGAGGTGCTTCAGGAATCTCCAATCGTGATGCCTCATTGGCAACAGCATACACTACCTACATAGGCAGAAGGTTGAGGATGTACTGTTACTTGTAGAAAGTAAATGCTTCTTAAAATTTTATGCATAATTATCATGAACACTAGACTAATCAAACGTGCTATCTTACCCTCTCTGGTGGAACGCCCTCCCAGGGTCTTCCTAGAGTGCACAGCTCCCACATAATAACACCAAGGCTGAAGATATCACATTTCTCTGTGAAAGGTTCATTACGAATGAGTTCTGGGGCCATCCACTCTGGGGTCCCTGCTGATGAGGAGTCCCTCATGGTTGAATCTGTCATTATTCTTGAAAGTCCAAAATCACAGATCTTGACCGTCCAGTGTTTATTGACAAGGCAATTTGCACTTTTTAAGTCCCGATGAACAATCTTCATTCGATGTACGCACATCAGCCCTCTAAGTTGACAGCAATAAAGAAATTGTTAGTCCATAAACTGCAATCACTGACAATAAATTCTACCATAAAAAGCTAAATGTTTGTTTGTTGGTGTTTCTTAAAAACATGTTTTTTAGAAACTTTAAATACGTTTATCAACCACTTTTTTATCTCATATACACATTTATCAAGAATAATCTTTAAAACTGCTACAGTAATTATTTTTAAAAAACAACCATCCAAACACCGCAAAACAACTTTGTGGAACATACTACAAACAAACAACAGCTTTATTTGGTTAATAGCTTTTTTCCAAAAAACCATCTTTCAGATGCGTTTTTCAACTACCATTTTATCTTACAAACACACATTCAAAAAACAACACAGTAATATTTTTCTGAAAAACACCTCCAAAAAACTTCACACAAACGCACTAAAGAGGACTCTTGCCCACTCAACTTGGACAGGCAAAGCACTGCCCACAGCAAAAATTATCCTTGCTAAGACACGCAACACACATAGGGCATTAAAAGATGCTTAAATGGAGTACACTAAAAAACTATTCCTAACAAAATGCCAGCAAAGCAGGTGCCTAATATATGCAATTAAACAACGCATTTAAACATCCATACATAAAGTCTCACACATACTAGCCAAGATTAAAGTCCAACTCGTGACTAATGCAATTTCAGGACAAGAGAATGTCAGTAAAACATTTAGTTTGGCCGCCAAAATCATCAAGCAACCATGGTGGCTTGCCACCTTGAGTGATCAAATGCTCAAATTTCTGTGCAGCCAATCAAACACAATAAATTTGACAAACTGAAAATCAAACTTAAAAAATTGCAACTCCCCGCTCTGAAATATCGAACTTAAAAAACTGTAACTCACCACTCACTATTCTCCACTTTGGCACAAAAAAGATCAAATGAAATTATTTATGGTGCAAATCTCAGATGTACACTAAAATTGAATCCAAGAAAAGATCATCATTAAATTACTGGTCATAGAAACATATATATCATTGTCTTACTGTCCCAGTGCGAAAGTTAATTTTGGAGCAAATAATGAAAATGCATCCCATAGACAAAACAAACCTGCATATGTCACGCATCATTTTTAGTCTCCTCCGCCAACTAAGTTTTTTCTTCTGACCACTTAAATGGATCAAATAGTATAATGATCCCATTTCCATGTATTCAGTTACCATTGATAAGCGCGGGGGCTTTGTGCATGCACCAAGAAATAGAATAACTGCATAATAAAGTACATCTCTCAGTATATGCAATACCAGTACCACCAACCCATATGAGTAAATTTTTAAGTTCGTACATAGGAAATTATCCAATACCACTAACAATAATTATTGCATAAGCAAGACTTGACTATCTATATTTCCTGGGATGAACTCCCGCCAATTTTTTTCATTATGTGAAATTCTACAATATCTCCAATTAAGAAAAGCAACAGACACACTTTTAAGTTGACCAAAGTACAAAAAAATTAATTAATTAATTAATAAAACCAGGAGAAGATGTATACCATTTGGGTGACGAAGTCGGCTGCAGAAAACAAAGGTAAAAGCAACAATAATGGGTTAGAAGGGATCCTTGAGAAATTAAATGTCACAAGTCCATCAAAAAGACCATGCCAGTGAACAAATGAGACAACACCTTAGAATGGAAATCTCATTGCAAAAGTCCTCCATATTTTCAGCAGTCAAATCTTGCTCCAGGAAAACTTTGATGGCAACATCAGTTCCATTCCAAATGCCACGAAACACTTCTCCAAAGAAACCTACAAAAATATGCCATCATATAAAATCAGAAGTAATCACAAATTCACAGCCTAAAGAAAAAGATTTAATTACAAAACATTGAGGTTTTGCAATTATTTTCACCTGAAAATGAAAGAGATAATTGTATTATCATTTAACTATTATAAAATTCACTATTGAGCAATTTGCTACTAGAACTAATACTTCAAAATTTACAAAAAAAAAAGGGAAGATTTGACCCAAATTAAAAGGGGAAGGGGAAGGCCTAAAAAGAATTGGAAGAAAACTATTAAAAAAGACATGTTATACTAAAACCTTAATAAGAATATGCGTCTTAATCGAACTCAGTGGCAACATATGATCCATAAAGCCGATCCCACATAGTGGGATAAAGGCTTAGATGATGATGATGATGTTGTTGTTGTATGTTTAGACATAACTCATGATGTCTCAATAAGCACTTTTACTGTTAAAAGAACTAAAACTGAAAGCTTAAGGTAATTGCAAATATATGTACATATCACATGCATATGTAAACAGCAGAGCTTTTGCATAGAACAATATCGAACATAGATTTGATTGGCAGCAAACATACACATATATTTTATGGGGAATAATTTCCACTTTCATAAACAGCACATGCCTGATTTTGCTATTTTTTACAAGAGTTATACAGCCTGAAATAATTAATTCTAGCTAAAAGTTTAAGGGAGCAATTGAATGCAATTGTCAGTTTAGGGAAGCAAAGTGCTATGAGGTTATAGATTGAGTGGACAAAATAAATGTTAATACAAAATTCTCAAACCAGCAGATACAAATCTCTCTAAAGAAGTGCTTCATTTCACAGAACTTGCTCTAACTCCAATGAAATTTAGAAAGAAAACTTACAGAAAATAGAAACATGGAAAAGATACCAAAGAAGACAATTGCTTACCAATACCAACACGAGTACCAACTGTCAGTTCTGAGAAGTCAATGTTCCATTCTTCGAAAGGTAAAAGAGGTCTATTCTGAAACATGGGCAATCCAAGAATTTTGTTCCATGTTGAGACCATGTCTTCATTTACCCTGTAGTTTGATGTCCCTCTCTCAGGAGTCTGACTCCCATACTCATGAGGAGAAGTAGGTAATGACATTGCCTTTTGGGAATCCATGCGGTCCCTCTGAAACGAATACAAGGAAGACTGTCCAGCAGACAAATCATCATGGTCACCAAGGTGAAAATCAGATCCCTGAGGATGTTGGGGTCATTGAAGATAAGGAAAAAGCAAATAGCTTTGCAGAGATTAACCGGTAATGGTAACATAAAACAGATTGAGGACAGGATAAATGGAGGAACACTAATTTTCCATGTCATTCCTCCTCCAGGTCTCAGATACACTATTGTCTCAGACTCGCAACACTCGGTGTGAAATTAACCAGGTGGTTAAAATGCAGATAAAGGCAAAAAGGCCATCCAACCTGGATAACGCCTTAACCAAATCAAATTGGGGTTCCAGATTAAGGATGAGAAAAAATATATTTTACATAACTGGCAACCACTTCATCAGATAATGTTCTCTTTTTATCTTCACATAAGCAACCAGAAAAGAAGGTTAAGGATGCAACTATAAAAGCAGTAATGCGTAAGGACAAAATAGATCATTTTGACCCCCATTAACTACGAGGTCCTTCAGACTTACAACCAGCTGGACTCAAACAAGCAAATATTCAGAATGTTATTTACCTAATAACCACGCAGAGAGCCAATCAATACAAATAAGATATATGTGAGTGACTAATGATGACATCAATAATCAAATAAGTGAACGTACATCTTTTTGAACATCGGATGCACTATTTCTGTCATCTGACACATAGGAGAATGACCTATTTTCGCCTTGTTCTCTTAAGAGGCGATTCTGCTTCAACGTTTCATTCATTGCTCGAACGGCCCTAGCATGATTAGAAGTATAATAAAGTGAGAAAATAATGATTCAGATAAATTAAGCACTTAAATGCTGTAGAAAGATAATACACAATTGTCAGCATGAAAAGGCAGCTTGAAATTTCCCATCTAATTCCAGAAATTCATGCAAAAATGCTCTTTTGAATTTTTTTTAACAACTTTTTCAAGCATCTTTTCTTACCAGCTCTAGAAACGCTAAAGCAAATGAGAAATTGGGAGCGGGCTTGAAGTAATAAAGCGCCAAATCATCAGAATCATAAATAAGGGACGCAGATAGACAGTCAGGCACACAGCGTAATGTCCCAGCAAAAGAAGTGAAAGATCATATATTGAATTAGACCTATAGACCACACAGACGAAAAATAATATGGGATGATCAGCCAAACGAATTGTTAAGGAAATAGTTTAGCTCTGATCTCTGTACTCATCAAGAAACCTGGTAAGAATTCACCAAAAATTCCAGTGACTTCTTTGGGCCCTTAACCTCTTCTTACTCTAGGCAATGTAACCTTCACTTTTATCTTTTGCAATGTTTCCCTTAGAAAGCATATCATGTTGAATCGGCTTAATGTGGGTTTAAATTTCTGGGCCGTAACCCAGCAGTTACAACTGGAGAAACAGAAACAGGAGACAATTGAGAGATAAAGCTCCTCATCAAATATGAGAAAAAAGATATATAATGCGTAATCATCTCTTTAGATTCTTGTGCCAATTTTGGGATATGACCAGAAAGCTGGAATTACATATATGAGAAAATTCTATATTCTGAAACTTATCAAACTGACAAAGGGAAAAAAATGATGCCCACAAGAAGCTGATACTGCAAAAAGTGATGACAACGCCAACAACAAAGATATTGCCAGAGAGTTGTAGAAAACGGTTGAGCTAATATTAACCTTACGATATCATCACCAATTTCTGGAGTTATACTGATGCTCCTTCGTCTTATTCTACGTGTTTCAGATGTTGATGCTCCTTCGGACCTGTTTCTACATTAAATTCAAGTATCAGTAACCATAAAGCATAACAAATAAAGAATGGAGAAGAAAAATATCTAGTATTTGTCATGGGAACGAGCTTAGATACGTGTTTGTGAAGTACATGTACTAAAAAATTTCAATGATTATGTAGTACTCCTTTTACCATAAGAGCTAGTTATGAGTTAGAAGAGTATTTTCCTTTTTTTTTTTTTTTTTTTTTTTTTTTTGAGCATTAGAAGAGCATGTTAAAACAAGAGAATTTAGAAGCCAAAAAAAAAAAAAAAGTGAATCATTTATAAAGAATGCACAAGACAAATAATAAACAAATTACAACTTGACAGGCTCTACCAATCTCACCAAATAGTAATTAATAGACTAAGCCATCACCCAACTTTAGACTTCAGAAAAGTTAAGAAATCAAATTATTTTGGCTCATCACTCATGTACACTAGGTTTGGAATTAACACCAAAGTAGAATTGTCAGTAATCTGTTGAATTTAGCAGGACAATAAGAGAGTTTCTTAAGACAGTCTAGGTCCTAAGCTTTGTTTCTCTTTTGAGTGTGCTTTTTTCCCTTGATGAAATAAAAAATGCTAAACAACATAATGATAAAGGGTTATTATGGATTTCATTGTAATGCCAACTACACAAATCAAACTTTACTCCCTAATATCTCTTTGTTCCTTGTGCCAATTTCATAATAAAAAAAAAATGTCTCTCTCTTATAAGATGCAGAAAAGTGTCATGCTGAAAACCCCACAATTCAGGACGTGCCTAACGACACTATCATAGTAATTGGAGAGAATCCAAGTTGGTCAAATTCTACCAAGGATTTAGTTTTTATGTTCTCCATTCCTAGAATGCAGTTGACATGAGTATAGGGAAGCCTTGATGAAACTGTAAGAAAGCAGACTAGGAGTCAACTAAACCAATCAGTTTTGACACGTGTGGTATCCTCATGCACTAGATTTTCCTCAACATGCAGCCTTGGTTAGTAAGAAGAGAAAGTGCAGCATATACACAGCTGCATTCATTTTGCTTTCACATAGTCCAACGATCACTATAATAAGACATGCATCATGATGTTTAGCTTGCCCAAACCACATGTTCAAGGATAAGAAATCAAGATCATCAGATTAACAAGGTTTAAGTGAGGTTTCTTGACATGATCCAGAATTTCATCTTGTCATCTAGATTTCCTGACATTATCCAGAATCTATCTTGTTACCCTTTTCAGGGAAGACTATGTCATTTAAAGATTGGGATAATTTCACATATCTCCCTTGAGGTTTGCTATAATTATACTCACCTCCCTTCAGGTTTTGAAAATTACACTTACACCTCTTATGTTTATATTTTTTATAACAAAACAAGTCCATCTTGATAACATAACCCAAAAATACCAACCAAATACTTTAAAATATGCTTAATTGCTTTTGAAAATATAAATAAATATTAAAAAATTAATTAAATAGTCACATAAATGTCAAAAAAACTTATATTCTTACATCAAATTTTAAATTACCACCAAATATTACTTCTTCAAAACTCAATTATCTAACTAATCTAAATAAAATTTACTTTATCTATTAAAATTTTACAAATAAATATATTAATAAGAAATAAATGATCAATTTAAAAGCAATTCAGGATATTTAAGCTATTTAATTCATGTTTTTGGGTTACATTATTAAAATGGACTTGTTTTGTTATGAAAAATATAAACACAGGGGGTGTAAGTGTAATTTTCAAAACCTAAGGGGAGGTGAGTGTAATTATAGCAAACCTCAAGGGAGGCATGTGAAATTATCCCTTAAAGATTTCTACAAGCATAGTAAAAACAATTACAAAAGAAAATAGAATGAATAATGCTATGCCACCATTTAGGTTAGTACATTCACTTCCATATTGCTTGTTGCAGACAGATTTATAGAACTAAAACCAAAAACCAAATAAAAGGATGTGAATGTAAACACAGGCACCTTGATGCAGCAATGTCATCAGAATAATCTCTAAATGATTTGTTATCACCACTAAGCATAGAGCGTGCACGTGCACGAGATGAAGGATGCTCCGGACTGCAAAATCCAATATCCTTAAAAGTTAGGAGTATATAGATTGACAAGGAAGAGTCATGTTTACAGAAAATAAAATCCTAATATCACAAAAGAAAATGAAAACAAGAAACAGCATTCACCCATGAGAACTTAACAAAGCAACCGCCATCTACCAAATATTACCAGATCTCCAAATATCAGGTACTGCAAACTCGGATAAGTATCCACAAAATATCTGTCAACTTACTTTCAAGCTAACTTTTAACAATCATCAAAGTTCTCAGATTCTTTGAGAGTCAAAATATGATGTGTAAAAACGGTAACAATACAATAGGTTATCAGTATGGCATAGAGGTTATTTTCAATTCTAAATTCACATATTGTAGACTAGCATGTTTCAACTTCGAATTCATTTTACCTAAGTGGCCTATGACTTGTGTCATTTTAACTTCCTACTCTTGACACCTTTCTTCGCCACAAACTTCTTCTCTCCTATATACTATAGTTATCCACTCCTCAGGCAACCAACAGGCAAAACCACTGTGGTAAATAAGTTAATTATGATGAAAAAGACATGGCAAATGAAAAATCCATGCCCACATCTAGAATTCATAGAAACAAAACATTGACTGTAAATAGAAATCCATCAAGAGGAACCTTGAACTAGCAGTCCTTTGTTCAGCAATGACTCTTCTCCTGCTCCTTCGACAAAAGGCAGCCGCAATATTAGGTTCGCTGTGATATGAACTGATACAGTGAAATAGTTCCAATAAACACCAGCAATATGAACAATATAGGTTAACTAAACATATGATTATCCATCTAAAATATCCATACTGAAACAAAATGCGGCATGTCATAAGACATTCCAGTTTCAAAGCAAAGGAAATATAAGTGCAATGTACCTCAATTTTCTATCAACAAAAGTAGAAGACCGCAACATCATATTCCTCAAAGAAGGCCCGGCTGCATTTGAATATGCTTCTTGTCTCCTCTGGTACTGAGGGCTATCATCCTTATCAGTACTGTAAAAAAAAAAAAAAAAATGAAAGAAAGCAGACAATGTTGAATCTATAAAAATTCTGAATTGATCTAAATATCTTCATAGTTGAAGAATCTCTTCCACTAGAAAATAAAACTCCAAAATATCACCATGTCTATTTAAATGATAACGATATAGGATCACTACCAATTAACCCAAATTGTGCAAGCATATACAGAAAAAACAATTTAGCTTCTAACCTCTCCGGATCAACTCTATCCGGAACCCCATAAAGAGGACTATTTGGCTCCAACGGAGAATCACAGGAATCATTTTCTGCAGAGTCACTTTCCCCAGCAGCAGATACATGAGTCATATAAATGGCTTTTGTTGATAGGGGCATAAGCTGGCCAGGAAACCGCATAAGATCGACCAAAAATTCCATGGAATTCAAAACAACTAGTACCGACATATGCTTATAGGAGTCGACACACTCTAAATTTCCTTCAGCAGGCAAACCCTGAGAGGTAAATCACAAGTAAAATCTTAAAGACAGTCACAGAAACTAACTACACAAGCAAGCATGCCACAGAGAATTTGGTATGGTAACTGGAAGTGTAAGGCACTAAAAATATACTAGCCACCAGCAAGCAGACAAAGTGTATGCAAACTACGAAAATGAAGAATATATCTTTGCTTCATTTGTATTGAAGCGTCAAAATAAATTCAGACTGATAACCAGAAATAAAAATAGATAGAGATAGAAATTCATTGGCCTTTCAGTGGATTGAAAAAAAATATATACTAGATCGTCCTTCTAATGAGATGGAAAGGATACAAAATTTGATAAGGTTAATAACTTAATATCTGGGAATGGAGAAACTATTTGTTGAAGATGCTAGTCCTGGAAGACTTCTACTTTTCCTGGAAACCTTTAGAAGAATGAAAGGGTATCCAAAGTTCGGTAAATGGTAAGTAAAAGTAAGACCTTAATTATAATATGGAGCATGGATAACAGGTTAAACAGATAAATGAAATTGCACACCTTTCTCAAGCTAAAACTTACCACCATTAGCCTACTCTCAAGACCAACAGTGTCTGCAAGAACTTTGAATAGTATTGCCCGAGGACGGCATGAGCTGTGCTTTATTTGTCCTAACATCCGGACACCTCTATTCTCCAACATATGAGAGGTTTCCTCTGGAGAAGCTTTTCCAGGACTAAGTTCCAAATTTGGTCTTTTGTAGAAGTCAGACACCTATTCAGAATGTCATAAGATCATTAAATTAAATCAAGGTCGGAAGAAAGATACAATGAACTAGTTGTGATCATGACAAAGTCCCAAACAACTTTAACAACAGCAGAACAAAATCAATACTATTATGGACATGCTATGAGAACAATAAAAAATTATAGTTTCTATCAAAAACCTGGAAGATCAAAAACATCTATTCAACATTTTTTCTGATCCCCAAACATGAGACATGCTGAAATTCGTCTATATAACCCCAAAATCCCAAAGCGGCCAACATCAAGGGCCTTCACAACCTCATACAAAAATACAGACACATCAACAAATTAATCAGAAGATAACTACCACAACACCGCAACCAGATGCCAAGTCATCAAAGATCAACAAGCCAAACAGTTCATTTACTTGACACCTATCCAACAGGATCATGTCTAGGACTAGGAATACATACAATACTTTACACAAAACAAGGAAGAGTTTTCATAAAACCAGGAAAAAGAAAGAGCAACAAGATGTATCTTAAATACCAGTTACCCAAAACAAAAACGTTTCAGATACCAGAAATTATGTATACGTACATATCAAAATGTGATGTCAAGACACACAAAGAGATATAGACAAAGTAAGAGAGGTTGCAAAGAAACAGAATAATAATTATTTCATGGTAAAAACATAAATAAATTGGAAGACAAAAATCCAAATATTCCAGTGAAATTAGTAATCAAATATAATGCATAGAGCAGGAGCCAATAAATACTGACCAATCCTGCAATCTTCTTTATCATCGCTGCAGGATTTGAATTCAGACCTTTAACAAGGGCAACAATTAGTTGCTTTAGCATGGAAAGCTTTTTATCTTTCTCCACATCTACAAGTATAATATCAGCTCTTAATCCCTGAAGCTCCAAAGCGCGAAGCTCATCCAGAGCAGGAATTACTTCAAAAAGCTCCTTAAGCCTTTTCTCCTGCCAAAAAGGCAGTAGTACAAACAACCACTCAAATGAAACAAACCAAAAGAACAATAGATACAGAGCTGACATATATGATACTATTGTACTCAGACGAGAATATTGCTCAGGAAAGAAAAAGATGGAAGTTCTGCCAGAGTATTATTTGAAAATTAAAAAAAAATACTTTTCACGTTTTTACTGTCCTTTTCCCAAAAGAAGCATGATAAAGTATTAAAATGGAGTTCCACAAGAAATCTTCTGCTTTTTACTAGTTAAGAGTTTTCATTATGTGCGCCTTATAGAGTAACCTAGATGTCTAAAACAGTGCAAGACTGTTCGAAGTCATATCTGTGAAGAGCAATACTTTAATTTATACTTGATATTTAAACTAGCAGATTCTTTATAAACAAATTGTATCTAAATAACCAATTCCAATATTGCAATAACATCTAATTGGCAATATCCATAAACATCAAGATTCACGAATTCAAATGTATGAACTGTGAAGGACCTTGTATTGGCTGATAGAAACTCTACATGTCTAATATAGAAGATGAATAGCTAAAGATAAGGCAAAGAGAAGTCTTTTATAAAAATATTCGAGCAAATGCAAACATAAGATTGGATAAACACCAAATTTATCAATTTCACTGAGTATTGTTCTTTCTCTTATTAGTGCGTTCCAACTATCGGCATACACCAAGACACAACCATTTCTTGTTTGCAAATATCATAAAAATGATATGGAAATATCTCACATAAAAATTATCTTCGTCAACTAGCCAAAAAAGACAACCTAGAACAATCAGAAATAGACGCAATTTACTAGACACACTTTACTCACAATAATTACCATAATATTAATAGAACAAGTGTTAATACTCACAGGTACAACTGAATAGAAACCATTAGGAATCGTTTCTGAAAGCATTCCAGTGCTCCAGAGGATCTGCGATGCTGTCTGATGAGATGAGTTATCAGATTCATCTTTATCAACTGATTCCTTATTCCTCAGAGTCTCTTCTTTGGAATCTAAAGAAACAGATCCAAATTTTTCAACAAGATCTGATGACCACCAATGAGTACCAGGAGGCCTCTGCTCTGCAGGCCCTGCTTCATCTCGTCTCCCTTCCATGTCCATAAATGAGCAAAATACAGCACCATCTCATGACCAGGTCTTAACCCATTGACAAGCTTATTGATCTCATATTATTTAGAGACGAAACCACACTGTTCACAAATTTCAATTCCCCTAAACGGGCCGGAGGCCATGCGACCTGTAAAGTGAAAATTGATGGCTCAGTATGCATCCACTCTGTGTCCTATTCAATAAACTAACAGAACTCCAACTCAGAATGGTAAAACGAAAAATCATGCATAATAAGGCTAAAGAATTCTAAGAGTTCTTACAAATAACCATAGGCAATAGATTAGAAAACATGCTACAATGAAAAAGCTTCAGCTTTTTTTTTTTTTTTAAATCTATAATAATAATTGTCAGTCTTGTTTGATTAACAATTATAAATCTGGCCTCAGCTGCTCAATAGTCTGTACAATCATGCAAGTCACAAATACATTCTCTTTGTTCCGAAACAGATGTCTTACTATCTTTGCGTGCTATGACAAGATAATATCTACTTTCTTAAAACCATACATGGAAACTTCTAATTACTAAATAGTACTCTTTTCTAAATATGTCGTACCGTAGAAAAGATAGTTGGCCTACATAGTATTTAACTTCTTCATAGCTAAAAAAACTAAAATAGTGCCCCTAAATAGTTTCTACTTTCTTCTAAACTCGAGTATCATCTTGATGAGATTGGTCCTTAGCCAAACTGAGAAGTTCCTATAGTCTAATTTCTTTCCATAACATAACCATGAAAAGAAATCAGCACACAAATCAAAATGCATTAAGTTAATATCTCATATTGGTTAAAAGACCAAGGACCCCAAATATTACAACCTTTTGAAACGAAACTTGTCCCATTATTTACACAAACTTCTCTGCCAACGTAGTTTTCATTATAAATTGAGATCCCACAAGCAACTCATAAAGTGGGTTCGAAAACAATGCAATAGACAAACTTTTTCTCACAACATCAAGCACCTCTGAACTATAAGATCTTTGTTAACAGACAAAAGTTCAGTTCCAGCCACCCTAGGGTTTCTAAACAAAATAGGTAAAGTCGTTGAGCTACTCCACCCATCGCCAAATGGCATTGAGTTAGATGTTCATCGTCTTTAGCTACCTCAAAACCAACTCCAACAAAAGAAACACTTGAACCACCATAACACGAAACAGAAACACAACTACACAGCCTAAGTAAAAGTCTCGATTCAAATCCACAACAATCACAAAAGAAAAAATCCAACCAAAATGTCTATAACTACACGAAAAAAAATTCCAAAATTTTATTACAAAATAGCAACATCATCCTCCCCTACCATTGCATTAATCAAGAAAACCCAAATATCGAAAGAAACAAATACAAATTTTAATAAAATCAATCGAATTCCAAATCACCAGCAAACACATTAGTACTTGTTAACCAATAAAGTTGTCACTTTTTACCCCCTCATTTCCGTTTCTTTTTTTATTTCTTTCCTTCAATTTTATCCTAAACCTCACTTCACTAAGAATTATCCAATCCAATTTCATTAATTCCAATTCCACCATATCCGAATCCGTTCAACTATTTCCACCACTTAATCAAACTTCCGCAATCCAAATTCACTTCCACCGCATTACTAACCAAACGAGTTCAACAATAATCACAAAAATTAGGGTGTGAGTGCGTGTTTTTCAAGCGTGATCGAGGAAATTACCACCAGCAGATCTTCAAAACTTGAATCTGAAATCTACTCCACTGCCACCACTTCAAAAAATCACTATCCACATTTGAATGCTACCGCTTCCAAAGATTCGGCCTCATGTCCAAATCAATCGAACAAATGGAAAAATTCAAGAAACAAATAACAAAAAATAGTGGAAGAATTTGAAAGATGCACTATTCCAAGATTTTTAGAGAGAGAAAATTGGTAGTGAGAAAAAGTGTGAGCTGCAAACGATGCAACATATATGAGATGAGAGAGAGGCGGGGGGGATTGGATTTGATTATATATAATTTGGGACTGTAATTAATGATGCGGACGAGGGCGAAAGGGATGGCTTTTTGTTTTTTTTTCTTTCTCTCTCCTTCGCAAGGTACAATAATTTAGGCGTAATGTACAATCCTTTGAGGCGTAATGGACACTATAGAAGGTACAATAAGTTATGCATGTGGTAAAACAAAACTAACATTTTTGTATTTATGTATTTTTGTTATGAAGGTAATAAATTTTTCCTCAAAAAAAAAAAAAAAGGTAATAAATTTTTTTACTTACCCCATTTCGACTCGAATTCGAGACTTCTTATTGGTGGATTTGCTCTTTTTTTTTCTGTCATGTTTGTTTAGTATTATTTCCTCTCCAATATGATAAAAGGTAAAATAATTAGTGTCTAATGTATCATCAATTAAAAATTCTTGAGTATATTATAGGACAAGATCAAGATTTTTTATAAGTACAAATAGCAATTACACGATATAATTTCAAAGTACAAAATTTACTATGTTTTTATATGTTGTTATCTACATTTATTTTTGGTAATTATTTAGGTCTAGAGAGGATTTAAGGTACAAGAATTCATGGGCACAGATTACAAATGTATCCTTTTTCTATTTCATGATTTGATTGATGAGATTGGGGAATGAGAAATAGGGAAAAAAGATTTAAATTAAGAAAGGGAATGAGAGGATGGGGTTGTGAGTCACGTGCAAAGAGGGAGGCAACAAAGGCAATGAGCTTCCGACAGCCAGCTGGTAAAAGGGTGGCTCACCAACATCCACACCTTCTTCCGCGTGAACCTCTTTAAAAAGTCTCCGCTGTCTCGTGCCTTTAAAGTTCTAATTTAGCCCCTTTTCCTTTGTTTCAATTTTATTTTTCTTCCAAGTCTCTATCTCGTGATGTCAATAAGAAAAAACAAAATTTTGATATATTATCATAATTGTTCACTGAATAGATTATATTAATATTCTCATTGTTATAGTTCGCATTTACATATCAATTATTACTCATTTGAACCTACATGAATAACTGAAGTTAATCATAAACTTATGCATTATAGAGAAATTTTTGTGACACTAATATTAACGGAAAGTAGGATATTCTGAAAATAAAATATCACACTCGAAAAACCTAAGTTGTATTTAGTCGGTCAAACGTTTCGGACAAATGATTAAAACTCGAACATGTTAATTGGCTAAATCACATCCAAGTCATCACATCAATCTAACTAAATCAAACCAAACAGACAATTCATTCAAAAACTGTTAAGTTGAGATGTATAATTTGGTTTATTCTATGCTTACTTGTGAAATCTAACCAAATCATAAGAGACTTTAGAGGGAGGTGAATCTAATCTCAAAGCAAGATGTGATACCTTTTCAATTGCAGCAAACTCCAATTTGATGTGTTAAAATACTCAAAACAAATTATTAAGAAAAAAAGAATAAGCTTAGTTCTGAGTCTGTCAGCTGATAAAGATATACACAGACGTGAATTGCTAAACAACAATAATAGTTACAAGCATGCATGGGCCATGGACAGGTGTGGACAAAATAGTACGAAAATTGCGACATAAACACTATTCCTAATTGCAACTTGTTCAAAGGTGGACCAGAGCAGTCAATTAGATTCATTGCACGTTTAAGTCACTTCAATAGAGAGTAGGAGGAGAGGGAGCTAACAAAATAATAATAATTTGATGACTTAAGGGATACTTATTTGGTCTTCCTTTAGAATTTCTAAAGTGAAATTTCCTTTAATCACATCATCATGATTGACAGTATTATAATAATCAAATTTGAAAGTGAAACTACTACAGCTATCCTTCGCTTTTGAAGACTCTTGATTTGTATTAACGAAATGAAGTCTTAAGTATGGGGAAAAAAAATAATAGAAACATACGCGTGTTACCTATTCCACGAGATTTTTTGAAAACAACTTGGGAATTTTCTAATTGTTAAGGTCCACGCTTCTACACTTAACTCTTACGTAATATTTGAATTAATTTTGATTGCATCTTTCTAAAACATATATCGATAAGAAAGTCGCATGCAATTATATATATTTTTATTGGAAACTTCAATTTCCAAAGGTCAGATCATTTATTCTTTTTTCACATTTGGTGTTAATTGCGCCTTTTTTTTCACGAATTAATACATGTTATCCTTTAATTGCCTTAGTTACAGTTCATACATAATTGGACTATATCCCTCATCTATGGAAATTGTAGCCCAGGTTTTCATGGAATTATAGCTTCCTAAATCCAATCAAGATCCAAAACTGCATTCATGGACTTTTGCATCAAGCCTTGGGCAACTGATGAGTACTTAAACAAATAAAACCATGTATTTTGATTAAAAATGAAATCATAATTTAGTGGCTCGAGTTTCAAAGGTTTTAACAAGAAGGTCTTAGGAATGAATAAAAGTTCGAACGGTTAGAAATCTACAACTCTACTTCAGAGGTCAGAGTTCGAATCTTACCAAGCATTTTTTCTCTCCGAAAATGTAATAGTATAGATTGATTGAAAAATAAAAAAATTTCAAACTATACAAATGGGTTACAAATTAAAAAGTTTCAGACTATACACTTTATTTTTGGACCAACTGCTTCAATTTCAATGTAGCCTGCTCGGCCTTTGGGCTCAAGAAAAACGAAACTGCAACTCTTGCACCGTTCATGGTTTAGTTTTGTGAAAATCCAAGGCCATCATTCTCATTATGTTGACAATGCATGTCCATCATCACTGGGACCACAAGAAGAAAGAATAGGTATATTTTCGAAAAACTCCCCAGAAATTTATGACAATTTCGGTTAGTGTCTTTGAAGTTTCAAATATTACATTGATCTCCATTCAGTACGTAAAATGACAACAATAACCCCCACATATAATATAATAGAAAGTTATTAGCCTAAGAACGTGATAATCTGACGTGGAATGTTTAGGCTCGAAAGAGCTTTGATTTCTTCTACAATGATTACCTTGTTCCATCCATGCTCAACGGTACTGGTGTCCCTTTTTTAAGATTAGACAAAAATAATTTAAGGTATTCATAAAAATTTTGTGTCCATGTCAGTATTCATTATGATTTTTGGTACTTGAGTAGCTGAAATAGAGGAGGTAAGTGTAATATTAGAAAGGCTAACAATATTAAGTGAAATTACCAGAATACTCAAGAAAGAGTTCAGAAATTTACCCAAAATTGAGCACCAAAAAAAAAAAAAAAAGAAATTTACCCAAAAGAAAAAAGAAAAACTTAGATTCATCTATGCCAGAGAGAGAGAGAGAGAGAGAGAGAGAGAGAGAGAGAGAGATAGTACAAATAACTTGGTGTCATTGACTTTATTTTATAGGAGGGTGAAACTCATATATGTTGGTTAAGTTAAGCTAGTATTTACGAACAAATATTGCAATTGGCGTGTATAGAGTATAAAGTATACAGAAAAAGAAAAGAAATTAGATTGGTTGAACATATCTTTCAATGATGTTTTAGTATTTTGACCATATTTTCAGTTACCATTAGCGTATTATTTGTACTCGTATGAATATTTTATTACCACATATTCTTGTTTTATCTTCTAACCCTATTTTGTAATGTTACTTTTTTCTCCTTAAATTATCATAGATAAATTAAAAAGAACCATCATCATAAGGCAAGGACAATCTTTTTTCACATTTTCTAATCTTTTTCTTTTTCCTTCACAAAATTGGGATTTTTATGATGTCAGTAAGACTTGATGAAAAAAAACAATATTGTGCTCATAATTAAGGCCAGAAGCAACTTCTAAACGAAATTCTAGTGGTCTAAATGACATTTTTAGCCATTTCTTCTTTTCCCCAACTAGACAAAAAAAAAAAAAAAAATCGTTGGCAAATGAATATTTTTCCTTTTTTCTCTTACTAATTCATTCTCAATGCTTTGAATTGCTGTGATTAAGTAAAATCAAAAGAGCCCGATTTAATACACTAAGTCATGATAATTTAGTAATTTTCCTTCAATGCTAATGTTACACTTTCTATATAAGACTATGCTTTCTACTTGAGGCTGAAATTTCTACTTGAAATTCAAAAAGGCCCTGAACTAAATATGCCTAATTACATTGGCATTTCAACTTTCTACTTGAGACTGAAATTTCTACTTGAACTTCAAAAAGTCAAGAACTATATATGCCCGAATCACATTGGCATTTGGGGCCTTTAACACTATAGTAACTTTTATTTGTAAACTTAGTAGTTTGTGGGATTCTCTAAACCTCCAAATTCAAGAACCAAGAGAGAGACAAAACAACTTCATATGAATTCAAAAAGACGTCCAAATTAATGTCACATAAATGGACAAATAGATGGAGTTGCTATGCACTCAAGACTGCCTCTACCAAAGTACAACTCAAATTATTATAAATAATCAATTGTATTTTAATCGGGTTACTATGAATAATAATTGTGCACGTATTTGTGTGTGTGTTTGATGATTAATACTTGGAAAGCTGGTACAATCTTGCTATAGACACTTGTTCAAATCCTTAATAGCGTCGACAGTGGAGTAGTTGACTGACTTGACTCCACATTGACTAGCAAACTGTGCAAATATATATATAACAAATGTCTATATTAATTAAGATTTATATATTAATTAAAAAATTGAGATTTATATGCTTAGGAATAATTCTTTTTTTTTTTCTAAAAGGTTAGGAATAATTCAGTGACAGAGCAAACATGCGTCGCCGACAATTTATGCTTGCAGTAAGTAGGTTTAGTACTTTAGCCATAGACTTCTTTTTTTTTTTTTTGGCTCTTTGATTAGGACTTTTTTCTTTATCTTTTCTTTTAAATTTGAAAGGGCTGATTAAGAAGTCACTATCTCATGCAATTGACTACATATACGTAAAGTTCAAAATAATTGCTCTGGTATCTTCTTGAACCTTATTGTATATTTACTATAGTGCTATTGCCATCCTCTCGATTGTTTCAACCAAAAAAAGGAAAAGGAAGAAATGGCTCAAATTGGCACAAAATTTTGGTAAGATTTTGATAATCATAGTAGCTAAAACTCTTGCTAACGATCATATTCTTTCCAACTTAATCATTGCAACTTACTTTATTGATGATAAATTGAATTTAGTAAAGAATTATGACACCATGAATATCAAAGAAGAAATATAGAATCCCTAAAAAAAAATCATAATAAAATATCTAAAAGATGAATTGTCAGACAATAAAGCTAATCATTCCATCTTTTAGTGGGACAAAAAGGAGTAGTATATAGCACAAAAATAATACACTTTTAATTATTAGCCTAAATAACAATCACCATCCAAAAGATGCTAAGCTGAGGTGTTCCTACAACGTCAATATCATTATAGTCTTTCCTTTCATATTTGAAAGCAAAATGATTATATGATGAACTTTTGTAACTGTTACGTTACTCAATATACACTCATGAATCACATAAATATTATTTATACAAACGCATATCATATTTATTACCTATTTGTTTTTACATAATTTATTTAATTTAATTAATATTTCAATTTTTCTAATTCTTAGGCAAATCTTTATATTATTAATATACCATGCCAATTATTGAAGTGTCAAGTTGAAGGGCAACGTGGTCAGAAAATTCCTTTTCTCCAGATTTTCACAAATAAGTGAGCTCTCTTGGCCTCTTGCGTGTGTATGGCTATGACTTTTATGGGACCCCATTTGTTAAATAAATGTCATCACATGATCCAAAACAGCTAATTGAAAGTGAACTCAAAAGGAAGAAGATACCAGTTAAAAATCACTCCGAACCAAGAAAAGTATTGATTCTTATGACCTTTCTTGTAACAAGTTTTTAAACTTGGAAGTTCAAAATTTTGTTGCGTTGTATATTCACTTGTTTTTGGCAAGGGTCAAGGTATAATGATAAACTCAGAAAACCGGAAAATTCCAAGAAATTCCTGTGCATTAGTCTGCAAAATTTGATTTCAGTCTTTCTTACCTCAGCATCTTGTTTCCCTTTCTCCGTCTTTTTTCTTGTTCTTGGTGTTCTCTTTCAACAGTTTTCATATGTTAATAGTGATTTAGGTGTATGTGTGGTTGACATATACATCAATCATTCAAGCAAGAATATCATTTCAGTGCAGTTCAAGTTTGAGTTCAGGATTCTCCATTTATGGAAGGTACTTTCTTGAACTGGTATGAAGGGCTGAACCCGTGTTTTAATTTTGTAAATATTTGTTGTTTTGTTGAGTTTCTTGATCATTTTTTGGTGGGATGTGTTGGTTTTTTGTTGTTTAAATTTTGTTGGTTTTTAGTTCTGTCAAGAGGGTTGAAGTTAGAGATTAAAAATTTTGGATTTTATTTGAGATAGTACTTATTCATGGGTTTGTTTTATTGAAGTGAAAATTAGAAGAAAGACTCAATCTTGAAATGTTCTTGAATTGAATCTTGTCCCTGCCGTAAGCTTGAGATTTTAAACTAGGAAAATTAATTGCATGTAATGATTTAGCTACATGTGTAGATTTTTTTGCATATTTTTGGACATGGGGATGACGAGTTAAAATTCAGTTGTTTATCTGGGAAGACCAAATTCTTGATTTTTATTGTTTTGTGAGGTTATAAAGTTGATCATTATTAGCCTTTTGTTCTTTGGAAATTTTCTTTAGATATGTTGAAAGAATTAATATTTAATGCTGGTCCTGCTAAAACTATTATGAGCTGTTATCATGACGTGTTTGATATGAGAATCAAAGAACAGAGGCAGGTCAAAATCATCTTAAGAATCTTGCAATTTGGTTATGTTCTGGTTTCACATTGGTGAAGACTGGAGATCGAAAGTGATAATCGGTTGTGATGATGTAGTATTGCTTATCCAACTTTCAATATTCCCTTTATAGGCTTATATCTTTTTTTTGGATAATTTATTTCTGGGAAATGTAGATATCTAATTTGGAATTACTTCTAAGAGTTTGATTTTGAGTATGATCTTGATGGTAAAGAATACTCAACAATGAGGAAGGTTATATTACTTTTGCAGTACAAATTCTTTCCAGGTAATGGCATTTCTGGATCTTCACCAAGAACTTTGCTTTGGTAGTCATTGAAGATCATCGCTATACTTTTTCTTGTAAAGTTCCTTTGTGGAATCAGGCCGAGATCTTAGTGCGTGTATCTCCTATTTCCTTCTTTTTTATATTTTAGAACTGAACTTATATGTGCTACTTTTGGATTTACATATACCTGAACTCTGGAGACTCTCAACAGCCAGATGCAAACAGGAAAACTAAGCAATTAAATGCATTAAGTCTGATACAGTGATGTATGGTTTACAACATCGTGTTTATTTGTGGTTTTTACAGTAATGGCATGATTTGATTTGATTTTGCTAAAGAATATGATGGAGGACAAGCAACTGAACCTTAATCGACCACTTCTGTCAGTGAGACGCCACACCTCAACAGTACCCTCAGAAAAGGATAACAAGAAGAGCACTCGTGGTTTACTCCCAAGTGTTCCTCGACCTCCTCCTTACAAATCAGAATTAAAATCAGGCCCAGTAACAAACCCAGGATCAGTGCCATTTGTGTGGGAACAGAGCCCTGGAAGACCTAAGGATCAGAGGACACATCAAACTCACATTGAAAGACCTCCCATTGCCCCAAAACTTCCGCCTGGAAGAATTATGAAAGTTAATCAGCATGATAATGGTAATGCTATTAAGAGCCAAATTGGGGATCCTCATGGCTCACAGAGTGCCTCAGAGTTGGATGAGAGCAGTAGAAGGTTTGAGAGTGCTGAGGATATGGTGGAGGAAGCAGAGGAGGGAAAAACTGATTCAGGGGATGATGATGAAGTATATGAAGATGCCCTGGAGACGTTTTCAAGGACTGAATCATTCTTCTTGAACTGTAGTGTGTCTGGCATAAGTGGATTGGATGACTTAGATGCAAAACCATCTAGAACATTGTCTACTGATACTCAAGCTCGAGAATTCATGATTGATCGGTTTCTGCCTGCAGCTAAAGCAATGGTTTCAGAAACTCCTCAGTATCCTCCTGCTCCCAAGAAACAGCCAATAGTTGAAGAAAATCCAAGACAGCTGAAGAAAGTAGAAAATGGGCATAAGCAGCCTCAACTTAGGTATGGACTTAGTTTTGCTCAACATTATTCAGAATTCCATGACAATGGAGAAGAAGAAAGTGATGATGACTATGATGAAAGTGGAAATTTGCCAACAAAAGTTTGTGGCTTATTGCCCCCATTTTGCTTAAAGAGTCGCCTTTTAAACCCTCTCCCTGGGATGAGTGTGAGGACTAGGGTATCCATGTCTTCTGCTACAAGGATGCAGGCTAGATCTTCTTCTTCTAGAACTCGCAGAAAAACTGAAAATGAGGTAATTCTTTCACTACTATACCCCTTCCCCCACATACTCGCCCCAAAAAAAATTGAAAAAGAAATTGTCTTTAATATTCTGCAGATGATTTTATTCAGTAAATGTTTCTTTTCATTTTTACAGCTAGCTAGTTTTGATATGAGAGAGCAAAGATCAATAGATGGAGTACAAAAAACTGAGTTGCATGAAGAGAAGAATGATTTGAACAATAAGTCTCAAAAACTTGGACCATCCACCTACAGGCAAAATAGTATAAGCCATCATAATGAATCATCTCAGTCAACTGAACAAAGAGCTCCCCCAGCCATTCCTGTAGAAGCAAAGGATGCCAGGGTTGATGGCTTGTGCTTTCACGAAACACACTACAGAAGCTTTAGGGATTTATTGGCTGATCAGAGCACCTTCGAGGAAGTGGATTCAGGGAGTCTTGCAGTTGAGAAAACTCTGTATGTGGATACTGTGCATAAAGGTGAATCCCCTAAGAAAACAGGTACTTTGGGTAAGGGACTGTCCAACCTAAAAGAAAAGGATGATAACAGTTTTACCGAGAGCATGGACAAAAAAATCTCAGAAGATTCTTCACCTATTGAGGAGTTAAACAATGCTTATGGAGGAGACATATTACAATCAGATTTTCAAAAACCCCTTGACTTCAGTCCCCTTTCTTTAGCTGATGAACCCAATCAAAAGACTGAAAAGAATGCACCAAAGACATTTGCGGAAGATCAAAACCTTTACAAGGATGCAGTTGATTCAAAAAATTTAGAAGTGCCTGTTAAGCATGCTACTCGAAGTTTGGGAAAGCAGAATCCAAAAGCAGAAAAATTGGAAATTTTCCACGGAATATGTTCCGAATTCCCCGTTCCACCACCTTTACCAAAATCTCCATCAGATTCTTGGCTTTGTCGCACTTTGCCTTCCATATCTTCCAAGAATTCATCTATACGTTCTCATTTCGGGACGCGAATAAGAAATCAGGCTTCCAAGACACAGTCTGGTGATCCCAAATGGGAAACACTTGTTAAAACAACAAAGGTGCATCATCAACACTTAAGATATTCTGAGGTAATTGAATTGCTATTTCAACTAATTTGAGGATAAACTGTTTCGTTTTCTTTTTGTTTAACTATTGAATTAACTATCTTTTACTTATACTTTTTCGATTACTGTACAGGAATTACTGGCACCCATTCAAGAAAGCTAGAAGAAACTTTTCCTCCAAAAAAAAAAAAAAAAAAAAAAGAAAGCTAGAAGAAGCCTTTCCTCAAGTTCTCTAGCTTGCTTGCTTCAAAGGTGATGAACAGTATACAAAACTCTGTACGGGGTTAACTTTCCCATGTTTTATTTCTGTAAGTAGAAGTCACGTCTAAAAATTCTCTGTACAGTAATTAGCAAATTTTCAAAGGAATCTATACAAGCTATGATCTGAGGATTCTGTAAACTGTATAATCGATTTCAGCAATAAGAAAGGTGAATGTACATTGTCTTCCTTATTTCATGCACATTCTTTCTACTGTAATAGTGCTTTGACTATTGCCAACTATCATTTCCATTGACCTGTTGGCTACAATACATTGTGTACCTGAAGGGCTATAGCTGGTCTCTTTGTCTACCTTTGCAAAGCTTATAACCAAAGTAGGTCCTCTAGCTCAGTTCTTCATATGATATCAAACTTTACTTGTTCAATTATAATGTTCATCACAATCTTTTAAGTAGCGATTAGCTAATAATATTCATCATTCCATAGTCGACCATCTTCGTACTTACGGGGCATTGCTTGAGGACAACATTGCCCTTAACATTTTAAAGGATTTTGCTTGCAATTTGACTTTCATTTCTGAATTTTACAATTAAAGGGATAGGATCTGCCTGCCTTAATAAGCATTGTTTCTATCTTCAGATTATGCATGATTAGTGGGGTTTCACTGTTTTCTTGGAGGGTTAGGTGGAGGTATTGAATACGACTGTTCGCAGAACATCCCGGTATAGGTCTCTTCCCTCATCGTACAATCCTAAAGTTACATAGCTTGGGACTCATTCTTTTTGGTGCAAAAGAGTAGTTTAAGCTCCAAAGGGAACTCATGTATTTGGTCTGGTCTTCAACTATAATATTCTTTTTTTTTTCTTTTACCGCTATAATGGTCATTACTTGGTATGCAACATAAAAGAGCATAGGATCAAAACAGGAGGAGGGAATAAAGCAAGTCCGTGAGTATGTGTAAAGGAGCTTCTGTGATGCCCATAGAATCTTTGGCCAATGAATGTGATAGATAGCTGGAGATTATGTGGCTGCACAATGAATAGCTGAAAACGAGTGATCTATGACTTCTCAGTGGGGACAAGAAGTCCACTGAAGTTGAAGTTGGTGGCCACAAAGGATTGCTAGTTTTCTAGGGTGATACTCTTATAATTAATCTGAATAATCCAAAGTACTCTAAAAAGTCGAAAAATGGAGGGACCATGGCCAGTAAAAACAACAAAAAACTGAACTTGTCGAGGTACTGGGGGCACATCGGAGTTTCGATAAGGACAAAATGCATACTGAAAATTTATCAGGAGAAGAAATTGCAAACATATAAAAATATTATAACTTCATTGCAATAATGAAACCTTCATTTTTCTTCTGGATTTTCTGTTTTCAGTGAGAGAGAAAAGATTAACTAAAAGAGAGGACCCAATATCACACAGCAATTGAGAATTGTGAGAATATAGGTAGGATTCACCGTTTCATGTGACAATATTATCGTCTGTCGGTGAAATCACGAGGCAATTTCTTTGAACAAATTCTTACAGTCTCTGGTCAAATGGGCTGTTGGATGAACACACGGTTTCTCCTTTTAGTCATAACCGACTAACTGTCAACTGTTTCCTTTCTTCGTGAATTGTGGTTGGATTTGTATACTAGGAACGTGAAGCTAACATGAATCATTAAATGAACCTCTAACGCCTGTTTGAATTGCAAAATGTTTTAAGTTTTGAAGCGAGAAATGAGCTTACACGTACCCTGATTTTTCACATACACAGAAATGGAATGAGGTGTTAATAATTGAGCATTTGTATTATAAACTTGAGCAAAAACTAATGTTGAGTTGAGATATTTATGCCTAGAATTAAGCCAAGTTTATCAAGCTCGATTATACCGATTAATCAATGAGTTCTAACACGGTTGCTTAATTGATTAATTGATTAGTTTACTGGGGTATATATGTTACACATATATACACCCCCACAAAAAGATCGATAGAGCTCAGTGAACTCACAAGCTAAGTGTGAAGGGCCAATGTGTCCTGACTTCATAAACAGGCCAGCTAAAATGACACTCCAAGAGACCAAGGTGTCTTTATTACGAGTGAGTATTGCGTGCACCACGCGCGTCACGTGGCGTGCCACGTGGTACACTAGAACCAATCACACATCGCCAAATAATATAAAGTATGACCCACCATTGTCACATGACGATAAATTATTGGTTCTAGTACACCACATGACAATGCACGTGGTGTATTGTATACTTTTCCTCTTTATTACCGAGGTGCATATATCTAGGCTGATGTACAGGAATTCTCTGATACAAGGCAAGTTTATAATTGCTACCGCTGAGCTGATGGCCCCGTCCCATGTCTTGTCATTCTGCCCTTACCCACCAAGTATATAAACTCTCAAATTTTGTTTTTAAGGAGGTGTGCTCATTATTACACTCACAACACTCGAGCATTCTTATATTTCCTCTGTTGTCACATTAATATAAGCATGGGAGGTCAATTGGAGAACTAATCCTCAAATACTTTTTTTTTTTTTTTTTGTAGTGCTGGTGATTCAGATGACCAAATTCAGCTCGTCAACGAAGGTTGGTCATCTGTGGACACTTCACCAAGCATCATATACTTGAGCTCATCTAGTTTACATACTGAAGTAGTTCGAATTAGACTCAAAATTGGTCACTGGCAAATTGACTCGAGTCATCGGCTGACTGCATCCCTTAACTTGAACTACGTATACATCTCCTTTGAACTTGAAGTTTCACGGATTATGAACAATCAATAATCTCCAATGCCTCCAGTTCGAGAATTGGTTGGCTTTCCTGGGGAATTCTTGGGCTATCCTTCATATGAAATTCGTTTGGACTCATGGCACCCATATGGGCTCCAATAAGTCTGTCTTGAGAAATCACTGGATTGAAGTTTCATGGATCGTAGGGGCACGAAAGCAAGCATGACTCATAATTATAAATGAACCCTCCAATTTGGATGGGAATTGTAAATTTAATTGTTTTGGAACAAGAAATGGAGTAATGTTATGCATTAACGGTATTCGATTTAAAGGCTACAATGATTGGAACCAAGTTGAATATATAATTTATCAAAGCTTAATTCAAATCAAAATTATAGTATTTGAGTTGACTAGAGAAAAATTAAATTACTCAATATGAAGACAATAGAAAAACCCATTGGTTGTTTTAAATTTTGACTGATATGTATTAGCTTTCGTTTATCAAAATCTTATCCTTCCACTCTTGAAAACCATAGCAAACAAACTTAGTAAGGAAGCTAATTATTTAGTGTTATTATATTCAACAATTATTCAAATTACCATCTAAAGTCTCAAGATGCAGGCAACCGCGAAGAGTGGTGTGCAAGAAAAATAAAAATAAAATAAAAGCATTGAACTGGTCCAAATTGAAAAATACAATAACCGATTTGAAAATTTTTAAAATGGTTTGAATATACAAACTTACCTGTAAAAATAGGGTTGGGCTGCAATTTACTTTTAATTTTAAAAAATCACAATTACATGATTCACTTCTTGTATAAGGTCAATTATTTTATTTAAGTATTTTATGTTAAAAAATAAGTCTTGTTGGTTTTCAAAAAGTGGAAAAGGTGAAAACTAATGAATAACATGGAGTTGCGATTTTGAATATTACGTATTATGCATTGGTGATAGGCTTCTAAAATACTTGTTATTAACATTGGTTAATTGGTTATATTTATTTTTTTAATTTAGACAAGTATTATGTGTAGTAAACTTGTAATATTTTTTAATTAATTTAATCATTAAGAATGAATTATATTATTGTAGGATCCAAGATAAAGAAAAAAATGTGTATATGAATTAAAAAAGAATTAGTTCAATAATTGAAACCAGAAATCAAAATATGTATTTAAGGCTTAATGCCATTTTTAAAATTTTCTGAAAATAACATATATTTATTAAGTATGTAAGTTGTTCTAAAGGAAAATTGAAAAATATTTTATACAAAAAATTATTTTCAATATTTTGCATGAAGAAAAATGAAAATTCCAACCAAAGACACCTTAAAATTTTCCATTAAACCATAGAACTTACTATTAAAAAAATTGTCAAAAGAATACAATCCCAAACCCTAAAGCTACTGCCAATAAACACACACAACAAGCACTAATTTGAGGCCCGGTAGCAACATACAATACACAATGGTATAGCATGCATAACTGTGATTATATTATCGTGAGACCCAAGATAAAGAAAAAAAGAAGAGTATATGAATTAAAAACAAAAATTAGTTTGGTAATTGAAGTTAGAAATTGAAATAGGTATTTAAGGTTTAACGCCACTTTTAAAATTTTTTGAAAATAACTTATATTTATTAAATATGTAAGTTGTTCTCAAGAAAAATTGAAAAATATTTTGTATAGAAAATATTTTTCAATGTTTGACACGAAGAAAAATTTTAAAAATTCCAACCAAACATACCCTAAAAGTTTTCCATTAAACCATAGAACCTACCATTCAAAACAATGTCAAAAGAACACAACCCCAAACCCTAAAGTTGCCGACTAATTGCTAGAAATCTAGCTAAAAATAAAATTTGTCCCCAAAATGGGTGGGGTTGGGAGTGGCTTCTAGGTTAAGTTTGGCAATGGAGTGAATTTTCCTTTTTTTTTTCATCTACAGTGTCGACGGCAACACAAAAATTTTTCAAATTATTTGCACTCCAGTCCTCCAAGGACTAGAGTGCAATTTGCCATAAAGTTAAAGAGCAGCAAAATCTAAAAAAAAAGTGAAATAGTTTTGCTGCCAACATGGTTGGGGGCAACACTATTCTGATTATTTGCACTCCAGTTCTTCAAGAACTGGAATGCAATTTGGCAAAAGAAAGCAAAATTAAAAAAAAAAAAAAGAACAGTTCACCGCCAAAACAAATTTTCAAAAATTACATATCCAGGTCCTTAAGGACTTGGGTGCAAAAAAAATTGAATAGTGTTGCCGCCACGGCAACATAGTTTTCAAAAATTGCAATCCAAGTCCTTAGGGACTTGGAGTGCAAATAAAAAATTAAATTAAAAAGAATTTAATTTTTAAAACACAATTTTCAGTAAAAATAGTTTTTAGGGTTAGGGACCTGGAGTGAAAAAAAATTTTGAATAGTGTTGCCGCCAAGTTTTCAAAAATTGCAATCGAAGTCCCTAGACTTGGAATGCAAATAAAAAATTGAATTAAAAAGAATTTAATTTTTAAAATACAATTTTTGGTAAAATAGTGTTTAGGGTTAAAATAATTTTCGGTAAAATAGTGTTAGCTCAACATGATTTTTTTTTGTTTTGGTTAAAATATAAAAATAAAACATAATGGACAAAATATTTCCAAACAAAATTTTTTAATTTTTTTAAATTACAATTTTAAAAAAGATAAGCTAAAATACAAAAATAATTTTTTAAATTTTGAATAGTATTACCCAACTAGGTTGGCATCGATGATGTTTTAAATTTAATGTTTTAAGGGTTTTTAGGCTTTTTTAGGATAAGATGTTTGAGATTAGGGTCTTAGATTTTTGGGTTTTTAGGACCAGGGTAGGGTTTTTTGGATTCAAGTTTAAGCTTTTCGAATGTCAAGATTTTTTTTGAATTAGGCATTTTTGGGATATAAGTCTAAGGCTTCAAGTTTATTTCATTTGAAACAAAATTAATTCATTAGGGTTTAGGTTACAATTTAAAATTTACAATTTATAGTTTAGAATTTAGGGTCTAGGGCCTATGGCCAAGTTTTTAGGGTTATATGTTTAGGGTTAAGTTTTTTGGATTTTAAGATTTTGTGGATTAGGTGTTTTGCGGATAAGTTAAAGGCTTATCAAGTAACTAAATGTTTAATTCATTTGAAACAAAATTATGTAATTTAGGTTTTAGATTACAATTTACAATTTATAATTTAGGGTTTAGGTTCTAGGTAAGGCTGTAAACGAACCAAGCTATTCGCGAACATAGCTCGACTCAGCTCGTGAAAGCTTGAGTTTGGCTCGTTCGTGAAGCTAAACGAGCCGAGTTCGAACACAAATTTTGACTCGTTTATTAAACGAGCGAGCTCGAGCTAGCTCGTTTAATAAACGAGTCAAAATTTGTGTTCGAACTCGGCTCGTTTAGCTTCACGAACGAGCCAAACTCAAGCTAGCTCGTTTAATAAATGAACAAGAGTTCAAGCATGAGATACTCGGCTCGGCTCGGCTCGGCTCGAATAATACTTTTACACTTTATTTGAACCAAGCTGTTCACGAACAAAGCCCGACTCGGCTCGTAAAAGCTCGAGTTCGACTCGTTCGTATAACTAAATGAGCCGAGCTCGAACACAAATTTGAGCTCGTTTAAAAAAATGAGCTCAGTTCGGCTTGGCTTGTTTATTAAACGAGCACAAGCTCGAACCGGTAATACTTGGCTTGGCTCAGCTCGTTTACAGCTCTAGTTCTAGGGTTAAGCTTTTAGGGTTTAGGGTCAAGGTTCATGGATTTTAAGATTTTTAGGATTAGGTGTTTTGGAGATATAAGTTTAAGGGTTTCAAGTTGAATTCATTTGAAACAAAATTATGTAATTTAGGGTTTAAGATTTAAAGTATAATTATAGTAACACGTTGATATGATCGAAGTTAAAAGTAAATTAAGCAATAAAAACAAAATATGACAACAAAAGATGATAAAACAAATTAGATAAGATTAATTAAAAAATACAAATACTTCTTCAGCCTTGTCATAATTCAATTTATCTAATGTCTTCTTTCCCTATCATGTGGAGTGGTCGGGCAACCACATCTTCAATATTTTTGCCTATAGTATTAAGTTTTGGTTGACCAAGCGATTAGATCTTCTTGGCAAAATCGAGAAATCTATAAATAGGTGCATCAGTGGCATCAGGCGAAGCGACCAAAATAGGAGTCTCACCATATGCCTTTACTGCCTCGTATCACCTTTTCTTTATTTGCAAAAAGTTGTCCCTAATTGAAGTTCCCCATCTCTATCATCCTATACATTCAGTTTTTCGACATGGTCTACTTCCATAGTGTCAAACTCTATTGTATGATCGACTCCTTAGGAGAATTGTAAGCCCGGTGTTACCTTTTCCCATCTCAGGTATGGCACTCGAACCCCACTGTCATCATGCATTTTGAGGCCTTCTTGCCTACTAGATTGCGGTTGCATCTAAGTCATCTTCCTCAGAGTCATTATTGTCTGGTTTAGGTTCAAAGTCTTCATCATCGTCCTCTTCATTTTGTTCACGTCCCAATTGGCATGTAGGGACAGTAGCGAACTTCGAACTTCCTATGTTGCTACATTGAGACTACCGGTTTCCATAACCCCATATGATGTAGAGGTATAAGCAGAATATATCAATTGACTATGATAATTTACCGATCGTGGTAGCTCCTCTACTTCCACGTACACATCATTAGCATAATAGGGTGATGTTATACTCCTTGATACAATATCCTCATTCCAATGTCATTTTCTAGTGGCACAGTAGAAAAAATACCCATTCCTACCTCATTTCTAAGTATTAAGATGACCTTATATAATTCACGATCTAATTGCATTACATTACATACTCCTATCAATCAATTTAGCATAACCGATTGGTTTCTCCAAACATAGAACTTTTTTACATCGTGAAAGCTCATATGAAATTGACGCTTCCATAGTCGAAACTATTTTTCTGCCAAAAATAATTGAATCACGATTGGCATCTTTTAGCCTACTATGCCAAAAACTTATATTACATACCATATTTTCACAATGCAAATATCAAGATGTTTATGGGATAATTCACAAATATGCAAAATTTTATGGGCCAAATTACAAATATACAAAAGTTTATGGGCCAAAAATAAATAGCACAAAAAATTTAGGGTCAAGCTTTAATTATACAACCGGCCAAGCAATTTTGCACTTCAATCCCTCCCTAAGTACTTTAATATTTCCATCCTTTTTTGCTATTTTCTAAGTACTCCCTAAGCAATTTTCTAATTTTACAATTTTGCACTTCAATCCTTTAGCCTACTATGCCAAGAATTATATTTCATCCATATTTTCATAATGCAAATATATAGAAGTTTATGGGGTATTTCATAAATATGCAAAAATTCATAGGCTAAAATGTAATTAACTAAAAGTTTAGGGACCAAATTACAAATACACAAATTTTTAAGGTGCCAAAAAGTAAATACACAAAAGTTTAAGGTCAAGCTTTAATTATGCAAAATATTAGTGGTCATAAATGCTGTTAAGTAAAATTTTAAAGGTAATATTATAATTGCATGAAAGATTTAAATAATGATATGAGAATAAATAACTAAATTGAAAAAAACTAGAATCATAGACTTTCAGTTTTTTTTTTTTTTTTGCATAGGGACTGGAATGTAATTTGAAAAGTTTGTTGTGTTGCTGCTGCACTTTTGCATTTCAGTCCATTTTTGCACTTTAGTCCGTCCCTAATTACTCTAGTATTTCAGTCCTTTTTTGTGCAATTTTCTAATTTATTTGTTTTAAAAATTAAAAAACCGAACCCATTTCTTTAGAAAATTATCCCTTTCTTGCACTTTAGTACCGCATTTCAAGTCCATTTTAGTACATAAGTAATTTTGCACTTTAGTCCCTCCCTAATTAATATAGTATTTCAATCATTTTTTTGCTATTTTCTAAGCTCTTTATTTTAAAAATTAAAAAACTGAATACTATTTGTTTAGAAAAATTTACGTTTTTTGCATAGGGACTATAGTGCAATTTGAGAAAATTTTTTTTCAGTTTAGGGTTTAGATTTAGAATTGCAAATTATACTCCCAAGAGGATGAAATGGTATTTTTCACACTTAAATGTACATATAAACATGATTATTTGATTGGCAATGCATAACTTCTTAAATCTAATATCTAACTTTTAAGTCTTGATTATTTGGATTATTACATGTCTGTTTCTTTAGCATTTTGAGGGCAACAAAGTTGGGTGCTCACATCTCCACAATAATGATGTATAATAACAACATTTCACATTATCATTTCATATTCAAGCAAATTACCAAACATTACAAACATAAAACAATAATAAATCACATTTATAAAATGTAGCATAGCATTAAAAATAAAAACTATTAATAGAATAAAAGAAACAAACTTGGATTTTGATGCGGCTAAAGTTGAGGTTGTACAAAAGAACCAAGACAACTGCAAAACAATTACAAAAATAAACTTGTCAGAAATCACATTTTAAAAAATTGCGTTCATTTAAAATAAAAATATTATGAGAATAAAAATAAAAGAAATTAACCTGGATGATGCAAATGAAATTGAAGAAGATGAACAAACAACTCAGAGGCTAGAGAGTTGCGTCAAAATTTTAGTAAGTATACTTGTAGAATGAAGAAATGAAAGCAATGAAGAAACAAAAACAAGGAGGAAACATAATGAATAAAAGGAACATGAAATGGAAATATATAACTGGCCAAGCAATTCAAAGTATGCTACAATCCGAATTCAAAGTTTGAATGACTTTATCCGTAAACTCATTTATTTCCATGCAACCTTTGATTGGATTTGACAACTTGACTGCATTATTTAATTTCATCAGACACATTTAGTGGGTCTTTCAGACTTTGCATATAAGGACGAAAATCTTTTTTGCATAGGTACTACTTTTTTTGCATAGGGACTTACAGCCTTTCACGCATAAGGATGAATAGAAGGCTTGTATAAGGACGAATGACCTTTTTTGCATAGTGATTGACTTTACGTACGCTTTTTTGGATAGGGACTGAAGTGAAATTTTTTACTTTTGCACTTCAGTCTAGGGACTGAAGTGGAATTTTTATTTCATTTGGCGGCGAAACTGTTTAAATTTTTTTTTAATTTTGCTATTTATTTAACTTTATGCCAAATTGCACTCCAATCCTTAGAGGACTAGAGTGCAATTTATGAAAATTTGTGTTGCTGCCAACCTATTCACTTTTTTTTTTTAATTTTACTTTTCTCTAAGAAATTAGCCAAATTTCACTCCAGTCCTTGGACTGACTAGAGTGCAAATAAAATAAATTTTTTTGTGTTCTGTAAAATTAAAAAAAAAAAAGGAAAAAAAGAAAAATTGTTGGCGGCAACCCTTCGAGCTAGAAACCCCACCCAATCCTACTCATTTTGCTGATAAATTTTGATTTTAGCTATATTTCTATGAATTAAGGCTAAAGCTGCCGCCTATAAACACACACGAACAAGTAGTAATCTTATGCCCGGCAGCATACAATACAATATTAGATGGCGAGATTGCTGAAGGTTCCGGCCGATGGTATGGACTGTGCTGCATTCCCGTTTGTGTTGTATATTTTATCTACGAAATAATTGGATATTGCGAGCGTAATCGTGAAGAACATCATCAATATAAAGACTCGTCCAAGAAAATCACTAGCAACTCTTCTGCATATCCCAGTTATAATAATTACGGTGATTATTGTGGTCTTCAGGAGAAGAGGGGAAGTTCTGGCTCTATCTACTCTACTAATCAATTCTTTCTTTATTATCATGGTGCTGGTGTTGTGGTTGTGGATGCAATGGTTCTTGTGCTGGTGGATGCGAAGGTGGACAGAGTGGCCACCATGGCCACCACCACCATCACCCTCATCATGGCCACCATCACGGTCAATACCACCACCATCATGGCGACGGTGGTGGATGCTAGACTGTCTGGATTCAAGAACAATCTGAATGAGGGGAATTTTTTGTCTGTAGTTGGCAAGAAGCATACTGAATAATGCATTTAGCTTGGGCAGAAAGCACATGTTTTGGAGGGTTTCTTCTTTTTTTCTTTTTTTCTTTTTTTGGTACATAAGAGAGATAAAAATTGTTGTTCTACGAGTTCTTGTATTGTCAATGCAAATCTGCAATCACGACTTATTGTTAATTGTTAATTATTTATTCATTTTGTTTCTCTTGATATAAAAACAAACTAGAAAAATTTTTTCCTATGAAGAAAGAAGTTAATCATAATTTCTTAAATTCAATGGATTGAATGAGTCTCCGATTTTGTATTGCTTGGATTGCAAAATGAAATTAGTTGGTATAATTTCTTAAGTTCAAGGGCTTGGAGGATTTTGGAAGTCTTATTTATAATTACTCCAGTTTTGGAATCTTTATTCACAAATAGTCAGTATAATCCCATTGGTGTTGATGTGAGTTTTCTGGGGTGATACGTTTATAGATTAATCGAGTACTCCAAAGTTTTTTTTTTTTTTTTTTGTGAAATCTTTTCTGTCAATTGGTTGGTGATTTGCAGGGCTTCATTCGTGTAATGTAGCCCCATATTTCTCTAAATCATTAATTTTTCAAAACTTTGTACCATGATGTGTTTTCAAAAGTCAATCTAATTTAAGGATTAGCTATTTTTGTTCACGAAAATCCTTATCCTTTAGGTAAAAGGACCTAAATTAATGCAATTGGAAACCAATCCTAATTCAATCCTATATAGAGCAGCTTCAATGGATTCCTTCAACTTTGACTTTCCCTAACTCAATCCTATATAGACTAAAATTAAAAACCAAAAAAATATCTAGTTTATTGTTATATTTTTTGGGCAAGCACAATGCCTATAAATACCCGAATTGATCCTTAATGTCTTTAGAAGTAATACATAGTACTATCAGATCATAATGGCTAGGTTATTGAATGTTGAGGGTTCGGATGGATTAGCTCTAAGCATGGGAGGCTATGGAGGCCTGTTTTTCCTCTGCATGGTTGTAATAACGTCTCTAGTTATGGTGACCATTATCATATTTGGATGTGGCGATCATCAAAATGAAGACTCAGCCAAGAAGGAAAAGAGCAAAACTCGTGGCATTAGCCGCATGCTCAGCTTATTATTATGGTGCAGATGCTGGTATGTATTCTAGTACAGCAGTAGGTGGGCACGGTGGCCATGGGGGCGGCTGTGGCGGTGGTGGTTGCGGCGGCGGCTGTGGTGGTGGAGGTTAAAGATATGCTAATAATTACACTTGAATTTTGTACATAATATTGGCTTTAAACGAATTCTATTATGAAGAGCTATACAGAAGTGCTGGAGTGACTTCTATTAATACTAGATTACACAAATTAGTCTTTTCTTGAGTTCTTGTATTCATAAAAGTGTTGTGATGACTTCTGTTGATACTTTCTTATACAAGTCAGTCTTTCTTTGGTTCTTCAATTTTCAATGTAATTACGAAAGAACAAATTCATTGTTACTTATTTATTTACTTATATTGTTTCTCTTGGATGAGCCAAAATTCATGATTTACTTCAATATCAATTTATGTTCATAGGAATTATAACCTAGTCAATGGACTAATACCATAACATGAATTTTTACACTTTGAATTATTTTGCATAAGCTCGTCGCATCCAGGCAAGTGATTGACGAGGTGGCGGATACAGTCTCCTGAGAGCTAGAGCGGTCGCTTTTTTTTTTATTTTTACATAAATTTATACTATTACATGGAGAAGGGCAAATTTTGCATTGGTAAAATTCGAACCCCCGACCTCTGAGGTAGAATCGTAAAACTCTAACTGTTCGATTCACTATTCGTTCCAGAGCGGTCACTTAGTATGCTGATTAAATGAGATATACACAGTGGCTCTTAGTTAGATAATTCTCAATAAATAAGGAGTTAAAAGCTTTTGTTGGCATAAATGATAACTCCCCGTAAACAATTAACAATTAGAAGTTTTCGTTGGCACAAGGCATGTTCAGTAATGTGCGGGGCTCTTAGCCAACGTACCAAGCTCAAGTGGTGAACGCTCCCATCACTTTTAATGGAGGAGTTTCAAAGGGACTGCGAGTGCCTTCTAACAATCTAAAAAACCATTTTTCTTTTCAGTTAATCAAACCAAATAATATTGCATCATAAGCAAGGAAATTAACCAAAAGTTGGTACACTAATATAAGGTATCTATAAAAACGATGTCTAGTTCATTAGATATGTACAACTCAAATGCCAAAATTCTTTGGCCAAGAAAATGAATTATTGATTGTTACACGAGTTTGAGACATCTGCAAATTCACCTAAGAGGGCCAAATGAACGTTACAATACATTCAAGATTCAAATTGCATACCGCCAAAATTTGAACACTAAGTCCTAATAGCACGGCCCCTGTACTGCCCTCTCCGAATTACAAAATCATCAGGAGGTTGAAACTCTTCTAACCAAGTCATTTCAGTGATTGTCTCTCCGTCCACCTCAAGATTACCTTCATTATTGAGCAAAACCAAGAGTAAGGTGAGCCCTTTCTTCTAATTGACTTATTTTATGGCAATCTATTTGCAAAAAATTATCACAAATTTTAGTTACCTGGTAGATCCCCTCTTGAGGATTTTCGAAAATATGTGCAATGCCGTCCGTCCTCAGATGAGTAGGGTGGAGAAAGGATATCAAAGAACGCACAGGGAGTTATGGCTTTGAAACAATGTATGTTACCTCCTCTAGTTGGATAGAGAACTGTTGTCTCGGTCGGAGCAGTCACTTCACAATTCCTTACCAGTTTTGCAGGTCTGGCTGTCGAAAATATCAGTAAAATTTCTTCAGAAAGCAAACTCATAAAACCAAATAAAAAATGTAAACAAACATTTATTTCCCAGAGGATAAACGACAGTGATCATAATGTTCTTAAGATGTTACTACCAACCTCAGAAGAAAATAATACTTCCCTATGAAATCAAGGCTGAAAAAGGAAAAATTCTTAAATGGATCCGATCCACAGCCCCTTTTGTGAACCTTGTGATTTAAAAGAAAAGTCACATAAGTATCATTATATCACTTTCTTACATCAGAATGCATCACTTCGCTTGTCGCTTTTTTTGCTCTTTTAAATCACAAGTTCCACAGATGGGGCCGTGGACCCGGCCTACCTAAGAATCTTCTCCCTGAAAAGAGCCACCAAGTCAGCAGGTCAAATGGAAAAGATATTTCTACATACGTCTTTTACAAAGAGCATTTGAGAGGAAAAATATCCAACGGCCCCGAACCTAACCTATATTTTGCCCACAGAGACAACTCTGTGTTGGCTGGTTTTCATGTAGTCTACATTGCTTGATTTATTGTCCTTGCAAACAACGCCCATATTTTTAGAAAGCATTATTCCAAGTCAATGTCACAACATTCATTGACATGGAAAATCAGAGAAATGATAAAAACCAGAAAGCTAAGCATCAACTTATTCACGTTAAACTACAAACAGTACCTAGGGAAAGAAGAGAAGCAGAAAGGAAGCTTTCATCAAGTTAAAAATGGAAAACCCAAAGCTTATAATATTAGAAATAAATTAGGCAATTTTAATTCTAAATACTCATGGAAAAGGATCATACGACTTCTTTTCAAAATTATCCAACTAAGAAAGCCAGATAAATTAATCACGAGGATCAAGCATTAATCTGTATCGATATTTCCAGGGCAAAGGGCCAGTTAGCTTAGCGTCACACCTCCAGATGGATCAGAAGGTCCAGGGAAATCAATCCAATCAAAGGATGTGACATGTAAGGAACCATAGAGAAGCTTGCTTAACACAGTCATGCCCGGATGATTATGAAGCGGAATGATAGAAGCAGGAGGCATGCAGAAAATTCCCATCTGCACAAGTACATGCAATACAACGAAATTCAGATAACACCAACTTTTACCTTTAGATAGTCAAACCTACAGCAAGGTTTGAAATTTATGCCCAACCTATGGTAAGGCAAGAAAGATAAATATACAAAGCCAAGTGAAGTTTTGATCAACCATCCAGCGCAGTTTAAGCTGCATGCTCAAGCCTATAGTTTGGGAAAGAGAGATAATCTACAAAGCCAAGGAAAAATAAGATGAACCATTGGTTCAGCACTTACGGAGAAGCTATCAGATTCATATATGTGCAGGTATCTTATTAGTGGCACTGACTGACGGCCACCATTACGCTCATGCACTGAACCTCTCCACCCACGTGCAAACTGTGCCTCCTGCTCAAGACCCACATCAGACGGCTTGATTTTGTCTAACATAGAATGAGACAGAGTCATAAGAAGTTGTAATCCGTAAGAACCACACACATAAATCAGAGCTAACGATTTTGTGTCATAATATTCAGGCACAATAGCCTAAAGTAACCGGTGACTGCTTAACTTGCAAATGATACTTGAATCAACTTCACACCTCAAGGTTAACTTAAACAATTGCCACTTTGCAGTTTCTAGTAATACCATGCAAACAACCATGCCAAAAATTGAGTATAAAAGTTACATTTGACCTAACCGCAAAATAGTATTCTAATTTAACTTAACAAAATCACTTTAGTTACTTTCTTCCTCAAGGAAATTTTGCTAAATATATAAAGCCTGATGAAATGCAGATGAAAAGGACATATAGATGCCAAGTTATCGGGTTACAGAATTTTTGAGCCACCGAAAAAAAAAAATGCCCAGGGATTCAAATTGAGTTGACATAGCACACAGAATTATAAAGACAAAGCTGAATATATTGTTACAAGTTGTTGCCATTTAATCTTAATTGGCAAAAAAGTTATTTCTGTTTTCCTTTCCTTTTTTGAAGGGATTAAATGGAGTCTTAAATATTCCATGGAGGTCAGAGCACAAACAGAAAGATTCTACACTCACAGAAAATGATGACCATCAATGTTTACTTGATCCACACTCTACCCCTACAACTATTATTTTGGACATTGCACCATCATGTTTTTATATTGTATTATTTCTGCTCCATTCGTTGTACATAAGGAAAAAGATAAACAGGAAACATTGCATGACATTTAAGTTATTATAAGCATTCACATAAGTTTGAATAGTTCACAATAAAACGTGGCACATGCATAGATCATTGATTAACTACATCATCTATCTACATAAACTTTAATAAGAATGACAAATTACAAGCTTTAGGCAATACTTTCAGGCAGCATACTTTGTTCCATTAGCTTTGACACAAAGATCATATTGTTCCCTAGGCCTCAAATTATTCAAACAGGACAACAAATTTTTCTTTAATTCTCTTAGATCCATATAAATTTGGAATCTTGGTAGTAAATGTTGAAGCAAACAAGTATCAAGCTCTACGGTCACTGAGGGGTGGAAAATGGAGGTGGTCACGGATTAATCTTAAAAGATGTGATAAAGATGCTTTCTACGGAGGATTTGTCACCAACAGTTATGATTCATACAAAATTCTCCTCTCAAGTGTTTTAGGCAGCTAGACTAAGCTGCAATTCATGACATTCCGATGTTTTACCCTATATAATGTGAAGTTTTCCACAATGATGAAGCCCCATTTCAAATGCCTCTATATAGTACTTTCACTAAGACATGATACAGTCCAGCATGATACATAGATCTTTAGTGGTTTTCTTCCAACCCACAATTAAAAAAAAAAAAAGAGGTTCTATGAATTTCCAGACAGGTTTTCCTTTTCTGACTAAACATAGAGGGCAAAATAAACAGAATAAATTCTCGCATCCCAGATTTTTTGGTCTTACACGTTGGATAAATTTAATCCATGCACCTTCAGCTCTATCTAGAGGTGATAGATGACATGGTCCATGATTCTTGGAGACCATTAAGAACCTCCAACAAGTAAAAAAGAAACTGCAGAAAGCTGGGAAAGTGTCCATGGAAAAGGAAATGGATAGAAGGGTGGTGAACAAGTGTTAAGTAAGAAAGTAACTAACATAAAATGCCAACAGAACAAATGGTCATGACAGAAGACAAAGCAACTCAAGTTTTGTTATGATTGGTTAACATGAAGTTAAGGATCATAAAATCACGTTTTGCTAGAAATATAGGGTGGCACCAATGCATCAGCATTTAACACTTCATTATCTAGTCAATTTCAAACTGGCCAAGCCAGTAGGCTGATCAAGTTAAACATACATGCTGTCATTCTACAAGTAAATCAACAAATCAATACAAGACTTGAGAACTTCTACACTAGAAATAGCAACATGACCAGAAAGCACCATAAAATGAGCATGTAAAACATGCCATTTTATATCAAAACTAGGAGGCAACAGAAGGATCAAGCTCTTGATTTCTTTCCTTTCTGGAATAAGTAAGGGTTCTAGAAATGATGTGCAATGGGGTATGAACTGTATTGTAAGGAGCAATAAAATTGAACCAAAATCTCTTGAACACCAATGCAAATAGTAGAGTGATCCCTGGAAAGAAAATATGACATGCATCTGGCATCATATCAATCAAAGCAAAATAGTTATACATGATCTTATAGGTCACAAAGTATGATGCATGAGTTCATATTCTATGTAATCCTAATTGGATTCTTGACAAACAAACAAACAAGAAACGTGGCCGGCAATGATTACAAAAAACATGTGTCCTGCAAAAACCCCTTCAATGCAAGCAAGATAACATATGAATGTGCATATTAGATCTAATAAAGATTCCAGAACAGATTTATCACACAACTGATCAGTGATATTTTTAACACACAATTCTATTCACAACAGATAATGATGCATCAAAATATGGAATATTAAACACTGTCAATAATACAGAATATTTAGTCTTCTTACCTAATAAAGCACACACTTTTTCAAGGGCCTCCTCTGATATGGGTCCATTTGGTGAAAGCGAAACTTTACAGGCATTATAAAGCTTCTGCACAGCCGGCATGATTTACAAACGCAAAGGAATCCAAACCCCCAAAAAACCGCTAAAACCAACTTCTCAACAAGCACTAGTTCAAACAAATTTAAAATCAGTGTAGCAATTCCAATCTGAAGGGTCCTCTATCTCACTGAAGACCCTTCAAATCATTCATATGAATCCAGCAGAATCGCAATCAAACCAATCAAACCGGAAATTAAACATCCGCATGGACTCAATTCATTGTTCACTTCTGCATTTTTCTACAACCTACAAACCCCCCCCCCCCCCCCCCGAAAAAAAAAAAAAAGAACGAAATTAACATCAAATTTCCCCACTATTGACTCAAAAAATCCGCCAAACTTCAACACTAAAACAGAAAGAATTATTCCATCATCCATCTCAATTTACTAAAAATTCAAAACAAACAAAAACAACCCAATTTAACTAATTCAGTCCTGCACCCATGTAAGCAAGAAAACTAAAATTTCAAGAAAAGGCACTAAATTTGATCTATCAGACAAAATTCTATCAAATTCCACTAAAACAAGCAATTCCCTATAAATTAAAAAACCAGATAAGCAAATTAGAAATTCAATCCATCAAAAGAAGAAAAAAAGGATTCTTGCATACAAATTAGCTGGACTACAAAATTATGTGAAGCAGGCAATAAATTCAAATGCTTACGCATATAAAAAAATTAAACTGTGAAAAATTTTAGCTGGAAATGAAATAAAAGGCTGATAAAAATCTTACCTTTGGTGGGGTAATCAATCAGGCATAGAGAAAAAGGGGTTTGAGGTTTGGGGGAGTTACGTGGAAGTACGAGGAATTGCACGATCGAAACGTAAAAGTTAATATTTTGTTCTGGGTTTTTGGTTTTCTTTTTATTATTATTATTTTATTGGACGGAGGTTTGAAGCCTGCAGAAAATGCCCTTGTGACCCATTGACTTTCCCTATTATCTGCCATGTTTTCTGTTTTGATTTTTGAATTTGAAGCCCAAAAGAAATGACTTCAGTTGGATTACTTTTTTTTTTCTCTCTCTCTTATGCTGTCAAAATAGAAGTTTTCTCTTCTTCTATACTTTTATCATATTTTTATACTCCCGATAAAAGAGTAAAAATTGATGACTAATACAATTTAAAATCTCCGAGTCGTAAATGTGAGAGTTTTTTTTCGGCTATAAAATGTTTGATGAGATGGTGTTGAATCTAAATCGTCCATATCTTTTTTTTTTTTTTATGGAGCTAATATTTGGGTTTTAATCTCTTTTTTTTTTTTTTGGATGTTTTCATTTAGCATAGTGGTTTGAAACTTTTTTTCTTTTTTGTATACAAAACACGTTCTCTAAGTATTTACTTTTTCCACAAGTAATAAATGAGTACCATATGGTTAAAATATCCAAATTATGTTTATATAGACAAGTTTAGATTAAAATTGCATATGTAATGGGATCTTATAAGATTAAAAACAATGTCTATGAGGTAGATTCATATTTAGATATAAAATTTTGTACTTTCATTGAGTTAAAACTTGTGTCCACCCAAGTAAATCAATTGCAATAGAAAGAAGACCAACTAGGGTGGTAACAAGAAAAGAATTCAATATTTTTAATGTGTTTTCAAATTTATAAGACATGACTATAATCTTTTAGTTTTATTTATTAGCTTCATATAATTGAAGGCAGTCATAAAATCACAATCTTTTTGAGTTTTCCTTTTGTATTCAATTTGTCAACCAAACAATCTGCTGTCCAAAGTCATTGATCATACATGACATTTAGAACCCAAAAAAAAAAAACGTAATTTAATATTCATGACGAGGTATAAAATTATTGTTTGAAACAATGACTCATTGGAAACTTACTTGATTTAGCAAATAAGATAAGATTCGCTATCATTGCATCATATTACAACGAAATTTAGATATGAATGTGTTATTCACTCGCCGGCTTTGGTTGCCTTTTAGAGTTGAATGACTTTGCTTGCCTTTTAGAGTTAAAAACTACATTCGACCTCGAATCTTTTTGTTTAAAAAATTGAATTCGTTTGTTGCATTTGATATCTGTTTTAAGGAATCCTTAAAACCAAAGCAAAGTACAAGAAATACGAGTTCAACTTCTCCTTTTATCACCTTTAACGTGATCTTATCCTCAACCTAAATCTACTCATAGTTCAAAATATTTATCCTATTTTTTTGTCTATGCTCTTTATTACTCGAGAAAAATTTAACACCCTTTGATCCGCATGGAGTCAAGTTACCGCATCTAGACCAAAGGGCTCACACGCAAGCTCCGTGTGTGATTGACGTGACTGCATGTGGATCCTGATCCACCTAAGTATTTTCATTTATTACTGCCATGTTTTAGCATACTATGATCCTTTTTTATTGTTTTTCCCCTTTGGAAATTTCTTCTAAATCTTGGGAGGAAAGAGAAATCTTGGTCTTGTTTCAAAGGTCACCGAAAAGGGACATGGACTAAGTAGTGTAGCGGTAGCAATTCTTGTAGTTTAATGTAGGGTTTAACATTCGATTGTGTTCTTATATAATGCATCTCAAGAGATATGGAGAAGGGAAATTGATAGTTTCCTAATAGAAGCAAAGTGACAAATTAATACAGTTTAAAATACCATAGCAAAAAGGTGAAATAAGCATTAAAAACATTTGGAATTCGGAAAAATATTTTTTCTCTTAAAAATTTTTGGATATAGGAAAATTGTGAGTTTTATATCATTATAAGAAACATTTTCTTTCATTTTTGTGTCCAATAAATGCCAAGGATTTTATAACTAATTATTACTCAACTTTTTTGCTTGAATGTTTTCGGTCTAAATAAATACAAAAGGAATAACAATTTTTATTGGATATTAAGTTATACACTTCACTTTTTGATCTATACACTTCATTTAAACTAATATACCTATGAGTTATAACAGTCTACATTTTCGTACAGAAATAGTAAACCCAAATATTAATAGCGTTTTGATCTTAAAAAAATAAAAAATTGAGTGCATGAATAAAAAAAATTACTTGAAACTAATATATTGATCAGTTGTAAAACTTTAAATTTTCTTACAAAAATAGTATGTCGAAATGCTAAAGACTTTTTGGTTGAATGATACATAGTTAACTATATGAATAAATTGAGTGTATAAATTATTTTCCTTTTTTATTTTCGTTTATATATGATTACTGTACTTATATTGCTCTTGGTATTCGAGCGGTGAGATTGAGAGAGAGAATTCTCGAAAGGGCTAGAAATGGGCTCGATTAGCCCAAGAACTAAAGTATCCAAATGAAATCATGTGCTTGTTTCGCCTATAATCTAATGGGTCTCAGGAAAGTCCAAATTAAGAGTTTACCAAGAAAAGTCCAGTCATCCATCCCAAAAGTCCGAGAAAGGGCCTCACAAGTTCCACTTGGGACTAGGTCATGGTCCGGATTAAAAGTGCAAAAAAAAAGCAAATGAGATACAACCAGTAAAGCTAAAAAATAAGTATAAAAATGACGTTATTTTGGTGTAAATGGAGTTACACTACAATACTGGATAGTTATACAAAAATTTTGTACAGTTACACAAAAATTCTAGATAGTTACACCGATTTCAAATTAGACAAGGACTTAACTTGCGAGTTCCCCAAAAGTCACAGCATTCCAACAGCTACTCCCCATTGATGGCTACTTATTAGTTGCATCAACTAACTGAAAACGTATATATTCATCAAAAATACAATTTTTTTTTTAAAGAGCAAATCTGTATCTTAGCCACATAACAAGTTGGCCATAAGTAAATAGTAAGAAATTGGCAACAAGCTCTAAACAATAAAAAAGGTTGTGGAATACTCAAGAAGGACGAAAAATGTTTTCCTTCATAATTTCAGAGTGAGAAGACACCTGTATGAGATGACTATTTATTTGTACGCTGCATCCATAATCACTTTTTAGTTACTGAACTCTATAATCATTTGGTGCCACATCTGTCACAAAGAAATTGTAGCTTTTTGCAACATTATTGAGACAAGGAAAATGCTTAAACCAGTCGGAGTAGATCAATTGGATCCATTGCTTCTGGTTCTACATGATACTCCATTAAGGTAGATTACTATAAGCAATCGGATCATGTAAGACCTTTGTGATCTTATCCTTTTCTTAAAACATTCCATAATGACCATACAGAAATCAATTAGGCAGGAAAAATGTGCATTATATAAAGAAAATAGAAAGGAATCCAGATTTTATTAATCCAATCAAATCAAGACTACAACTTGAAATTTATTTGACTTAGTGATCAAACCTTAACAAGGATAAACATAAAACAACGAAAGATCATCATATCAAACCTTAACAAGGACAAACATAAGACAAAGAAAAGATCATAATCACAATGAGCCACACACACACATACACACACACTCTCTCTCACTCTCAGGAGTAGGTTCCAGAGTCAATCCTCAGGAACTGGTAGGTCCTCATCAGCAGGTGGAGCCAAAATCCCTTCTCCATTCTCATCAATCACCATCCCTTTATTCTTCTCAATCCACCATGACTTTGGAACCAGATACTCCTCTTTCAAGAAGGCACTAGACTTATTTGCCAGAGCCAAACTCCTCTTGATCTTCAGCTCAAATTTTCCATCAGAGCCATTCCGACCAGTCCACAACATGCAACATTCCCTGCAAATTGTGCCAATCACTTGGGTTATTCGACTCCTTCAAACTAGGTGATTTTCTCGTATCGATCTCCAAAATAGTGCCAGTATTGACATACCCAAGTAGACCACTTGGATACATTGGAATCAAATCAATCTTGTTCTTAACATGCAAAATTTTGAGATTTGAAAATTCCAGTACCCTATCATTGAATACCTTATTTCCAACTAGTGGACTGCCAAAGACAATAGCTAGTGACGGGAATGTCGGTAACCCCATTTTCGACAAGATCATAAGCTTGATAAAATCGATAGAGTTGCACCAAGACTATGTCCAGTTAATATTATGCTCAACTTCTTATCTTTGTACTTCTCAATCAACGCATTCATTTGTGTAAGAAACTAGTTTTCTTGCACTTGTATTTGTGAAAGAAGATTTGGGATCCTCAGAAACATAAATCGTCAGCCAACCATTCATAACTGCGAGGTTTAGGCTTGCAAGAAGTTACCAATATCATCCTTTTCTTCACTTGTGTTATTCTCCTTGTCCCAAGAATTTTGGAGCCAAAAGTTGATCAGCTGATTCAGGCCTAGCACTTAAAACATCTAGCCATTCATAATCTCTTGTCGGGCCCCGCCATGCAATGTAAATTTCGTGGCGGCCTAGAGCTTTGCTAACTTCATCAAGTGGTAGTAGCAATGTAGCCAATAAAGTTGGACTCACAGTCCATTGATTCACGAGAGAGAGAGTGGAGGAGAAATGGCTTCCGGGACAGCAAGCTGAGCTGTGGTGTAGAGGAAGTAATAAACTTGATAGTTTGATGCATTTTCCAGCATGACTTTTTGGAAGAATAATTTCTTGCCATAGCAGCTGCTACCTGCATACTTGGAGTTTGCATCATTGTTGAAGGAATCATATGTAGCTTGGCAAAAGTCACCGCACCAGAGAATTAGGCGACGGAGGCTAAGGTCTAGGAGATCTAATAGGCCTTTCCAGTTGTTGCTTCCTAGTAGTTCTGACCACTGTGGTTCTGTTCCTGTTGTTGCCATGGTGCAATATGTTAGAGTATCAATGGAAGTTTGATTTTGGGAAAGGTTAAGTTGGAGAATTGTTATGTTGGAACTTGGAAGTAAGGATGAGGTTTTATAGATGAAGTTGGATAGATAGAAGATTAATTAAGGCTACTTTCTTGGTAGAAACTAATTAAGGCTAGCATTCTTTGTATATAAAAAGGGACCTTTTTGTAGGTGGAATTTGGCAACTAGGAAAATATATAAACTTACCAAATTAAGGCATATAATTAATAGGGGGACCAGTATGGGAATATGAGTGATTCCTCAAATGGGGGTGATTCCCAAATTCATTCTCACATGGGGGTTGTTTTTTATCTGTTTTCTGAAGGGGAGGTTCGCGCATTCGGTGAATGCGCTTTTAGTTTGTGCGCATTCACCGAATGCGCATCTATACTTTTTTTTTAACAAACAGCGAGCGTACTATTTTTTTTTGTCTCCATCACGCCCCGCGCATTGCGCGAGGCCTATGCACATCTTTACCTTTTTTTTTAAAAAAAATAGCCATGTGTGGGCGTGCAATTTTTTTCGTCCCTAGCAAGCCCCACGCATTGCGCGAGGGCTACTAAATAAACGCTCACATGCGCATTGGCTAAATGCGCATTTAAGGCTGTCCTGCGCATTACAGCGGGCAGCTACTTTTTTAAATGCGCATTTGGCCAATACGCATTTGTCATAAAAGCAGAGTCCGCGCATTGCGCGGACGTCTAGCTTTTACAAACGCGCAAAATGCGCTGACGAGCCTTTAGCAAAGAAGTGACCAAACAGTGCAGAAAGTTTTGGACGTTTCAATCACAATTCTGCACCTAAATAGATTGCCAGGCCTTTGACCAACTTTCTAAATTATTGCCTTCGATTTAACTTCTTCTTTCTCCCTTTCATTTGTTCATTTCTTCCTCTTCTTTTCATTTTGCAGTTTCAAAACTTCTCCTTCTTCTCCAGACGTTTCACTTTGCTTTCCTCATTTCCAACCTTCTGCCCGAATTCATCTTCCTCATATTCTTCTCCTCAGGTTAATTTTCTAATTCTATCTTACTTTTTTTCTATTTTTCACTATAATTCAGTTTTATTTTTATAATGTGTTTATTGTTGTTATGTTGTTGTTTTTAGTTTTATGTTATTAGTTTAGCATTATATAATTTTGTTTTTAATTTTATGTTGTTAGTTTAGTATTATATAATTTTGGTTTAGTTTGATGTTGTTAGTTTTACATTATATAATTTTGTTTTTAGTTTTATATTACTGATTTAGTATTATATAATTTTGGTTTTAGTTTTATGTTGTTAGTTTGGCATTATATAATTTTAGTTTAGTTTTATGTTGTTAGTTTAGCATTATATAATTTTGTTTATAGTTTTATGTTGTTAGTTAGTTTAGCATTGTATAATTTTTGTTTTAGTTTTATGAATTAATGGCGCTTTTACTTTGTTTAAAAATTGTGGCATAAAACTAGAGAAAAGAACCTGATCAAAATATTGTATGCTACTATAAAAGTTAATTTTGGCAATTTTGTAGTACATATTTACAGCATAACCCCTCAACTTTTACAAATTTACATTTTGACCCTCACATTGTGAATAATTACAAAATGACCATTGGAAATTGTGCAAATTTAAATTTGCGCCATTAAATTTGACATATTTACAAAAAGATCCGTAAATTATTTAAATCTACAGTTTAGCCCCTCAAATTTGCATATTTACCAAATGACCCTCAACTATCTGCATATTTATATTTTGGCCCTTCGAACTTTGTAAAATTATGTAATGACCCTCAAATTTTGAAAATTTATATTTTGGCGCCTAAAATTTTACATATTCAAAAAAATGACCACTAAAATTTTAAAATTTTACAATTTAGCCCCTCAAATGTTGAATATTTACACAGTGGCCCATTAACTTTTAAAAAATTACAATTGAACCCCTCAAATTTTGAATATTAAAATTTTAGACGTACGACTTTTGCATATTTAAATTGTGGCACCTAAACTTGTGTATATGTATAACATGGCACCTAAAATTTTGTAAATCTGTATTTTTGCCCTTAAACTTCCAATATATTTGCATTTTACACACATACTAAAAATTGGCACCTAATATTTTGTATATTTATATTTTTTTTCCCCAAACCATTAATAAATATTTACATTAGGATTTAAGATGATTGATTTTCTATTACAAAAATTAAAAAAATTATTTATTAAATCCGTGAAAATTAGGGTTAGTTATTAAAATAATGGGTAAACGATTAAAATTATAGTTAGCTAGAAAAATGATAAACAATTTTTGTTTGACAACTCACATCAGGTGTTTTACTGTACTGGTGTGATCAAATAAGATACGAGGGAGGATTGCACTACGAGTCACAAAAACCTAACTCTATATTCATGCTTAACGATCGAATTGGGTACGAACAATTGGTAGACAAATTATACAATTACATGGGCCTGGATAGGAATCGTTTCAAGTTAGAAGTCATTTATAATTGCTTGACCCAGGTCCTAGCAAGAGGTAGGCAGACAGTCTGCTAAATTCTTTGATACACCTTAAGGTAAGGTAGGGCTGTCACAGATAATATCAGAACCTAGGTTTGAGAGAAGTGAGTCTTAAAAGTTAAACAAAAAATTGATTAGGAATGAATGGTTATTAAGTACTTTTAGGATTAGGCTTTAATCAATTTGTCATTGACAAATGTAGGTATGGCAGAGAGTGGACATAGAGAGGCATCCCAGCTATCTGAGGTATCCCGGGGATATCAGGAGACCTTGCACCAGACCTGTAGTTCGGTATCGAGAAGGACCTGGACATCCTTATAGGATATTTTCTCTTGCTCATCGAGTGCGTCCTTCTTGTGGTTGTCGGAAAATGTCCTCCTATCTTGACTAAGTAGTGATTCCCCTTATTGAGGAGAGTAGGCATTTGGGACAGTGCGAGTGACACTTCACAGGATCGTATCCATGAGTTGAGAGAGACAGTGCGAGCTCAGACTCAGAGGATTAGGGAGCTCGAGGCTCAAATTCGAGAGGAGCAGGAGCGGACCGATGCTTTCAGGGAGTTAGTTCACAGTACCCGTGCCCAACTTACTCGAAGTTGTACGATACATACATGATCATACAGGGAAATGCCGTTGGCGAGTGCATTCAGATGTTAGAGAGGGTGGTAGGCGAGGCGAGAGACGGGGGAGTTCACCTAGAGCATGGCCAGCCAGCACACCCACTTTCTCGGGGTTGAAGGAGGCGCCCGAGGAGGAGGCCGAGAGTGAGCTGATGGAGTGAGTGCTGGTTGGCCATGGATTTTAAGATCATTTTCATGTTATGTAATTTAAGATTTTCACATGTATTTTTATATACTTGATATTAAACGGATGTAATTTATATAAAGTTTATATGTTGAATTCTACATTACATTATCCAGAAAGTAAAAATAATAAAAAAAAGGGCTATAGGTTTTAGGGCAAAAAAATAGGGTTTTGAAAGAAATTTGGGTTTAAATTAAAACAAAAAAAAAGCTAGGGTTTAAGGGGAAAAAATTAGGGTTTTGAAAACAATTTGGTTTAAATTAAAACAAAAAAGGAGTTAGGGTTTTATGGGAAAAAAACTATGCTTTTAAAAGAAATTTGGGTTTAAATGAAAACAAAAAAGGAGTTAGGGTTTTAGGGCAACAAAAACTAGGGTTTTGAAAGAAATTTGAGTTTAAATTAAAACAAAAAAGGAGTTAGGGTTTAGGGAAAAGAATGCAAGAAAAGATAACATTTTGAGAACTAAATTTGTATAAAAAATTAGGAAAATTAAATATTTAAATTTTTAATATGGAACTTAAAATTTTGTAAATTTGTATTTTGTTCTATTACATCTTTAAATGGTCGTAATAAAAATGAGTTTCATTTCCTGAAATAAAAATTCAAAAGTTTAGATTCATTTTGGCAATTTTCTAGGAACATATTTACAAAATGAACCCTCAACTTTTATAGATGTATATTTAGGCCCCACAAATTGGAAAATTTATTTTTTTTGCCCTTAAACTCATACATAGTTGCATTTTTACGAAGAATGATTGAAATCATAGTTAGTTAGAAGAATGATAAATAATTTTTTTTTGACAACTCACGTCGGTCAGAACTAAAAAAACAGGAAATATGACTTTACCTTAGTCCTCTTGGTGTTTTGCTGTACTGGGGTGGTCAAATAAGATACGAGGGAAGGATTACATTACGAGCCACAACAACCTAATGCTATGTTCATGCTCAACGATCGAATTGGGTACGAACAATTGGCAGACAAAATATACATTTACATGGGATTTGGATAGGAATCATTTCAAGTTGACCACTATCCTTAAATGCCCATGTCCGCTGACAATGACACATGTTCTATGGTCGATAACGAGTGATGACAGCATGAAAGTCATTTATAATTTGAACAACAATTATCCTGGGTATATTGCTGAATTTTATATCGATAAAGAGCAAATTATTCAGGCATCTCCTACTCAAGGCGTCGAGGGGATGTATGATAATGGACTGATGATGTCTTTATTGAATTCTTTTTTGCACCCTATATAATCAATCATACGTGTCATATCCCCCCCACTATTACAGTCTTGTGGTATCGTATAATATGCCTAACTCAGAGACATCGATGCAAAATATTGAAGAACGGAGCTCCTATTTGGAGGCCGATTTTGGTTCATCCGACATGCATCAATACAATGTCCCCGAGAAAACTGCATGTGTACGGTCTAAATTCAATTCAGAGTTCGAGTTTTGGTGGTCATAGCAGCAACAGTCTTATAAAGAGGCTAATGCAATTTGAAGAAAGACTTGAGCGATTTGATAGTTCATTCTCAGATGAGGATACTGAGGAGGACGAATCCCAAAATGTTGAATCTCCTAAATCTGATTATAACCTAGACACCAATACAGACGGCCAAGTACATACTCCTGATGCACAAGATTTGAGTAATCTTCAGACGTCGACTGATCGATACGACCCTTGCACATCGGCTGAGATGCAATACAACACCGTCTCTTCGGAATTGTCTCAAAGAGAATATGTTCATTCTCAAATGCCTTTCTTTTCAGATCTTGGCATTGAATCTGATTACGATCCTACCGATAGGGGACACAGAGATCGAATGGACATGTGGAGCCAAGAAAATACTGACATTCGCCTTGGCATGCAATTTGTGAGCAAAGATCAATTAAGCCATGCAATGAAATTGTGGTCAACAAAGCATAATAGAGAATTTAGGGTAGCTGAAAGCAAGGGAAATATATGGGTAGCAAAATGCATGTTCGCTCGTGATATTTCTGGGACATCTGATGAACAACATTACAATATTTGTAACTGGTATTGTCGTGCAATTTGCAAGAAAAGAAGCGGTTTCTGGCAAATCACCAGATGGGTGAACAAGTATCAGTGTCTTGGTTCGATGAGGGAAATAATAACAGGAATCTAACTTCTGCAGTGATTGCTTAGTCACATATTAGCATTCAATTGTCACCGATCCTACATACAAAGTTAAGAACATCATGGCTGATGTCAAGCAGAATCTCCACGTTGACATATCATACAAGAAAGCTTGATATGGTCGACAGGAAAGCTATTCAGATTATTTATGGTAATTGGGAATCAAATTTTACGGAATTACCTAGATACGTTGAGGCGTTGGATTCAATCAAATCCTGGTATCGTGGTACAATTTCTTCACTATCCATGCAGTTCAGAAAATGTGAAGGTTTTTAAATATGTGTTCTGGACTTTTGGCCCTTTAATTGATGTATTACGTACGTGCAGGCCAATGGTGAGTATGAATGGCACTCACTTGCGTGGTGAATATAAGAGAAAATTACTTGTTGCGGTGATGGTTAATGCCAATAACCGCATATTGTCCATTGCGTACACAATTGTGGATGAGGAAACGCATGCTAGTTGGTCTTGGTTTCTACAGCAATTGTACCAATATGTTGTACAAGGGTCAGCATCCAATTTGCCTTATATCAGACAGACACAATGGCATACTCAATGCCATTGAAAATGCGAAATATTTACGCGAGCCGTACACGTATCACAGATTATGTCTCTAGTCATATCCGCAGTAATATGCTTGCCAGATTTCAAGGAAAAAATTTAAAAGATTTGGTATAGGCAATTGGATGTACAACACAGCCGCGCAAGTAGGAAAAATCATTGGTAAAATTAAGGAATCACTCTGAGGCAGCCTGGCAGTACATGACAAGTATTGATTTTAGTCAATGGTGTCTTGTACGGGACGGTAATCATCGTTGGGGCATTACCACCACGAATATTTCAGAAAAGTTATAATAACATCTTGCGTGGTGTAAGAGAGATGCCTATCAAGGCATGTATGCAACTGACATTTGAAAGGTCTGTAAAAATATTCAACGAGAATCGAGAATTTGCTGCATACTATCGGGAGTCATTTCTCCTCAAAATTTTGGAAAAAATTAAAGGAGGCTGAGCAGAAAGGAATGTGCCATAAGATTCAGACATATAACGTTTCGGAAGGCAAATACGAAATTCAAACTGGACGAGAATTGCATAATAAGGGTGGAAATTTTCACACCATTATGTACTACCAGAAAAATTGTACATGTGGTAAATGACAAATGTATAGAATTCTTGCTCACATGCCATGGCCGTGTGTAGACGGAGAGGAGATAATCCTAGCTCAACTTATTAACACTGTGTATGCACGTACAACGCATATTGCACAGTATTCAAGTTCATTCAATCCGTTACCCAACGTCGATGAATATCGATACCGAATTGGGAGGTTTCATCATGACAACACCCGATTTGTTGACCGTCGACCAGGCCGTGTTAGGGCCAGGCGAATCAGGAATGAAATGGACCGTAGGCAACCGGATAAGCCACGAAGGTGTAGACGTTGTCATCAATCTGGCCATAATAGTAGAAATTATCAAGCATAGATTTTAAGATCATTTTCATGTTATGTAAGTTAAGATTTTCACATGTATTTTTAGTATAATTAATATTAAGCGAATGTGATTACATAAAGTTTATATATGAGTTTTGGCGCCTAAAATTTTAACAAAAAAGGAGTTAGGGTTTTAGGGCAAAAAACTAAGGATTTTGACATAAATTTGAGTTTAAATTAAAAAAAAAAAGAAACTATGCTTTTATGGCAAAAAAAAAAACTAGAATTTTCAAAGAAATTTGAGTTTATATTAAAACAAAAAAAGGAGCTAATAAAGCATTATATATAATTTCTACATAATTTATTTTTTAATTATATATAATTTATGTATAATTTAATTTTTAATTATATCTAATTCTTACATTTTTTTAATTTTTCAGGATTCTACAATATATTATGGATGCCCAGAAGATTCGTGCCCTTATCAAGGACCATACATTCATGATATTATACATCCTGAGACTCCACATAGGGCGCGCACAGTATATGACGATAGTTTTGATGATACACCTCTAGTAGTCAGGCGTTGTGATGGTGAGGATTTGGCGGCACTTACCTATCCTCGATCGTGTGTTACACTATATTCGTTTAGCAGGATTCGAGGGAGTATTTTTTTCTGAATATATTACAGTTGACCACGCACTTGTGATTGCGCTTGTTGAGCGTTGGCGACCAAAGACACATACTTTTCATCTTCCAGTTGGGAAAAGCTACGATTACACTACAAGATGTTGAGGTTCTTTGGGGCCTTCCGATTGACGACGAGCCTCTTACCAGTGTTGATCCCCCCAAGCATACTATCGACGAGTGGGTTGATATGTGTCAGGATTTGTTGGGTATTACTCCCGATCAGAGTGACTTTTTAGGGGGCAGCTTAACAAGCGGTGCTTAGAGGCTGCTCTAGATTCATATTTATCGGATGATGCACCTGACGACGCCTGCAGACAGCGAGCGAAGAGTATATATTTTGCTGTTGTTGGGAGGACTCTTATTGTCTAACAAAACGGGCAATAAGATAGAGTTTAGATTGATACCATTACTTTCAGAATTTAGAAACAGCAGGACATTACAGTTGAGGATTTCTGCAGTTCTAGCCACACTGTATCGTAATATGTGTGATGCTTACATCACCCACATCGCGCGAGAATTTCTGGTGCACTAGTACTCTTACAGATATGGGCTTGGGAGAGGCTGCCTACTATCCGCCCTGATCGCTTAGTGCCCTGAGACAGATCATCGTGGACCATATGCATCCCTGGTGGGATGTTACATTTGACTTGCATAGGACTTCCCGACATGTTTTGTCAATATTTCGTGATCAATTAGATAGTCTCCGATCCGCAAGAGATTAGTTTATTTTATATTATTTTTAAATTTATTTAGTTTATGTAGCTTTGTTCTTCGTAATAATAACTAGTTTTTTAGCATCATTTGCAGTTTATTTGACAGCCATATTATGAATCAACGCTTTTTTCATCTCCCATCTTATTGTACTGCCGGTCATAATATATGGCGGTCAGTTACGTACCTCATCATGTTGGGGGATTGTGAAGGCTCATTTGCCTAATAGAGTATTGCGACAGTTCGGTATGGAGCAGTACATACCTACTTCCTTTACTGATGGATACACTAGCCTGACTTACACTGTGTAGGTCGCCGAGGATCGATCCGGTACCTGATTGGTCTTCTATACACCGCGTTATGTTGACATTTGGATGACACGACATGACACAGTCGTTCAAAATGTGCAGACGGTTGATGCCCGATATCCCTTGCCGGAGTATCTTAGTTGGTATCAAGAGGAATATTACAATATATTTCAAATTCCGAGCCGTCGTCCTATCGATCTTTCCGAGGGCTATCAGGGTGATGCTTCTGCTGCAGAGTACGCTGTAAGTAATAGTTTAATTTATTAGTTGCTTTTATTTTTTTATTCATATTACATATAATATGCTATTAATTTTGTTTGTGATAGTTTGATGCGCTATCCCGCTTGCATCATATTTTCCTGAGCTCTATAGAAAATGCTCATTCTGCGGCTATGGAAGCTTGGACTATCAGTACGAGACTTCACAGCTACCACATTGCATACAGTTAGACAGTCGAGTCGGCTTTCACTTCGACCTCCAGTCTTGCCAGTTCATAATGATGAGGAACGTGGCAATGCCCAACTAGTTCAAAGGCTCCATTCTAGAGGAAAATCAGCGTGGTGGGGGACGTCGTCGCCGTGTTAGATCACCAGAGCCCCCACAGCCGAGTGCATTTGTTGGATCTCATTGGCACGATCCCGGTGCTGGCACATCGCACGATCCCGGCGAAGGCATATCTCATCAGGTCATCCAAGTCGTCACCATTCACCCCGACTATTACTGTTCCGTCCCCCAATTCAGCTACTATTTTCCCATCTTTCGGTCAACCTTACGATATTCCGACTGCTACATCATTCATCTCGACATCACCTGTTCAATTTCCTGACCTTAATTCACAAGTCGAAGATAATACTCAAGTTGGATTGCGACGAACTAATAGAGTTCGTAGGCCTCTAGGGTGTGGTACTCATGGCAGATTGGGAGAACATTAGTAGTTTATTATTTGTATTAACTCAAACTTTTTTGAACATATATAATTTATCTAATTTTTAATATTAGTGTTTCTCATATATATTAATTTTTGTTATATTCAATATATCGAATATAATTTACAATAATATAACCAAAATCCTAAATTCTAATCCATACCCCCTAGTACATCATAAAAATGTAACATTTTAATATCTAAAAACTCAAAATAAAAAAATAAAAAAACTAAACCTTGAACGTTAACATGTTAACAAAAATTAAAAAGAAAAAAAGTTAAATTAAAAAAAGGGTTAGGGTTTTGGGGGAACACATATACGACTACAAAGAAAATGGCTAGGGCTTTGGAAAAATTGCCTGGGGTTTCGAAAAAAAAAAGGGTTATGTTAAAAAAAACTTAAACTAAATCCACATAAATTATATTCAGCAAATGCGTTTTTTAACTATTATTATTTCTCATATATATTAATTTTTATTGTATTTTTTTGATAAGTAATTTTTATCATATTTAATATATCTAATACAATTTACGATAATATAACCTAAGTCCTAAACCCTAATCCTAATTGACAAAAAATGAATTTATACTGTAAAATAACGATTTTGCCCTTGGACAATAAAAATTCATAGAAAAATAGCTATTGACCTAAAAAATTATAAAAATTTAAAAATTAGCTTAAAATGCTAGGAAATGCATTTATGACTCAAAATTGGAAAAAAAATGAATTTAAATTATAAAATGACGATTTTGCCCATTGAATGCAATATTTATAAAAAAATAGCAATCGTTCCTGAAAAAATTCAAAAAAATTTAGAAACATGCTTAAACAATTAGAAAAATAAATTTGGGACCTAAAATGAGCTAAAACGGTGTTCGCGAGGTGAAATTACTCATTTTGTCCTTGTGCTGGTAAAAATATAAAAAGAATATCAATTAAATCTGAAAAAATTATAAAAGAATTAACAAATTTGTATGGAAGTAAAAATATGAATTAAAACCCCCGAAACTAATAGAAAAATATTTACAGATAAAAATTATTATTTACCCCCATAATTATTAAAAAATTAAAATTTGATCCAAAAAATATAAACTTGCCCCCCAATCTTTCAAAATAAATGGTGTGTCAAAATTTGGTGTCTACAGGGTTTGCAGTGACAGGGTACTTGATCCATGGACAAAAAATATGAATTGAACCGGTCTTTGCCGTTCGGTAAAATTTCGAACCGTAAATCGGTCCACATATAGCGGATACCTAGCCTTCCGGTTACCTGCAAAACCAGTTCGGATAGGCCGGGTACCTAACCCAGTCCATAATAATTTACCTATATATTTTTCAAAAATATATCATATTTAATATATCTAATATAATTTACGATAATATAACCTAATGTCCTAAACCCTAATCCATACCCCCTAATACATCATAAAAGCATAACATTTTATTATTTAAAAACTCAACAAAAAATAAAAAACTAAATAAAAAAGAAAAATTTGTTAACATATTACCAACCCCATACCTTACCAGTCATCCTGTATTCTAGTAACCCTAAATTCTTATATTAAAAAACTAATCAAATAAAAAATAAAAAAAGATAAACGAAGCAATTAAATAACAATTAAGCAACTAAATAAAAATTTAGTAAATAACAAAATTGAGAAGCTAAATTTATATTTAAATTAAAAAACGGTTAAGGTTTTAAATTTATGGTGATTTATACTTAAATCACCAAAATTGTGAACAAAGAAGAAATATTGTGCATTCGCAGAATGTGCATTTAAATCAGCCATCCGCGCATTGCGCGGAGGCTCAGTAAATGCGCATTCTATGAATGCGCATTTATGATTGGTCCCACCAGGTCTTGCGCCACGCGCGGGGCCTGCTGGGGACAAACCAAAAAAAAATGCCCGCGCAGCTTATTTGAAAAAAAAAAAGATTAAAGATGCGCATTGGCTGAATGCGCATTTAAAAGGCAGGTCTCCGCGCATTACGCGGGGGCCTGCTTCGTTAAGTGCGCATTTAGCCAATGCGTATTTATTTGGTCAAAGCAGCCCTTGCGCAATGCGCGGGGCCTGCTGGGACAAAGTACGCTCGCGCATTGCGCGGGCGTGCTTTTTTGTTTAAAAAAAAAAGTGTAGATGCGCATTCGGTGAATGCGCACAAACTAAAAGCGCATTCACCGAATGCGCGAACCCCCCTTCAGAAACTAGATAAAAAACAACCCCCATGTGAGAATGAATTTTGGAATCACCCCCATTTGGGGAATCACTTATGGGAATATTATAAGAGAGAGAGACATGTTGGATTGATGATAAATAAACTTCTGGGTTTAACATTAAAAAAATTAACAATCAAGAAATTCGGTTCATCTCGAACGGGAAAATGAGAATAATATAACTGGATTTTAAAAACAGTTAAAGGCTAACAAAATGAAGTCTAGGCAAGCTTTTGTAGTAGCCAACAGCAATTTCAAAAAATGAGATTGGAAGAAGAAGTGAAATTAGGAAATCTGAGGAAGTCTTTGTTAGCTGCATCATTTTCCATTGATTGGCGGGGTAATTAAAGAGTTAGGAACTCTAAGATTATTTTAGACAGAATAAAACTATTTAAAAACATAAATGACTTGTGACGTTTCCTCTTTGACACCAAGAATAGGAGAGACATCAAGATAACTGGGAAGTCATAAAATTCACGGCCCAAACATTGCATTTTAAAGTAACCAAGAAAACCTGTATTGCTTGGAAGCCCCTACACAAGGTTGGGTGAAACTTAACACGGATGGTGCAACAAGTAATAATCTCATTATAGAAACTGCCTTTGTCTTATTTTTAACGAGTTATGCAGGGGCATGCAGAATTTGCATCGAGAGGCACTGCTCAAGGACTGCCAAAATTACTTCTTCTGTTTCTAGAGTATCCAGATACAGTTCACCAATCGTGAAGGGAACCAGGCAGCAGATCTTTTATCAAAACATGCAACATGGAACCGTTTCAAGAATCTGTATTTTTTATCAGCACCAACTTTTTTGCTAGATACCATATGGCATGACCAGGAGGGATGAAATATTAAAAGATTAGGGCATCTGTCGAAGCTAAATAGATGTGAAAGGCCATAGCAATTAGTGGTATGTCGTTTGGTGGTCAGTTTGTACCGAATGTTTGGTGTGCTATGATGAATGCTTAGCAGATAATCAGTTGTCTAGTATGCTTTGGTATCAGTATAAAACCGCTGTAAGTTTCTACTAGTAATATCAGTTCTCTTTTCACTTTAAAAAAGAAAAGATTGGACGGAGCTCTTTGAATACTATTTTACTATAATTTTTCCTCTAGTGATGTTTGATTTATATGATTGACTCTAATAATATATATTTTTCACTTCTAAATTTATCAAGCTTACTAGGTTAAAGAAAGAGCATCATAATATGAAAATGAAAAAAATAAATGCCAATAACTTTAGAAGAAATAAAAGGAGGATGCAGGAATTTTCAATTGTGTTGTGAAGTACTATTTGGTTGGTATCATACAAGCGAATTTTGTATAACTTACTATTTGCCATTATAAAAGCAAATTTTCTATAATTTAATATCTTTTATGTTGTCATATTGTTTGTGATTTGATCTGTTATTTTTAGGTTTGGATTTCACTAAATTTGTACCATGTAATCAATTAATACTGGTTAAAGAGGATCGGCTACAATTCGCAATTTATTTGAATCGATACGACTGGCTTACGGTGAGATTTTATAGTTGTAATGGATAGGGAACTAATTAAGGCTACTGTGCTTTATTTCTATAAGGGACCTTTGACATGGTAGGGGTTTGGTAGGGAAAATTATAGGAGAGAGAAAAGACCATCTAGATTTAGAGCATATTGGATAAAATGACCTTTAGATTTAGCAATTAGTACGACAATAAATAGTGATGCATCTTCTCAATCGTTGCTGTTGTTAACTCTGCATTGTATGATTAAACAATCTTTCATTAAATGCATAAAGGAAATACATACATGAAAATTTGTTGCATAGACTTGGTTTGAGTGTCATCTCCCGACCTTGTATCATATTTATGTAACAATCTTCTATACATATGCGATAAGACAACACAGGCGGAAGCTTTTAGTATTAGCAGTATGATGGCTCCTTCCTATCTTTTTTATACCTCTGTGAGCCAAATTTCGGGTTTTTTTGTTGGAATGGATCTCACTTAGCTTTGGTGGCTCATTTATATATCATTGAGTCTTGTAGACCAAGTCCACGATAGATCTTCCCCAAATTTCAGAGAGGAAATGAATTAACCTATATAAATTACAATTTGCACAAATGGGACCCTTTTTTTTTGAGGTAGGAAAAATGGGACCTTTAAACTCTTCAAATCCTTGCTAAATAAGTAATATTCTGAACTTGGACCACCGTATGGGATTAATATTCTTAAATTTGGATGAACCGGTCTGATTCTGCATCCAGGTTCGTGTAATATGATCTAATTTAGTCAAGGTGAAAAGAATCCATCCAAAATTTTTGAGTCGAAGTACATTTTTTCCAGTATTGGCCTTGAAAAGAACAAAAGTATCTATCAAGTTGGTTGTGTCCCTTTGAACTAGTGGAATTTTTTCTTGATTTTCGTATGCTTAGATTGCAGACAGAGAATTTCAAATGTTCCAAAAAGATTTGTAACACTCAAGTATCGGCTGACCCTAATATCTTTTGAACATGAATTGTGAATTTAAAATTTTTAAGTTAAGTTATTAAGATGTAGGATAGAGACTGATGTAATAACACACTTACCCCTCCTATTGATTTTTGCATCCTCGCAAAATCCAATAAATTCTACATTACGTTACGCAGCCACGATCTAATACTATTGGCTAGTCTCATCATGTATAGACATCGCAAGGGTTTATGCTGATACCAACTATAATATCCTGTCTAAATTGTGCTAATAACTTTTGAGCATAGACAAGATATCACATTTACTCCTCCTTTGGATATTTTTATCCTCGCAAAGCCTAATAGAAATTCCGCATTACGTTACATAGTCATGGCACTAGTGTTTAATGAGAATGAAATATCCGTGATTTTCAAGAGGTTCTGTTTGTTCATGATTGTCTTTTAAGAGCATTTTTTTTTTTTATAAATTTCAGATACATTTTTGAACCACCATTATTTCACATATACATTTACCGAAAAAAATATATTTGAGATTACTACAATAACCATCAAATTGATGTGCAGCCAAAAGTTTTGGCCCTACGATTATAGTTTAGTCTAAAAGCGTTGACTTGCAGACCCAAAAAAAAAAAAAAGAAGAAAGGCCATTTCTTTGAACTTGTGAGTAGGAGCAAACTGATTGGGCCATTGCACTAGTAGCCTCTTTTTGTTTAGTGTGTAAGCTTTTTAATTTAGCCCCTTTCATTTCTGAGTTGACATATTTAGTTAGTCATTTTTGCAACCATCTTATTTTTGGGTACATATTGACACATATCCCTCCGTGGTTTCCCTCTATCTTCAAGGTGAAAATATGATGGGCTAAATTCAACCGAAAAAAAAAAAATATCCCATATTAAAGTTTAAATGTAACTAAAGATAGAAAGTGAATGAAATTACTTGATGCTCGAATATGTTTTAGCTCTTGGAAAATTTTGTTTGAAGCACGTTTATGAACAAATCAAATAATTTGAAGAATATTTGAGTTTTTTAAACTTCTTCATTCGATTCAAACTTATCTCCATAAATCCATAGTAAAAAGTTTGACATATGCATATAAATAAATCAAGTCATTAGAACTCTATTCGATAAAAATTGTTTTGAATTTCGATCTAGTTAAGAAAAAAAAAACAAGTCAAGAATGAAATCTTGAAAATAAATTTAAACTTATTAAAAAAAATTATAGCAAACTTAGATAATATGTCACTCAATGACTAATCTGGTTGAAAACATGACAGACTAAAATAAAACTAGTTCGAAACTTAAGGACTAAAGCGGTAATTCCACTTTAGAGTCTCCCAAACAGAGTCCCTGAACGACATCGTATTACCGACGCCTTGAATTCGATAAATCGCACTTAAAATTTTGCTTACGTTCAGCAAATTTCAAATTAGTTTTTTTTTTGGGTAACTTAGTTAGTTTAGTTGCAAAACACTAGCGAAACATAAGCCATAGCTGATGTCGTCAAATGTTGCATCGATTCCATCTGGTAAGTAAATATTTTCTATTTTTCCGTTTATTTAATCATCAGAATTATTTTTATCTTCAATTTTCTAATCGTTTTTTGGTAGATTATTTATAAGTATCAGTTGAAACAATTAAAAATTTATACATGATTAAATGCAAGAAACCCGTTTGATAGAATGCCTGTGTGAAGTGGGAATTTGAAATTTGTTGTTTATTGGTATAAATCATGCTTATTAGTGCAATATTTGTATATTTCTTCGCAACTAAAGAAATCCCACTTGACCATTTGTGTAAAAGGCTTTTCAAATCATTGCATTTCGATCAACAGGAAATATGGAATAAGTTCTTTACTGTAATTAAGTAATTTTTGTGATTTGGTATAGGTTAAAAAGCAGAGGAATTGGAAAAAGACTGAGGAAAATAAGTGGCCCAGATGTTTATTTTATGAATTAGTTAAGGGACAATTGGTGAAATGTTGTGGATTTGGATATTTAAGACAAAGGACAGATTTTATTAGGTTTTATCGGGTATTATGGTTCTCTTAGGGGGCTTGCATTTTTGTTTTGCATTTGTAAGATAAATTTCCAGGAACTAACTTGATGCTTTGTTGTTCAGATATCGGACAATATTAAGGATGCTAATGTTTACCTGGATGCTGGATGTACGGAGACTTTTCAGTTTCTTGGGGCATTTCCTTTGTTATTAGAACTTCTTGTTCGTGCTGTTTGTAGCTTGGAGAAGACTTCTCCTCTTGATGAGGTCGGATGATTCCATCTGCTTTTGTTTTGTTTAACTTGTTAAAAGTTTCTTAATATAATTCCTTCATTTTTATTGGTATTTGTAGTTGCAGTCATTTGCTAGATTAGTTTATCTTCTATAAATTTTTTATCTTTGGAGTTACAAGATCTATGAATACTTTTGGCCTCACTTCTTCTTGTACGAGTTCATGTACTGGCAATGTCATTTCTAGTGAAATTCTGTAAGAAATTTAAGGATTAGTCTTGGAATGCACACCTTTGCATTCCGTCTTTGCTCTATAGTTCTAGTAGCAGCATTGACCCCTTATCATCTTCTCTGATCGATAAGTTATTTCCGAATTGTGAGGCAAATTTAGGTCTGCAGTGAGTCGTAAGTAGTGCAGATGACACCATGTCATGATGATTTATTGTTATTTTATCTTGTCTACTGAAGTTTCCTGTTAATTATTCTGTCAAGAATTGATACTCAAGAAGGAATTCTCCTTTTGTTTCATAATTTTGTTTCTTTTTTCTTGACGCTCTTTGCTGACAAAATATTCAGGTGGTTAGCTGGCAATCAAATCCTGACTGCAGGTAAGTTGTGGTGATTACCTCTTGTCTTCTTGGTGATGCACATCGATATGTTTTACATTGTCTGCACACTCTTCAATGAAGGCAATGCTTTAGCATTTTTACACCCGTATCAGAGGTTCTTATTCAACCTTTGTCTTGGGTTTGTTGATTCCAATAAGTGGTACGAATTATTAGTTCTCATTCAAATATGAAGTGTATAATGGCATATGTTTTGCATGAGCTTTTGCTTCCATCTATAATATGTAATTCATCATTCTTTCTTGTGGGTATGGTTAGAGAATTTCATAGATTGAAGTAATGTGACGTTCAGAAGGCTTCCAAGCTTCAAGATCAAAAGTTAATTATAGATGTATTTCCCCAAATGCTCCATATCTTCTATACAAATTAGTAATAGTTTTAGAAACTAACATTGTCATTGGTGATCTAGCTTTTCTTGGATGCTGGTCCTTTTACTATAAAATCAGGGATGCTTCAGCAAGCACAAACAAATAGCACATTTAATTGCTTGGTGCCACAATTTTTTCCCTTTGTCTTATAGCATGAATAAGCATCTCTTATAGCTATTTGGTTTTCATTTGATTTTAGGGGGAAAATACGTTGTATCACCAGTATTGAAATGCCTATCTTGAGTCAGGCTGCTCGAAATGGAAGACTTGGCGTTGGCCTAAATTCTATATTAATTAAATAACCCTGCTGCTTTTAGGTTTTTGTGCACCAGTTTGATTTGCAAGCTTAAGCATTTTACCATGACACTAGCAAGTAATACCAGTTTGATCTCCTCCAAAATGTGGACTTAAGTTCTTGGGTTCCTGAAAAGTAGTTTTCAAATTGAATAGTAGTTATATCAGTTTTGAACTTCGAATTGTTGAAGTGAGTTAGCTTGTAACTATGAGTTGGTATGCATCATATATTAAACTACTTTTGGTTCTAGAATCAATGCTTCCATTCACAATACTCTCTTTTTTTATATTTGGAGACTTTTTTTTGTGTGTGTGTGTGTGTGTGTGTCTGTATTGTGGTTCAACAGGCGCTGTCTGTGTCTTTGTTTTTGCGTGTTAGTGAAAGACATTTCGTCTGGCTGTTCTGTTTCTATATGACAATTTTTGCTGGGTATTTGAAATATGGTCTTGTGTTGGGCCAGATTTAGTAAACAGCACAAACTGTCGTTTAGGCCATTATGATGTTGATTAATTTGTCAGAAAGAGAATACCGTGGCTTTGTTGGAGAATTTGATGGTATTAGACATTTTTACACCTAAAATGGCAGAAATGATGCATCCATTTAATCTTTTTATATGCAAATCCAGTTGCTTGATTCTGCTTGTCATTCTGTAAAGGGGAAAAAGATTTCTTTGTAGTTTACAATGGTTTTTGTAGACTTTGGCTTTAGTTTGATGCTGATTGCAACTCCAGGCATAATCGGCCAGGGTTCAATTTGCCTTCATTACTTTATAGTATTAGATTTTGATGAGAGACTAAGTTGAGGGTTTTGCATCATATTTCCTCTCTGTTATTTCCTCGTTTTGGTTCTTGGTCCTCTCTTGTTTTTTCTTTTTGGAATAGTTTTTATTTATAATATATTTATGTTTTTTATTGTCGATGTTGCGTTCGGGTGAAATGAATGCAGAGTAAAGTTTAGCTTAAAGAAAGACAAAGCATAGGGTTTATTGGATTTGTCTATCGTAAAACAGTTCTTTGTCGTCCTTCATGGGTAATTTAAATTAATCACAAGACATCAGCAATAGCTGTTTCCTTAACGGATGACTCGAAAGATTTGATTCCATGAACGTGGTGAATTTAATGATACATTTCACAGTCAGTATTCAATTTGTGAGAAATGAATTCTTGCCTTTTTGTATGAACGACCTTGGTGTAGTCCTTGAACTTAAAAAAAAAAAAAAACAAAAAGAGCAACCGCTTTGTCCCGAGAAAAGATAAAGGCCCAATTATTAATCGCAATTGCAATTTCAACTGTAAATTCAAAATTTAAAAGCTCCTATACCCTGAACGTTGCTGCTCATTTTCATTTTCAAACTACTTTTGATGCTTGATAGTGTCACGCAAACAATCATGGGGTGTCTAGCCATTAACGCACCTATCCCTGCAGGCCATCTTCTCACTTTCCCCGCTCCAGCCCATAAACCAAAAGGGACCCAAAAAAAATAACAATACCAGAGCCATAAATCCAACCGTTGCACTGTGTTGTCACTTTTTATAAATTAAATTTTGCAATAACTCGAACAGGATCGCCAGTAAGCCTTGGATGCTACCTGTTTTTTTTTTATTTGAAAATTTGGATGCTACCTGTTAGAGGGCCATAGTTGACACATTTCAAGCAAAAAAAAAAAAAAAAAACTTAAATAATGTGTTACTTTTGCACTCCAAAATTGCCAAAAAAGCCGGGGTTTTTTTTTTTTTTTTTTTTTAGGGCCATACTTTATCACACATCTTATCTATATTGTTCAAAACCGGCACTGCGGATATGTGAACGTTATATTTCATTGTCCTTCGCTCTTGGTTCCTTTTTACCGCTACTTTATTCTTCTTCTCTGATTCCTCTCCAAATTTTTTCTTTGCTTTTCCCTTTTAGTAATTAGTACATGGAGTAGGTAGAACAACTATTGCTTTCCCTCGCCATTGAAGAAGACAAAAAACGAAACAGAGGACAGAGAAAAGGACGTACTAATTGTTAATGCCACTGACAACTTTTTTGCCACTTCAAAGTCCAAACTTTTTTAAGCTAAAAACAGGAAAAAAAGAAGAAAGACCCTTAATTTTTTCCTTTTAATTTCTTCTTTCAATTTCATTTTCCATTGAAATGGGAGCAGAATTGGATGATGAGTACAAGAGGAAAGAGCGGATAGTGCTGGTGACAATCCTAATCTTCGCTTCTCTATCCATTGTTTCTGTGCTCGTGGCCTTTAGCTACTATTGCTACATCAGGAACAAAGTCTCCAAGCGCTTAAAGGCCAGCAAAAGTATGAATCTTTAGGCATTTTGGAATTTTTCTTTGTTTTTACTTTGGTAGCGAAATGAAAGTCCATATTGAAGGTTCTGGTTTGTGCGTTCTTGATTTTAGCTCATTCTTGTTGACTTTTGAGAAGCGGGAATACATTGCATTTTAAGTTTTGTGGGTTTTTATTTTGGGCATTATAATGCTGTTGGATTTTTTTTTTCAAGGATTTAAAGGGTTTATTTGTTTATGTTAAGGAGGCAGAGCATTTCTGTGATACAGCTACTTCTGAGGAAGTCAAAAGGGTTGATAGGGTGAAAAATGGTGACCTTTTAACTCCATTATATATTGTTGTTTACTAAATATTTTTAGAAAAATTTCTTTTTTATTTGTTATTTGGTCGTTGTGGTTTAGGATAGGGGGGTGCGTATGCCTGTTTTTATTTTCGTGCCTGGTGATAATGCAGATTTAAAACGAAAAGGGAATATTGTATCTTTATGTGAATTATCTGAAGCACATTTGTCAATTGATTTTTGATGTTTTGTTCTCTTATTTCTCCCCCAACCCCTTTTTTTTATGTTAACAAAATTTAGGGGTTGATTATGAGGAGAAAGCAAGCAGTTTTGTGAATATTGAAGTTGCTGCTGAGAAAGGGCTTCAGGTTTTCACCTACAAGCAGCTGCATTCAGCCACCGGTGGTTTTGGAAAATCTAATATAATAGGACATGGTGCATTTGGGTCAGTGTACCGAGGAGTGCTTCAGAATGGGAGGAAGGTTGCCATTAAGCTGATGGATCAGGCGGGAAAGCAAGGAGAAGAGGAATTTAAAGTGGAGGTACAATTTGTATATAATATCCATGGAATGTGGAACTAAATCGTAAATTTTGTTCGGTTTCTTGGTTGTTTATCGCTCAAATTTATTAACAGATTGAACTCCAGAGGTTTTGATTTCTAGACTGAAAGTTTGTAGTTTTAGCGTTTAAAAATATTCAGTGAGATGCTTTCAAGTAGACTGAAGTATGGCTTAGCTTCATAGATAAAATTTAGACGCAATCCTAGTTTTCTATTTTAGAAGGGACTGTCAACAGTTAATAGTCCTGTGCGAAGGAAGATCCTTGAATTGACAATTCCCAAGGATTTGCAAATTGCCAGTTCAATAAAGAATAGACTTGCATTTTTCTGTTGTTGACTATTAATTGATTCTGGATACTAGGTGGAAATGCTCTGTCGGCTGCGTTCACCTTATTTGCTGTTGTTGATTGGCTACTGCTCAGAAAGTAATCATAAATTGCTGGTCTATGAGTTCATGGCAAATGGAGGCCTGCAGGAACATTTGTATCCAATTAATGGTGAGTAGGTTGCAGAACTTTTTAGATTGTTCTTCCACTATTTTCTTGTGTGGAGACTTGCAAGATTCTTATCTTGGCTATGTCCACAAGCCGTGAAGCTTTGGGGTTTCACTTTTCCTGCCTTTCCTCTCCCCACCCAAAGTGCTTGCAGACAGAATCAGAATAATAACCACCGAGGTTAATTATACTAGAAATTACAGAACATCTCTTAGATTTGGACTAGTCTCCAAAGCTATGTTTTTGAAAGTGCGGTGACATTTTTTTTGTTAATGTTGATTAGATATGGAAGGCAGGAGAAAACATGGTCTAATTTTGTCCTAGAAGGCATTTTGTATCCTTTTGCAGGTAATTAGTTAAAGTGACCAGATAGACTGAAGTATCAATCTCTGGAGAGTTCTGAAGCACCCCTGAGAGGAGGCAATACTAGATTAAGAGAGAATATATACAAAATAATTTGGGTAGAAGATTAAACTAGAAGGCCTTAACTGAATTTGGTCATCGTTAATTGAACTCAAATCTTTCAGGCCTTCAGCACAAAAATCTGAGCTTAATTCCTACCAGACCCAGAAGAATCTAGAGCTGTGGTCTCCTAATCCAAATCCAAATGACTAGGTGCTTAAAATATGCAAATTGAGGGAGAGAATCTGCCCATACTCCAAGAATTGCACGGCAGAACTTTATCTAGAGTCATTTGGGTTAGCAGGAGAACAATTTCAAAATAAAGAAACGTTAAGCTTTATAGCTTGTGCACAAGCAAAGCAAAAGAGGACAAAGAAGACGTGTAATGATGCAAAAACCTCATCCATCTATGAAGGGGTGGATTAATTATTTTGATTGAGTATTGAGTGGCTTATATTTTTCTCTTGATTTGATTTTTCCCGTTTCCAGTTATAAGTATCACATTTTGGTTAATGGTCTTTTGCTCTAAAATTGTAGGTTCTAATAATGTCTCTTCCAAATTGGACTGGGAGACTCGCTTGAGCATAGCATTGGAGGCAGCAAAAGGTTTAGAGTATCTGCATGAACACGTCAGTCCTCCAGTAATTCACAGGGATTTTAAAAGCAGCAATATTCTTTTGGACAGAAATTTTCATGCCAAAGTTTCTGACTTTGGATTGGCCAAGCTTGGATCTGACAAAGCTGGTGGGCATGTTTCTACTCGTGTTTTGGGTACCCAGGGATATGTTGCCCCAGAGTAAGCAGTTTCTTTGGTTCCATTTTTGTCAATTATGTCATTTTTCCTTGCAGTTCATTGGATTTAAATCTTTTTTTCAGCAGATGAGCGTTCGGAATACCAGTTTCACTTCATATTTTGATGTTCTACAGGTATGCATTAACTGGGCATCTGACCACAAAATCAGATGTCTATAGTTATGGAATTGTCCTTCTGGAATTGCTAACTGGAAGAGTACCAGTTGATATGAAAAGACCTCCAGGTGAAGGTGTCCTTGTATCCTGGGTAGGTCCCTTCACTAGTATCCTTCAACTGCTCCGGCGAGGCCTCATTTTTTATTTATTTCCTTTTCCAATTTGAGTCGAGGTTTTTTGCCTTCCCATGTTTTGCAATCACAACTTGTATTATTCAATCTGTCGCTTCTGGTTTAAATCATAGGCATTGCCACGGCTTACAGATAGAGAAAAGGTTTTAGAAATCATGGATCCTGCATTGGACGGTCAGTACTCAATGAAGGACGTTATTCAAATTGCAGCCATTGCTGCAATGTGTGTACAGCCTGAGGCCGACTACAGACCACTGATGGCTGATGTTGTGCAATCACTGGTTCCATTGGTGAAAAATCACCGACCAATGTCAAGGGCGGGTAGCTGCTCCAGCTTCCATGCTACACAGTCTCCCAGGGCTCAGTAAGACTGTGGTAAAGCAAGCAGGGTGAGAGCAAGCAGACCAGAACTTGTGGTAAAGCAAGCAGGGTGAAAGTAAGCAGACCACAACTTATGTTTGTACTTCGAAGTTGTTCTATCCTCTTCTAAGCTAACAAAATTGTAGCGAACTTCTGTTAGTAGTTTAAGAAATTGGCAGTTGATTTCTATTGTGTTAAATTTCGTGTACTATCCTCTAGATTATGAAGTCCGTGTTTGTTTGTGACTTAATGCTGTATGCGTTTAATCCTTGTAGTCTTCAAGTTCAATGCATTTTTCCAACCAGTACAGATGGCGAAATCTACTAGTCAGTTGGAGTTTCTCTTTTTGAAAGCTTCTTATGCTTCTTCTTGACATAATTTAAGTCTTATTCTGATTTAATCTTTCTTCTAGTTTGAGGAGTTAATCAAATCTTTTTGTTGACCATGAGATCGGCATTGCTTAGTGGTGATATTATGAGCCAAATTAATGCAACCACTGATGCGACTTGGTCATGATTTTAGGCCATATCATCAGTTGATGCACCATATTCTCTATCTCAAGCAATTTGCTACACTTTAGTCTTCATTTAATTGTAATATTTGCTCTTCAATCATTTTTGAGATGTCTAAAAAAAATTTTGCTTCTCAGTTGACTCAAGGCATGGCAACATGCACCTTTTTGCCATTGTTTCAAAAAAGTGGGTGGATGGCTTAGAAATGTGCTACTCCTTTATGCTGGATTTCTCTAAGTGGGGTCAATTTCTCTATCTAGTACATAACAATTTGCCTTTGACAAAGTTATGTCTAAAGACAATTGCCATTTCCATTCAATGTTAACTGGACTTGTATAGCCAAAAACCCCACCATTTAGTCAATTACCCCAAAAAATAAAGCAACCCAGTCATAACTCGTTTTGAAAATTCAAGAAACCAGCTGAATTTTTCTGGAATGGACTTTCTTTGAAGTGGAACCAAAAATTTTAGTGCCAAAAAAAAAAAAAAAAAAAGAGAACCTAGTTAATAAAAACTTGTATTATGCTGACAAAGTTTATGTCTGTACGTATTGAAAAACTTCTATATTTTATACATTTTCTAGCTACTCTAACAAGCACTTTTTGACTAAAGGTATAAAATGCAGAATAAATAATTTTACTTCATAAATAACACTTCAATTATAAGACAAATGCGTATCTCATTATTTGTGTACAAAATAACAAAGACTACAGACATATGCACACATAAAATTAATGTTAATGTACCATAAAATCTTAAAATTATGATAAAACCTATATTTGTTAAATCCTAGTTTTCAAATATATTCAAAATTTTAAATTCATAATTTTTAAATATATGCGTATTATTCACGTGTCATACTTTTAAAAAGAATTCGATAATATATGTACGTATAATATTTTTTATTTTATGCATTTTGTATTTTGCTAATTATGATGAAGAATCATCTCAACAGACCGACATAAAATCTCAACTTGTAAATTGATAAGTCGAAGCTTAACTTGTCTACCAATTAATTGAGATTAGTTTAAAGTACTTTTTCGAGCATTAACTAAATCGAGAAAAATTCCTGCGTCACGCATCGATTCTGGAATCTTGAAATACAAGTCTCTACACGTCTATTGACTGCCGTAGATGTACCCGGTCCAGTTATGTGAATGCCAAGCCACCCCAGAAGGAATAATTCTAAGATATTCGACGGTGGAGTTGTTCGACTTTATGTCTGAACGATTATTTTTTGAGATATTTTTAAAAAATATTATGTAGTAATTTGAAAATTAATTTTTAATAAATATATTTATGAGATAAAATTTAATTAAAAAATGTGTATAAAATTTTTAAAAAATATATTTCTAAACAACAAAACCAAACAAACAAACGGAGCCCAATCTAAGGGCCAAGAGACCTCATAATTTAATGGACTATTCACTATCCAAATGAACTCTAATCTTATCTTAAAGATAGTCCAAGAGACCTCATAATTTAATGGACTATTCACTATCCAAATGAACTCTAATCTTATCTTAAATATAGTCCATATGCATTAAAAGTGTCCAACTAATTCCCTTTCCCCTTCCCCCTTTCCCCCAATTGTCAAAAAAGAACAAATCTCACATCGGGAAATCTGGTTATTAGGACTCTAGGTATAAGCTCCTTCGGCCCCTCTAAAAATTACCATGGCTTTTGGAGTGCGTTTGAGGGGTTAAGTTTACACTTAATCTCCAATCCTCCTTTCAATTGGAGTTGAGTGGGTGAGTTCCCTTTCCCCTTTCTTCCAATTGTCAAAAAGGAACAAATCTCACATCGGGAGATCTGGTTGTTAGGACTCTAGATATAAGCTACTTCGGCCCCTTTAAAAGTTACAATGGCTTTTGGAGTGGGTTTGTGGGGTTAAGTTTACATTTAGTCTCCATTCCTCATTTCAATTGGAGTTGAGTGGGTGAGTTCCCTTTCCCTTTTTCCCTTTCCCCCAATTGTCAAAAAAAAAAAAAAAAAATGGTGTCCAACTAATTCAAGAAATTATTGATCCAATTGATTGGTAACTGTGGGTTAACTCAAAATTGTTTTTCCTTCTGATAGTTTGCATCTCATATTAAAAATCTAATGTTGATCAAACCTCTATGAATAATGAAATTAATATTGATACTTTTTTTGGATAATTACTTGATTGAGGAAACGAGAAGTTATTGATCCAATTGATTCTTGACGTTGATTAAGTCCAAAGCACATTTACTTCTGACGATTTAAATGTGGACGGCACTTCATATTTATTATGTTAGACCAAAATTCTTAGGCCAGAAGCAGTTGCACACTGAAAATTAATATGTGGCCATATATTGTAGACTTCCACAAATTTTAATAATAAAAGTTTTCCAATATGCAGCATATATGGTTGATTTCTTTTACAAATAATTTTAGTAAGCAGTGCATTAATTATTGATTGGACGTCCTCCCCCTAGTGGATTGCAATATGCCGCAATTTTCCAGCTTTTAGGTAGAGAAAATTCTAATAATTCAAGGTATGATGATCTCAACTTGAGAACGACATTTGTGGAAACTCAATTCCATTTATATGCAATGTTATCCTTTCAATGTCAGTAGATCTATATATTACTTGCAGATTACATTAGTCAAATCTCATTGATTTTTGTTGTCTTGGTAAAAGAGAAAAGCCAAACATTTCTAAGAACATTGGTGGCCGCTTCTTCTTGACTAATAGGCCATTTTGCAGCACATTTATACTTTTCGTACATGGATGACTTCAGTAGCTCTGGTCAACTACCATTTTAATTATGGTTTCATTTGCAATTTTGGAACCTCTACCCAATTTTCTACGCCAATTTCTATTTCACTCCAATTTCCAATTGCTATGTGTAATCTCATTTGCAAGAATACTACATGAATTTATAATATATAATATAGTATATTTACATATAGCAAGAAAATAGAGGGTGGAATAGAAATTGACACAAAAAAAGGGAAAGAGGATCCGAAACCTTCATTTTCATTTTTTTTCCCTCTCTTTTTGGATCCTTTTTTGCATGAATTCAATCTATGAAAGTAAACCCTAAAAATCCAATCTATGAAAGTAAACCCTGAAAAAAATATACGCGTTTGGAGCAGCAAAGTTTGAAACATGAGATGTAAACAGAAACTTGTTCCCCAGTTTTTCTTTCTCACTAAGAAGCATGGATACTTGCCTATATATAGAGTGGGATTTCATAATTTCTAATCAATCATCTATCCAATAAGCCTGTTTTAGAACATACGTTGCTTTAAGATCTTAGTCATGGCCTCTTTCAGAAACTATTTTGCCATGATTTTCATTGCTTCGATTCTTGTTAGCTTTGCTAATGCACAACTGTCAGCTAATTTCTATGCTTCCACATGCCCAAATCTCCAAGCCATTGTGCGAAGTGCCATGATAGCAGCCGTTAATAGAGAGCAAAGAATTGCTGCCTCTATCCTTCGCTTGTTCTTTCATGATTGCTTCGTCAATGTAAGGACCCTTTTGCACTCCATCAAAGTAGGCAGAAACGAAGTTCATTGATAACAAAACCATATTTCTAGGCCATGGTCAATATCTTCCTTTACTCACGTACCGTCCTTGAGGTCCCACAATAGGTCTTTTTTATAGACATGTGGTGCATGCATGGTACTAACTTGTCACTCAAGTTGAGAAGTATGGTTCAATCAAATTTCGTTGAATCATTATTTGTTCACATTAAGTTTGGCAATTTGTTACATTTGATGTAGTTTAGATGATTTACGGAATTTTATTGCTTTGAATTTACATAACTGACGTATTGTTGATACGTTATATATAATCGGAAATCTAGAAATCTTCTTACTCTTTTTCCAACTTACTTCTATGTACGAGATAACTGAAAAAAATGTTTGAGTGTCTACTCTAATAGCATGTGGACAATATAATGTACATCCCTTTAAAATGAGCATGTTGTTTGAAATGAGAATATATAGTATCACTATAGGACCTGCATGCAGTTAATGCTGCCACAAACAACACTCTCCTGTTCCTTGACCTCATAATATTTGGTTTTACACCTCGAATTTGACTATTTACCGTTCTTGAAATTCATGTTCAGGGTCCACCAGTGTCTAGCTTTAGATAATTAACTAGTATTCAGTAAATACTAAAAGCATTATACATTAATGATGCTGGCAGAACTGTAATCGCCTTTTTTTGGGTTCTTTAGGGCTGTGATGCAAGCCTACTGCTGGATGATACAGCAACTTTCACAGGTGAAAAAACTGCACTTCCAAACAGAAATTCAGCAAGAGGGTTTGAAGTGATTGATACAATTAAAACTCGTGTTGAAGCCGCTTGTAATGCCACGGTATCTTGTGCTGATATCCTTGCTCTAGCTGCTAGAGATGGAGTCGCCTTGGTAAGTATTACTAACAGTAAAGAAAAATAGAAGCATCGGCATTACAAACGGTAACTTCTAGCAAAATTATCATCCATTTTGCATTATATAGTTATACTAAACAAAATTTATCCCGATAATTAATCGACTTTACTGAAAAATTTACACTAAGCTGAGAGCAAGACTGGCATTTGTGATGATACTGTTGCCCAACCTAAGCCCTAATCTATCGAATTCCACGAAAAATTTACACTAAGCACAGAGCAATACAAGCGTTTGTAATATTACTGATGTCTAATAATATTTGTTAATTTCCTCACATAAAGAAATGTCTGTCTTCTCTAATAATTCTTCAACTACATGCATGCTCATTTTCATTAGAAGGACCAGAAAACATATTCCCACACATAACAATAGTTTGCCGCTTGCCGAGATTTTTGCAAAGCAAAAATATTATGCAAAAGACATGTTTAAGCTAAGCACGTATCATTTGATTTCATGCACAAAATTAGTGAAACATTGATGTACCAAATTTATTACCTATTCGCTTTTCTTGCTTTGGTAATTAAACATTTAAACATATTCTCTTATCCATTGATATTAATTGTAACATATTTTTTGGTGGATTTCTTATTATTTTATGCAACTAGGATTAGATAGCAATACGATTCACATGTCAGATCAAAAGAATGTTCTGTCATGTTATGAATTATTCACTATACTATACAAAACTTGTATAATGTTTTTTCCCTCAATAGGTAATACTAGTATTGTTTGTAGTATTTTCATAATCAAAGGCATTTCCCTTGGTGGTGTAGCTTGGAGGACCAACTTGGATAGTACCCCTCGGCCGGAGAGATGCAAGAACTGCAAGCCTCAGCGGAGCAAACAGCCAAATCCCATCTCCATTCGCCAACCTATCAGCCCTCATCTCTAGTTTCGCCGCCAAAGGCCTAACCGCCCGAGACATGACTGCACTTTCTGGTGGTCACACCATTGGTCTAGCAAGATGTACAACGTTTAGAACTCACATTTACAACGACACCGATATTGATCCAACTTTTGCAGCCGCAAGAAGAGCCAATTGCCCACTTTCAGGTGGTGATAACAATTTGGCACCCTTAGATCTTCAGACCCCTACTCGTTTTGAGAATAATTACTACAGAAACCTCCTGTTCAGACGTGGATTGCTTCATTCAGACCAGGAACTCTTCAATGGTGGCTCTACAGATGCATTAGTCAGGATATATAGCACTAACGAGTTTCTTTTCAGGAGGGATTTTGTTGCTGGAATGATTAGAATGGGTAATATTAGCCCTCTTACTGGTACAAGTGGAGAGATCAGAAGGAACTGCAGGGTGGTCAATTAATTGATATTTTTACATCGATAATAATTTATACAATCAACTTCTTTATGCATACACTCCTCTTTTTATTTTTATAAGATGAAAAGGTGAAAAACCATTATTTATCTGAATATATAAGCCTAAGGTCTTATAATTATAAAAAGAAAAAAAACTGTGTATGCATTAAAAGGTAGATGTATAAATTATTTTTCTTTTTGTACTTTGGCTTTTTTTGGGCTTTCTTTTCTTTCTTGTTGAGGAGTACTATTGGTGTCAATTCTAGATAAAGTTTCAAATAAATGTAGACAATAGAGATGTCAAAATAAGCTCCCTCCCCCAATTGACATTTTCTTAGTTCAAGTGGTCGTTTGCAGAGTGAATAACAAGTTGTATGATTTTCAAGTTGGCTGTACCCTGATTAGTATACATGACTTATTTATTAAAGAAGGGTTTTGCATGTTGTACTCAAACTTGGATCATTGGAGTTCTCAATTTACTGTGCACCCTCTTTTTCATACATCAATCTTACAAAAAACTAGACTGAAATAATTACTTTGCATGATATCTCAAGGTATAATCTTATCAAGGTACTCAAAGAGACTCACAACAAGGTATATTTATGTTAAAATGTTGAAAGACTGGCTTCATTGATATGTCAATTTTCCATTCTTCTTTTCTTTTGATCTTTGTTATATGGTGTTCTTTGTATTTATGTAATCTATCATTAGTATGGGAAATTTGAAATTTCTAAAATTTTATTATTTAGATCCTAGACCATACACAGCTTACTTCATTGGTTAGAAGGTGAGTTCTTTACAGTTTTACCATGATTGCAAGTTAATTACAAAGTGAAAAATTGTAAATCTTTCTTCCCCACTTCTTTCGTTCCATTACTCAAGTAAACAAAAGTTGCACTCAATGGCAACAAATAACTAAATTTAAATGTGTCCTAGCTCAATTGACACTTAGTTTATCAAGAAAAAGAAAACCAGGAACAGCTTTTATGTCAAAGAATATATTTTATACTACTTTAATTTGGTATCACAAATTATATTGAAATATTTTCCACGTTATATTCAAGCAAAAGGACCCGCCTCATGAATCAACTGGTAACCTTAACCACAATTTTGAATTGAGATGATTTTGGTTCTGATATGCATTCTCAAGAAACAAACAAACAACTAAGGCAGATGAGAAAAAACGAAGCCAAGGCAGATAGAACAAAAATATGTGACAAAATAAATCAATTATATAGGATCTTTGTTTTCTTTCGATTAGAAGGTATTCATGGGCAACTCAACCTTAAGTTATTGGATGACCACCTTATGGTCTATTTCTTAAGCTTTACTAATTTTTAATTCTATTCAATTTACAATAATTTTCTTTACAAGATTGTAACTCATACTAATGCAACTTCAATTTAAAAAGTTAAATTATGCTGAAACCTTTGCTCCAAGATTTTCAGCCACTAAAACAGAGCAGCAGCCTACTTTCTATAAGAGAACAAACATAAGCATAAAAGTGGTAAACAAAATTAAATTGGACTATATATTCTTTTACATTATTCTACAATGATAGTCTAAGTTGCAAAAATTCTAGAGGGATAATTTCACATTCCTCCATTAGGTTTAACATAATTGCAAAAACTCCCCTCTAATTCAAATAATTACACTTGTCTCTCCGATCTTGTAAATTCAAGTAACAGAAAAACCTATTTTGCTCACCTAAAAACCAAAAATGCTAAACAAATATCCAAAACTACCTTTTTGAAATTCTTCTTAAAACAAATTAGGAATTTTGGAAAACAAAGTCGAAATTATTTGAACACTAGTTTAACCAATTCTCAATTCCAACAACATCTCTCAAAACCTTAATTCACAACCTCCACTATCACTTCTATCTCAAAATCTAGATTCACAATCTCAACCTATGGCCACTACCACTAGTTCATAGATGAGTGAATATGGTGGATGAATAGGAGGAAAAAAGATGAGCTAGTGGAAGAATAGATGATAGTTACTAGAGGCGATAGGCTTGTTTTGAGATAGATGTTGATGGTGGGAAATAAAAAAGAAGAAGGTCATGGGCTGGGATTGAGGCTGAGCATTTGGTAACAACAAGGCAAAGGTGAGATGTAGTAGGTTCCCCCCCCCCCCCCCCTTCCCTTTTCTGTTTTAAAACTTTCTCTCATAAGTAAATTAGCAATTAAATGAAAGATAAAGTAGTCATTTTATTGTGACAAAGAAGGTAAGTGTAATTATTTGAACTCGAGATGAGCTTTTTTCAGTTATGTGAAACCTCAAAAGAAGAATCTAAAATTATCTCAATTCTAAAAAGCAAATGAGTAAAAGATTGTAATCAAGAGAATAACAAATTAAACTAATGCCTCTGTAATGCCCACTAAAAATGAAGAACAGGGAGGATCATTTTGACATGAGCTAAATGTATGTCTCTTCAACTTAAATCTTCATCTTTCCATACAAAGAAATATAAACATTTGTATAATATGTGAATTCACGAATGAATTAATGAAAGGACTTTGGATGTGATTTTAAAAGATACAAATACAAGCATAAATTCTAATTATCACTTCCTATGATATTTTGGATTATTACATAAATATCTACAAAATATGGTGGAGCCTCTATTTATTTGGACATGTTTTTTAGAAACATATTTTTAAAAACTCTGAACACATTTTTCAACTAATATTTTTATCTCACACACATATTTACAAAAATAAATTTCTATAACTATTAAGTAATATTTTTAAAAAACACCCCAAAAAATAACCATCTAAATGAAAATTTTAGGGAATACAGATAAAGAAATCATTGAGGTATAGCTGATTGAACATGTAAGTTTGGTGGGATTAAAATATAATAAATAGATCAAAAAAATGCCTGTAATTTCAAAAATCACAATGAAACTTTGATTTCAAATTTTTTTTTAATTTTATAGTAGGGTTCAATCAATTATGGCATTATGGTCACTTGTTTGAAGTGCATCTCTCTATATCTCTCTATTCCCTACATTGATCAAATTCATGTGGCACAAATGCATTGCTTGCCTGTAACAAGGCCCCAAAACTTGCTAAATATTGAGATGGGAAAAATCCCAAATCTTGGATACTAAACAATAATGTCCCATTCTTCAAAAAAAAAAACAATAATGTCCCACATGCAAACACCCCCTTCTCTCTCCCATATGACATGGCACATGCTGCGGTGCGTGTCCGTACGCATTCTCATTGCTCGCGTGGGTCTTGCTAGTCCCCACCTTTGTCCCTTAATCCCTATCTACTTCGATTAGTACATACATACGTTATCTCGTACGGTACAACTAGTACGCTTACACACGCCAACCGTATCCGTATATACTTCCGGAAAAGGAGAAAACAACTAACAATTCAAACAACGACAAAAAAGAAAAAAGTGATGAGAGATTGATATTGGCACTTGTAACTTACAAGTACTTTAGGCTACATTTTTTGTTATTAATTTTCTTTTATTCTTCGATTATGAAAGATTTTTCTAGTTGGTTTTGTTGTTGTTTGTGTTAATATTTTATGGCAACATGTCTTAATATGCAGGTATATAAGTTTCTTTTGTAGGAAAATTTATTCAAAAGAATTTATATTATGCGTATTTGCTTCAATTTTTAGGAGAAATGTACCTATTTGATTTCATTGAAACATCTAGATTTATATTAGATGCCAACATTTTGATTAGCAAATAATGCCATTTAATAGAATAAATTTTAGTCTAATATGTAACCGGAAAACAAAGATTATTTTACAACACGAGTATTGAAATGGAATATGTTTTACTTTATCATTTTTGAAAAATAGCCTTAGAAAAAGATTTGCCTAAACATGAAAGTTGGTTTGTTTTGGAATTAACTCGATCACCAATTGTGGTAATTTTGGACAACGTAAAGATTAGGTCTCAAACTGACATGTTGCACATAATATGGAAATTTACCATAAATTAACACAATTGATAACTCTCAGGCAGCTTTTGACCTATTAAAAAGGTATACTACTACTATTTTAAATTCAACCCAGACTTTGGCATCATACAATAAAGTAGGAAACTAATTCATGTTATGTTCATCCATTGATGAATGAATATTTAGGGAAGAAAAAAATGTTTGGAACGCAAGCATGCATTATGGGCTTTTTGGAAATATAGAAAAGATAAAAAAGACTGATGCACTTTTTTATTGTTGCGAGATTCAAGTGGAAAGGAAAATATATAGGGATTGAATAATTAAAGAAGAAGGTGAAGAGAAAGTGAAATAAAGACAACTAAACTTTTACATAATACAAACTATATGCTTAAATATTTAAACTTTATAATTTTTGTAGTAAAATAATTTTTCACACTCTCAAACAAACTAAAACAAATTTATGAAGTTTTAGCTTCTTATATTGTTTCCTCATTCTAGTTTTTCCTAAACAACTCTTGCCTATCAATCATGCCCTACTAATAGTTAAACACAAAAAATATTTGACATCTTCAATCAATGACATAAAAATGGTCAGAGTATAGATTTGTTGCTGTGTACACCAACGAAAAAAGATATACATACACATACATATGCATACACACACCCATGCATGCACACTTACAATAGACATAATATGCTGTGACATAGAATTTTGTGGATTGTTGTTGTATATGTGGTCATGATCTAAATTTTCTACATTAAAATAGTATAATATGTGCGTGTGCAAGTGTATATATGTATGTGTGTACATACATATATATGTATACACACACACATAGACACTATAGTATAATACTAGATTGTGTACACTGATAGATAAGATATCAGATACATATCGTATATTATATGCATAATAATCCTATTCGTATAATACTGGTATTACTATTGTACAGGAAGAGATAAATAAATAAATGAATAAATAAATAAACAAACAACAAATAAATACCTTAGAAAAAGAAAGAAAGAGGAGTTGTTTACACACATCACATGGCTTCGTTGCCGCTGGGACCTCAGCAGCAGCAGCACCACCTCCATAACCCACCATCTTCCGACCACCCCCACAACCATATTCATGACCAAGGAGGCGCCGGCGCCGCAGCTGCTTTAAAGCTTGCCGCTCAGTCTCGCCGTTCAGACATGGACTCCGACAAGGTAAAAGAAACAAGAAAAGACTAGTATTCTCGACCACTCTTGTTCTTTTGCAGTTTTTTTTCAAGATTTTGTGATTTTTGAGGTGGGTTTTGTCTAATTTGGTGGTGGATCTAGCTGTTTAGCTCCATTGTTTGCTTGATCTCGGGGTTTTCTTGCTTTAATTGAGGTAAAAGACCTCGCCGGCACTGCGTCGGAGAATTTTCCGGCGATCTGAGTGGCAGTTTTGTTGTTGAGCTGGTCTTACAAGTATTCTTCAAAGATTTCAGCTCAATTTTGTTCGAAAATAAATAAACATTAACGCTTTTCTTTTTGTTAATTAATCAATTCATTTTTTTCTTGGTGGGTTTCTGCATTTTTATCTAATGCATTACTTTATGCATTTACGATATTTATTTTGAAATTTATCCTGATTTTATGAAGTTTTCTTAGCTTCAAGACCATGTCTTCTAATTTTCTTCCATAGATTTTAATGTTTCTTTAGTTATTTGTCCTTTTTTTAAGTGGCTGCTGATTTAACAAGTCTAATCAGCAACTTATAATGTATGGTTTTAGAAGAAATCTCTGTAAAATCAATTGTTGGTTTCCTCAAATTTTCTTGAATCTTCTTGACTTTTCCTTTGAGCGGGTTTCAGATTTTTTTTATTGACGATTTTTTTTTTTTTTTTTTTTTGGAGTTTCCATGCTTAGGTAATTGAAACTTAGCTGCCTTTCTTGATCTTTACAATTAGCAAATTAGTTGCCTTTCTTGGTCTTTAGTTGAATTATACCTCAATTTATTTAAGAGTTTGCTTCATGTGGTTGGCAACTGTTGATTCTACCACGAATATGAATAGTCTATTGTTTCAGCTACAAGCTTTCTTGGCATGTGGTGCTTGCTTTAAAGCTATTGGTTTTATGTATTATCAAACATGCTTTCTAGTTTTCTCTGCCTTTTGGGTCTACCATTTTTACATTTCCTAAGGCATTCCTCTGTTATTTAAGTTGTCCTGCTTGGTTATGTGAATGAGTTATACTGTCCATGCTGGTTTAAGATGGTTAGTGTAGCTTTCTGTTTCCATTGATTGATTGCTATGGTTGTATTGCATTGTAGGAAATGTCTGCAGCTGTCGTCGAAGGAAATGATGCAGTCACCGGTCACATTATTTCGACTACGATTGGTGGCAAAAATGGGGAGCCAAAAAGGGTTGGTCTTGATTTTCAGCTTTATATGTTTGATGTATATGAATTTCAGCTAATGCAATTTAGACTGGATACTTGAAAAGCATAGTTTTCTAGAAGGGTTTCGGCACACAAGGAAACTTGTGGGTTTTCTTTCCCCCTATTTTGCTTCATTGAAAACTTTTCTTAGTTTTCTTGATTCTAAATGTATTTTTTGATTTCCCAACTCCTCATAACCGACACTTCCTCAAAAGTGAGCAGTTTAATGAATGCTAGGTTGTTTGCTTTAATGTTTCTTTAACAGACCATCAGTTACATGGCCGAACGGGTTGTAGGAACAGGATCGTTTGGAATAGTTTTCCAGGTATCCAATCTTATGTGGTTGGTTTGTTATCTTTCGTCTGCGGTCACTTTCGAAATTAATGATCTTACGCCACAAATATAGGCAAAATGCTTGGAAACCAGAGAGACTGTGGCAATAAAGAAGGTTTTGCAGGACAGACGGTATAAAAATCGTGAGCTGCAATTAATGCGTTTGATGGATCACCCAAATGTGATTTCTCTGAAGCACTGTTTCTTTTCAACAACAACTAGAGACGAACTTTTTCTTAACTTGGTAATGGACTATGTTCCTGAGACTTTATACAAGGTCTTGAAGCATTACAGCAACTCAAATCAAAGGATGCCGCTTATATATGTCAAGCTTTACACATATCAGGTTTATGTTACTCTGTTGTGTTCCCTTATTTTCAGAATTGTGCATTTCAGTTTTCATGATGCCTAATGAAATTGTCAATATTTATCAGATATTCAGGGGGCTAGCTTATATCCACAGTGTTCCTGGAATTTGTCACAGAGATGTGAAGCCTCAGAATCTTTTGGTATACCCTTGTTCACTTGCTCAGTTATGATTAAATTGCCCATTGATCTGAATCATCATTATGTGTCTTCTGCAGGTTGATCCTCTTACCCATCAGGTCAAGCTGTGCGACTTTGGAAGTGCGAAAGTTCTGGTATGTTGATTGTTACCTGAATGATAATTTTACAAACAAAAATACTTTGGTTTGAATACTTGTATATTTCTTGTTTTTTCCTGTTGCAATAGAGTTTGTACAGATAATGTTCGGTTGTGTCTGAAGTGTTTGGCTGCTGGCAGTATGTTGATATATACCTAGAACCTATGAGAATATGTTATCCTGGGGCAACATGTGGACCACCAATATCAGGCAGTAATTGTTTCATATATTTAAGTTTGGCTGCAGCTTTAAGAATGATTTATAAAAAAAAAATGGAAGAATTAGATTGTAGTTTGAATAAAAATGTTTGGGAGCACGCGTAATCAAGGCAAATATCATTTATCAGAATTGTGCTGAATTATTGACTGATTCTGTTTTGTGATTTTGTGATTTGATGATGTCAACACCCAACAAGAAGGTAGGTCTATGCACACATACTCATGCATTTTGCTGTCCTTTAGAATTCATTCATTGGTTGGTTTTCTACTGATATGTTTTCTACCTCCTAATCACTTATCCAAAGAAAGGATGTAGCAGCTGATTGCATGTTACTAGCACAATTATGTTTTCACGGTTAATTTTGGTTATTACCAGGACTTTATATTCATATGAAATTATGTAATTTTGTAATGATATGCACTTGCACATATTTGTTTTATTGTCAGCTTGTTCTGATTAGCTTTTTGTAAACCAAACAATGGATATTGTCATATAACGTTAACCATTTCCATTTGCAGACTTTTCTTTGATTGTCTTCATTTGTGGGCTTCATGGTTGCATTGAATTAGCATTTATCATATGAATTTGATTTTGCATTGCTAGTTATGTAAATGTTCTCTTCAACTTTCTTAATTTGCCTAAAATTTGTTGTGATCAGATTAAGGGCGAAGCTAATATATCATACATTTGTTCTCGTTACTATCGGGCACCAGAGCTTATATTTGGGGCAACAGAATACACAACATCAATTGATATTTGGTCGGCTGGTTGTGTCCTTGCTGAGCTTCTTTTGGGCCAGGTTTGTTATGTGGATATTCTTGTTTTTGGTTATTGTACTTTCCTACAGTGATCATTTTTATAGTTGGTAGATAATATTCTGTGACTAAAAATTATTCTACATATTTGTCACAGCCGTTATTTCCTGGAGAAAATGCAGTGGATCAACTTGTAGAGATCATCAAAGTATGTTCTCATCTTTTATGTTCACTTTTTACACTGTGGCTATTGGCTAGAGCCATTACAAGATCAATTATAATAATTCAGGAGTTTCTCTTAGGTTCTTGGTACTCCAACTCGAGAAGAAATCCGTTGTATGAATCCAAATTATACAGATTTTAGGTTTCCTCAAATTAAAGCTCATCCCTGGCACAAGGTATGACATTGCTTTATTTTTATCTGGTGAAGTGTTAGTCTCCTTGCAGTCTATGTGAAGTGTTAAAAATCAGGTAATGTCTGAAGAGGGATGATAAGGTTTCTTGGAACAGGTTTTCCACAAACGGATGCCTCCTGAAGCAATTGATCTGGCTTCCCGTCTCCTTCAATATTCGCCAAGTCTTCGCTGCACTGCTGTGAGTTTAATTAATCTCATCTGGTTGCATGATTAGAGATATGAAAACAATTCATGTGCTGCATGACACACTTTGCATCATGACCATCGCTGAATTTATGTAATTTGAATAGCTAGAAAAAAGACCTTAAATATTTCTTTAAGGTGTTTTCAGTTGCTGTGTCTAACTGTGAATGTATTTCAAAAGTTTCTCTTCAATGTTTTGCAACTTTACTATTTCTTTTTCAACCACATGAGATTTCTGTTTAAAAGTTGAATTCATTATACTGACTCCATTAAATGATTTGCTGTGCTTCTGCAGTTAGAAGCGTGTGCTCATCCCTTTTTTGATGAGCTTCGGGAGCCAAATGCCCGCCTCCCAAATAATCGGCCTTTCCCACCGCTTTTCAACTTTAAACAGGAAGTATGATTTCTAACACTTTCATACTGTATATAGATACTACATGTAATTTTTTTCGTTAATAATTTCCAGTACAGAGTCATGGTAACATGTCAGATACATTACTTCCAAGCCATGAAGCATTTCAGCTATATGTGATCTATTGGAATGACAAATATGAGCCAATGTGATGAATCCTTGAATATGAAAGAAATCATTACCCTCAAAGCAAGCTGCAGACTCGAAAATAACTAAGTGATTTAAGGACCTCGCTTGCTTATTTAAAGGGGATTTCAATTCTCACCCCCTCCTTTCTCCCTCATTTCCTTTCTCCTCCCTCCTCCTGCATTCTCCTCCGTCGTCCTGCATTCTCCTCCTTACCAAAGGAATAAAATTTGTAAAAGCAATCAAAGGTGTTGGACACCGTAATATTTTTTATGGTGGTTTTATCCAGTAGTAATATTTGGTTTAAAATGTATTTGACATTTGGATTTTCAGCCCAAACTCAATATCTGCTCTGAAACCTTTATGTAGCTGCCTGTCTTGAGAAGGAAATTGGAAGGAAAGGGGATCGGAAGGAAACCAATGAAAGCCCTGTTAGAAATTGGTCGGTTAACTGTTAGAAACACTAACCAGATGCTTTTGATAAATTTACCAGGAGATGTATAGGTATTTAAACCCATAAAAGAGAGAAACAAGAGGAAGAAGATTACATTTGGTGATTTGGTTGAAATAACATAGTGTGAAGCTTGTTCAGTGCATAAGAACGGTACCATGATACTTCTCATGATTAATGTTGGGACCCAAAGATGATTTAAAAGCAAAGCCAGATATCTGGGATCTTTCAATTGTCAGAGATTGGTCATCTTTTTCAACTTTGATCAGAGTTTGGTATGCTTTTGCTGGGTTAAATGTTATCATAACACTTTTTAAATGATTATTACCTGGGGTTGAAATTATACGACTTTTATTTCTAATGTCAACCAAGTACTACCATTTGACCCTTGTCTCTAATTGCAGGTAGCTGGGGCTCCATCTGAGCTGATCAACCGGTTAATACCGGAGCATGTTAAACGACAAATGGTTCTCTTTCCACATCCTGCTTGGACATAATTGGGTGAAATGCCAAGTTACCTGTTCGACTTGATGGATGTGAAGCAAAATAGGGTTCTGTGGCTTATTTTGGGGGGCGTTTGGACAATGCACACGCCCATAAGAGATGCATGCATATAGTGGCTGTGCAACTTAACCTTGAATCTGGTGATTATGTCTACTCGTCTTAGCTAAAGAAGAATTTGGTCACCTCTTTTGTACATTGTTTTGATCAAAGGGTTTTAAAATGTAGGGATTTAAAATGGTAATGCTATGTGTGTTCAGTTAGGCAGATTCCCTGAAGAAACAATGGGAGAGCACTAGATGCTTATAGTAGTTGTATTGTTTCCATTACAAAGCTGTGGATTTACTATTTTAGTTGATTGTCATAAAAAATTGAATGTGCTATTGAAAATTATCGTTTTGTTTCTTAATATTCTTAACTTAAACGAAATTACTTGGCATATGAGATGGGTAGGCAACAAATGTAACCTTGTTGATGATCTAATAGTTTACTTGATGCTTATGGTAGTTTCATTCTAGTAAACAAGTTTAATTCTGACGATCGCTAGGTGCCCTCACATTGCGCTCATTCCCTGTTGGGAAGGGATAAAAGGCAAATCAGAGACCAAAGCTTTTAGTATGTTGCACTGGAAATTCCGGCAATTTCTCATCTCTCGGTCCCCTCCAGAGAGTTTGTTGGCTGTATAATACTGTCTGTTGAAGGTATGAGAGTGTCTGGATGCTGCTTCATTTAGGTTGCACAATTCTGTGACAATGAAACGCTCTCCTCAGAAGGGAAAGCTATGGGCCTGCTCTGATTGTTGTTCCGCTGTTTAAATGCAAACTGACCTCTGAACAAAACACAGAAGCTGTCCAGACTTATTCCATCTTGAGCCACACCTTTCCTCTCCCGTGCGTTTTTACCGTGGTATTGAGGCTAGGTGACAGGTTGCCAGGGCTCAGAAAGAAGGATTCTTTCTGGTTATTGGCTTTATCCTTTATTATGATGCACAAAACGGGATGCTTTTATGGTGCATAGAATAAGTCAAAATTAAATTTTGATGGTTCATGTAGACTTTTCTATTTAGAAATTAAATTAACAACTAATGTGGGTCTATTTTTATTATTTTCATTTAATCATTAGCTCTTTACATGGTACAAAACTGATTTAACTTTGTACCATAGTCAAATCTCACAAAAAGAATCCAAATCTGTATATTCAAATTTTGGTAGCTTAAATGATACAAAATTCACAAATGACATACCGGCCAGGAAATAACCTCAATTGGTGGTAAAATAAATGGCTGAGATCTTTTTAAGAAACTAACTTCAATTGGCAGTAAAATAAATGGCCGAGATCTTTCTAATACGAAAATAATATAACCTGTTTTCCAATTTCAACTGAGTGTAAACAGCTGACCTCTTTAATCATCAAACCAAAAGTTAAAGAACATAACTTTTGAACTTCAATTTACACAAAGTCATATAGATACTCCTAGCTGCAGAAAGTTTCCAAAATTGGAGGCAGTAAATCAATTTATGCACCAGTATGCACCAGCATTTACTCAAAACCAAATTACCGATGCTCACTCGTCCATCCTAGTTTTAGGATCACAAAGTTGGAAGATGTCACAAAAGTCCAAAATCTCCTAGATGTTCTAAAAACCTGCAAACTCCTAAAGCCTCCGTTGGATTATTGTTGAAGTATATATCTCGTTATCAGGTTCCTAAGCTGATTTTGTGACCTCATGAATTGCATTTGCCAGATAACCCACGTTTCCTGTGGTAACTCCCGCCATGCTGCAGATTTTTCCCATAAATTAACAACTCAAAGAAATTGCAAAGCAAATTAATGCAATCAGAGCAGGAGGCTACATTACAAGAGTGGACATTTTACCTGATACGACCATTACGAGTCATGTAAATATGAAATTCGTTTGTCAAACGATCAACTTGTTCTGGCATCAATCCACTATAGCAGAACATGCCGATCTGTTTTTTTGCCAAAACGATTATATATTGTTAGGGAATTCACTTATATATAAAGAGAAAAAAACATGTTCAGTGAATGAACCTGGTTCGTTATGTGTTTCCAGGAAAGAGATGAACCCAACTTTTCAAGGTTTTCTCTTAAAGCAGTTCTCATTCCAATGATACGATCAGCCATACCCTGAAGTGCGACATTTTATGGGCATGGAATACCCAAGTTAACATGAATAACAAACAATGAAAAATGCATCCACAAAAGCACATCAACCATGCACGACACTTTCAACTTAGCAGAAATAAGGCAAACTATACTGATTGCCCTAAGGTTTATCATAATTACAAGGTCTTTCCATCAGTTTTTGAAGTTACAATGACTCGCTCTCATTATTCATATCATGCTACCTCATTGCTGGACGCTGATGTAAACCAAAAAAGTAGAACCCTTGTAAATATTTGTGAGGAGGCAAGGTTTTGTAATTAAAGTCTCCATCAAAATAGCAAAAAATTATTTTCTTTGCACCACAAAAAGTTGACAATGACAGTGTAATTTCAACAGTTAAAAGAGGTAGTGTCTTTGGTTATGACAAACCTCATGCAAGTTATTTAGGAAAAAAATATGTCAGGATAGGGCTAAAGAAAGCATACCAGTGAATCCATAAGGAGAATAATGGTAATAAGGTTAATTTTGTGATATTTCACTATAAATCATTATTAATCCACAATTATTAGCTGTCTTACATCTTGCAACAGGATATTCGGATCTAACATTAGCAGGTTAGATATTCAGGAACTACTCATGTAGCATATTTGCTTTCTTCTTCGTATGTACCTGCATAATCCATCTATATAGAACCTTTTAACTCCTTTGACCCACTGCTAACCTCCTCCCTATCACGGAAGAATGATTTCAACTTTATAGTTAAAACAGCCTTGGTTACTTGTTACTCCAACTCCTACAATCCAGGTTCTTATGCCTTCTAAAAGACGGACTTTTTATAGAGTCAACTGAAGTACTCCAAAGTGAAAATATTTTCATTCATATTTGGACTGGATAAGATTATCATCTTTGGAAAATGACAACACTAACCAACATTTTGTAACAAAGTTAATTAGCAGAAGATTACCTTTACTTCCTTAAGCCATAATTTTTTCAAGTCTGGATCACCAAGAATAATAGAAACAATCAGGGCACCATGAACTGGTGGATTACTGTACATGGGTCTGGCAAGCTGCTGCAACTGGCTCTTCACAGCCACAGCTTGCTTTTCATCCTCACAAACAACACTGTTGTCAGCAGAACAGCAGGCATTAGAAATTATTGAAATAGGAAGTTTGTGCTGTATTCTCGTATCTACACAAATAGTTAATATAGAAGGATAGTGGATTTTTAACGGAAAACAAATGTTACATTAGGGTATGCATTTCTATGCCATATCATTATCAACATCAGGGACAGCAAAGAATGCTAAAGCAGTGCTCTGTTGTGTAGATGCTTTCTAAATGCAACATAAAGCATGAATATAAAGGTATCATATATTTCAAAAGATTTTCAAACTGAAAGGAGATCCTTCTTGGATAAATCCTATTCTTTTCTCTTTCCCTGATCATTGTAGTTGTATCCCATTTGAGAAGCCAAATCTATAACCCAATCCTACCTCAAATTGGCTAGAAAATCTCAAATCTTTAAAGAAATAGGTCCCTCAACTAAAAAGACAAAGTTCATATATACTTAGAAGTTCCAAGGTAAACAACTTAATCATGAACAAGTAAAAGAAAATGGTTAGATTAATTTCTCATTCACCTCAGGCAGCCAACTCTCTGGCCATAAAGTCCCATATTTTTGGCATATGATTGAGCACATCCAATCAGATGACCGTCCTCAAGAAAGATTCTGATAGACTTAGCATCCTTCTCCAGATTACCGCTAGCAAAACCTTGATATGCCATGTCAAAGAAGGGAAAATGCCCTTTGACCTGGAAGTAAATACTCGACTCTCAAACAGAAGAACAATGATGGGAAAAAGGATAAAAGAATCATTGATTACAGATTAATGACCTTGAACTGATATGATATTTCCCGCCACTGTTCTTCTGAAGGATCCACTCCAGTAGGATTATGAGCACAAGCATGAAGCAAGAAAAATGATCCGTTTGGTGCATTCTGGGCAACAATACCCATATAATGAGAATAGGAACAACAAAACCAGAATCTGCCCTTCACACAATGAAGAAAAAACTTAAACGAGACAATCTTGTGCTTACTTACCTTTATGTCATCCATCATCGCAGCAAAGTCCAGTCCCCTTGACTCAGGATGATAATAATGGAAAGTCCTCTGAGGGACACGGGCATCTCTCCAGATGTTATGATGACTGCCAAAATCTCAGATTATAAACTTGAAAAAGAAAATGAATAAAAGCAGCAAAATCATGCATAACTCAAGTATCAAATTGAGTAATCATAAATCGTTAACAATTGGAGGATTATAAAGACAGCATTTACTTGGCCCAGGTAGGAACTGGAATATAAATTTGTGAATCAGGACAAAAACGCTTTTGGAAATCTGCAAAGATTCGGCATGCACCAGTCCCAGAGAGAGATTGTATCGCTGCAATCCGTTTATTCTTAATCAAGTCAGAATTCTCCCCATAAGCCAATTTCAGTGATTCCTCGACCATTTGTGCACTTCCACCCATGGGAAGATACTCCCTGAAAAACTAGAAATAGTCATTTCTCCATCAACCAAATAAATCTAAAAGAAAGGTCATTTGCCTTGTTGCTTCATAGTCACTTGAGTTGTGATGATTTCATGTATTAAATACTCAAGTAAATAAATGACAAAAACTGAATCAGCAGATTGATGGGAATAGAAATACTATTGAATTTCCATTTATTATCATTTTTAGGCAGGTCTCTCCATTTATATCTTACAGAAAAGAAGTTGGAGGCTTGTACATTTTCCAACTATAAATGTAGAGCTTCTTTTGTCAGAAAAAGGTTCCTCGAGAGCTTCTTTTGTGGAAAGCACATAATTTGAAGGCCATACAATTGAGGAAAACAGATTGTGAGACATTGGATTTATAATATTTTGGGTGATGTATTAAGTGCAAGTCATTGGGGATTTCCATCACCTAATTCAAGATATATATTCCCCACAAAGTAACTCAAATGTATATTTTCTTTCAGAATTTTCTCCAAGAGTCTTTGCATATCTGCATATTATGTTGCGTCTCTAATTTCAACCTGATCCATGAAAAACCATAAATAATAGCAGCAGAATAAATGCCATCTGTAGTATGAAAATGATTTTTCTCATTTTATATTTATGCAGATGTAAACAAAGGTATATTTGATTCTATGCTTGCAAAATTTTTTTATTATTTGTCCACATTCAAGAATTTCTTTTTATCTCTTGAAAACAGAGTCCAAATTTTTCTCCCTCCTCTCTCATTTACCAGCTTGTGCCTCTCCCTTCCAACAAAATCATCTCTTTCTCAAAGTATGGAATTTTACCTTTTTCAGTTTAGAGTTACATATGATCCTAAAACAATTCTAGCATGTTATAATCTGAACAGTTGTAGAGGCATCCATATCAATTGTCTAATCGAGGAAAGTTCTACAAGATGACGAAAAACAAAAGATCCTGTTTATTTTCATATTTTTTGATTTAATTAACAAGCATCATATACTCAGTTATTAATGTAACACCCAAAACACTCGATTCATGACAAATGAACCAACATGCAGGAGGTTGTTCAAGACTTTTCATAATAATACCAAGATTTAAATATATTCCTTATAGTTTAAAGCCTGTTTATTTACACATTTTCCGTTTCAAGAAGATCTTGACTTCAGGTACTCTACTACTGAAAAATCAAGCGGAATTAATCCATCCAAAAGTTTTTTTTTTTTTTTCCCATTATATTTGCAACTTCACCCACTCTGTCTCTCATGCCAATTAAAAGAAAATTCGAAAATCAAATCATTGTAGTTGGAGAAAGAATCTCCAAAAGGAGTTTATGCTCATAAAGAAAATGAGACAAAATCAGTAAATTTCCTTGCTGTCAAAGTACAGTACAAAAATCCAGGAAAATCAAGTCGCGGCAAGTGGATCTAAAGAAGGATAGAAAGATTAATATTCTTGGACCACCACAAAAATCTGGACCACCTCAAACTTCAATGTAGAAACCTAAAAGCCGAAACAATGTAGTAATTGTTAGTGAAAACTTTTTTTTTTTTTTTAAACTCCATTTTTAGTATTTGAATGACAATTCCAAATTAATTATCAAGGCATGATTTTCGAAATATTAAGCTGAGATTATTTATCATTTCTAACGATAAAAGTTTAATAAAAAAATTACTGGATTTTACTAGATTGTACTTCAACCTTTAGAGCTTATACCAAATATAAATGATATAGTATTACCATCATTTCACCTTTTTTTTAACTCACATGTTCAGATTTCCAGCAATTCTCCGTTCGGCTTCCCGAACGCACTCCAAAACCACCGGCTTTCCGTTATCGTCTCGATAAGCTCCCTTCAATAATAATAATAATAATAATAATAATACAAAATTCCAAATTCAGATGAAATTCTGACTAAAAAAAATTAAAAATTAGCTGAAATTCTAACTAAAAAAAATGCAGCTAAATCAAAAAATTTACTTTTCAGCATCTGAAAAAAAAATATTAATAATACAGCTGAAATTCAAACTAAAAAATGCCGCTAAATATATAAATTACAGTCCATGCATGCGACAAAAAAAATGCGTAAATTAGAAAAAAGACAGAGCTGAACTGAATTTCCAGTCACTTTCTTCTGAGCAATCGATTAATTTAACCAAAAAAAAAAGACAAAAAATAAAACTGAGTTTTGAGAAAATGAACTTACAACTCCGACATTGACTTTATTCGGACTCGGATCAGCGAGAAAAGCTTCGGTTACTCCCAGTATCGGATCCTTGGCAGCCGGCTCCACGTTCCGCCACCACGACGACGACATGGTTCGTGCTCCGAGAGCTGATCCGGAGCGAATAACCCGACCCGATATCATTTTCCGGAGTGCCATGTCGGATAGGTCGATTGGGAGGTATTGAAAAAAGAGAAGTGGAAACGTACACGCACTGAAGGTTGACGAATGAAAGGAGAAATGTGCGCACGAGTTTTTCTGGTATTTATAGGAGTTGCTTATGTCAGCATGTGCCTTAAAAACCGTGGAAATGGGGAAAAGTATACAATACACCACGTGCATTGCCACGTGGTGTACTAGAATCCAATAATTTATCGCCATGTGGTAATAGTGGGTCATACCTTGTATTATTTGGCGATGTATGATTGGTTCTAAGTGCACCACGTGGCACGCCACGTGGCACGCGTGGTGCACGCAATACTCACTCGTGGAAATGGTAATAAAATGACGTGTCTGGATTTCGATGACGCGATTTTTTTTATTTTTTAAAAAATATTATTATTAATTTTTTACTTTTAATAATATATTTTTTTCCTAAACTTCAAAAATAATTTGGGTAACTTTGGTGGTTTTGATTTTGTTAAGATGATGAATTTTTTATAGATTTTTTTTAGAACTATTAAAATTCTCATCCATAATGAGAAAATATTAGAGCTTTAGAATATTGGATAAGAGATTGAATAAAATAAGATGGAAGAGGAGAAACGATGCCGCAAAAGAAATTATGAAGTAGGAAATTGAAAAAAATAAATATAGTAGGAGAAATAAATGGAATTACATAAATGGAATGGGAGGACCATTGTTCACCTCTTCTACTTTCATTGTGCGTGTAATGAATATGATACGTATAATAGGAATGAAATTCTTGTAATGGTAGTGGGTTTAATGTGTTGGGTGTAATGAAAGGTATTATACCCCCTATTATGCCCTCTATTATACCCCACTATAGATGCTCTTAGAGATGTTCATGGACCAGTTTGACCCGAACTTGTTCTACCAGTTCGGTGAAATTCTGAACGGTGAACCGGTCAACATGTAGCAAAGTACTTGTCGGTTACTTGCAAAACTGATTTCGAATAGGCAGGTACTTGATCCGCTCTATCATAATTAACCTGTGTTTTTTAAAATAAAAGATAAAATTATAAAACATTATTAAATCACAAATAAAATATTATTAAATCACTAGTAACACAAGCATTCAATGATCTTGGAGTTAAATTACATCTCAAAGCCTTAATTTTCAAAAGAACCAAAATGTGAGTGAGTGTGATTATGTGAGATGTAAATGAGGGTAATGGTATTAAAAGTTGCCTTAACATGTAAAATGACAAAATTATCCCTCGCCATGGATTGTATCGTGTACTCGTCATTTTATAAAAATGTTAACCGCAACCCCACCCGGTACATTTAAAAACCGATTCGGTACCTGATCCAATGTTAGTAACTGGTTCAGTTACTCTTCTTTACTGTTAGGTCAATTTTTTTGATTTTTAGAATTCTTAGTTTTTTTTTTTTCAACATCCCTAGCTTTTATTGCCCGTAGTAAGGGTGTAAAAGGAATTATGGGCAAATTTTTCACATGAATTTTGGTGAGCTAAGATTTTATGGGTAGGAGTTGATGTGTAAATGGTAAATCCAATTAGATGTTGATACGGCATTTTGTAAAATGAAAAAAAAAAAAAACAAATAATATGGCACAGGTGATTAGACCTAGGTTGGCTATATTGCCATAGCAACAATTTCCCGGTCAGAGTAATTTTTGCTTAAATACCAATATTATCCTTTAACAAGTCAACATATATATTCTCTCATTAATTGTCATACATTCTCATATGTTCTAATTAATAATTTGTTAACGTTAATCATTTCCCTCCTAAATTCTCTACCTCTCTGATTCCATTCTCATAGCAATATCCCCTCCTCCCCCCAAAACGGTAATTCCCTCTTCCTATGCCTTCCTAATTTTTCTTTTTACACAATTTCTTAAAACTTTTATTATTAAATGGACTGCAAAACAACCCCTCCCTCCCAACAATAATTCCCTCTTCCTATCTCTACTTAATTTTCTTTAAACGTTTTCTTAAGAGTTTTATTATTAAATGGATTGCAGGACTTCGTTGGCTTATATATGATTGCATCTGTGATTGTTCTTAGAACATCTCTTGCTTTAATCTAAATCTACTGGATTTAGTTCTAAGAAATAATATTAAACCTTTTGGGATTATATAGTACTGTCTTAATGGTCTCTTGGAAAATAGGTAGATACTAAATTTGTTAAAACTTGTAATAGGCTTTGTCCACGAAGTGGAGGAGATCTTGGGTGGGTGGGTGGATGGGTGTACAAATCTTTGTTTTAGCATTTTTAATTATTTATTTGCTTGAGATAAATTAGATTTTATTATAAAAATAATTTTTGAAATGCAAAAACAAAAAAAAGAAGAATATATTGAAATTAAAGAATTGCAATAAAAGAAAGGTGATGAGCATAGCCAATTGATAGATTTATAAAATAATATATAAATGAATGTGCGAGTGTGAGAGAGAGCCAAAAAATAAAAAAGAAAATTGAGAAAGAGAAAACTCAGCCAAAGATGAGGAGAGAGAAGAAACAATTAAGAAGAGATAGGAGAATGAGAATGATTAAAGGCCCAGCAACATTAATAAGAATATATGGTACTTGATTTGTTAAGGGTAATATTGACATTTAAGCAAAAATTGCTCTTGCCTGACTATTGTTGCTTTGGTAATATTGCAAGCCTTAGACATAGATGTTAGTATTTTGAAAGATAATAACTTAAATGTATTTTTATAGTAAATTAGGAAAAGATTAAATTTATGATTTACCTATGAATTTTGTGGTCTAAAATAAAGTCATGTGAAATTGATAAAGATGCTTATCTGACTCTTCTGTAGACTATGTAGAATTTTACGTAAATTTGGTAGCACTAGTTAAAAATTTTTATTATATTTAATTTGGTGTCCACAAAAAATTATCAAATGCAGCCTATTAAAGTCTTTAGCATGCAGATAAATCAAAGTTTAATTCTGCTTCTCACGATCTTATCCTCTTTCTCTTCCTTTTCTTTTCTAATTGTTTGGCACTTGTCCTAACTTGGGGACAACTAAAGACTTTTCGATCTAAGGAATTATCCTTTTCCATATTTTTTACCAAACCTAAGATTGAACCTTGGGTATGTCCTCCAATAAAAGAATACCAATTTTCATTTACTTTCTCTACGCCCACAAATTCGTTCTTTTTTTTTCAGTAATAAAGAAAAATATTTACATATTTACAAACGACAGGCTCGTTAGTTCTTTCTTAATTAACCTGTGATATATCAAGACATAAAAAATTACCTAATTCAACAAGTGATTGACTATAAAAACTAACAGGAAAATTAAACCGATCCCGTAGTTTGCCAAAAAGTCTGAACAAAATTCCCCTCTATATGTGTGTTGAAACCTAATAACCATACCATGAGAGAGTAGAGTGTACAATCAGCTATCAATGCCAAGACATGAGGGGGTATTTGACATTTCTTATTCACAAATTCATTCATTTCATTGTTATACGAGAACGATGCAAATTAAGCCTAAATTGACAACAGCAGGTCTAGATATTAAATCCACATTAATCAAGATCAAGTTTATCAATACAAGCCTCAGTCCAATCAAAATTAAATTCTCACGTTTCCTTAACGTATGACCATACTAAAACTAAGATTCCAAGCAAAGCATGTTGTCATACCCCTTTTGCTGTGTGGTATCACAAAATATTTAGATTCTGACCATTTTCCTATCCCTTATTAAAGATCTTTCTGGTGTGGTTTTCCGTTGCATACGCAACTCAATTGATTGCTTCTTTGGTAGCAAAGTAGTTGTCACCAACCAAAGAGCAACCAAGAAAATCAAATGCTACTTCAATCGAAGCATTATTTATGATGGAGCCTCAATTACTTGAAGCAAGCACTTCTGAGGTGGTGGAAAGAATTGAAGATGGTATAAAAACAAATGATCCAGCAGAAAGGCCAGAAGGGACATCATCAATTGGGATAGGACGAGAAGATAAACGTCCAGAAGAAGAGAATAATGATTCTCATGTTGTAGATGTGAAGAATAATGAAGAGCATTTGAGAGTGGAAAAGATTTGCAGAATTTGTCATTTGAGTAATGAGCCATCATCAGGGAGCTCAGAACTCATTCAACTTGGATGTCATTGCAGAGATGAACTTGGAATTTCGCATCGCCTTTGTGCTGAGACATGGTTTAAGCAGAGAGGAAACAGGTCAGTTGGCCTATGTTCATATTCATTTCTGTTTCAGAGTTTTATTTGTAGGTATGATTGTAGGTATGATCTTATGTTCTTGTTCATTCTGGAGTCAAGATAAAGGAAAATTCATCTGGTGTTCTTTTTTCTTGCAGATTGTGTGAAATTTGCAACAAAACAGCGAAGAATGTTCGATTAATTAAGGATACCAGAATATATATTATGGAATTCAACGATGTAAGACCAATGCCAGCAACTTCATTTGACTCCCCAGGAGATGGTTCGAGGCGGTGTAAACAATCTTGTAACTTTCTTCTGGCATGCTTGGTACTAGCCTTCCTAGTCTCAACGTTTGTAAGAGCCAAAATATTTTAATGATTGACATCTTTCAGTGTTAATCATCTTTCAGAGAAAGGAATTCACGATAATTATTGAATTATGTAGAGTTTTAAGGGCTAAACTTGGTCCAATTCTTTATCACAAGTGACTGGACATGCAAAAATTTCACCTATGTTTGCCTAAAAACCGATCGAAACAGCAACTTTCTTTTCTCCTCTTGCTTTGGTTCAGGATAAATAATTCCACATCATAAGTGAGATGAAATTATCAAATAGGATACTTGTTCAAAGTAACTGTCCGCATCTTTACTTCAGTTACACCTCGAGTAGCTCAAATCCGAATGATAAAGAACTTAATTATCCTATTAAAGAAAAAAAATCATCTAATGGAAAACATATGCTTGCAGGCAAGACACGCTAAACAATCAGATGTTACACTTACAGGTTACAACAAAATTGGAAGGCAGGGGGAAACCAACCAAAGGAAAAAGCATGGTCTTTCTCGATTGTGCTGCCGTTACTTGAGAGGATCAGCCAGTTTTATCAAATTTCCACACCAGTTCTTTCTCTTCAAGGCCTTGAAAAAACAATTGCAAAATTAGGTAAAAGGATATTAGCATGATAAAAAAGGACTTTAAGTGCCCATCAACTGATTCAGCAACGTAAGACTAGTAGGAAATGTATCCAGCTAAACTGCCTATGTGGAATTACATTCACTCTAAAAAATCAGATACAAATAGAAGAGCAGCTAGCCCACTCGGTTGGGTTGGTTCTTTCCCTCAATCTGTAGTGTGTATGATACTACCAGTACTCAGATTTATATGCAATGCACCAATATTTGCTCATTAAATTCTTCAGAATTCTCTTAGATTAGAAACAACTTTATCAAGAAAATTGATGTAGTTTTACTGCAAAACAAAACAAAGTTTAGTGGTCCAAAAGCATGCACTCCAATCATTCAATGCAGAGAACTTTTGCTGACACCTTGAGAGAGTACGAAGTTTTGCATAGCACTTGTGTCCAAGACAGATGATGTAATTTGTCAGTGGTCTTGAGCAGTGAAATCCCTTTCAGCATCCATCCCAGTCTGAAGGATATACACTATCCAGCATTCCCCTACAACAGGCACCATAGGCATTTGGTTAGAAAAATTAAGCATCATTGATAGCTCTAGAGAAAATTTTTACCAAGTATAAAGGTGATCAACCCACAGATGGTATAAAGGTGATCAATTTCCAATCATATGAATAATATAAGAAGCAAAATTATCCTATTAAGTACTTATTTACTCAAGACTGGTGTCTTCATTCCTAGAAACAAGGAGAAAAGTATCATTTGAGGCTTGTCATATGAATTCTTATACAGTAACAGAATATCAGTCAACTGTTTTTTTAATTTGTAAAAAATGTCCAGTAGATATTTCATAAAAGGAAATCGTCCAGAGAATTTACTGATACTAGTTACTTTAGTGTTGGAACCGGGAACCAGGATCACAAACTTTCTTCAATTTCCTGGAAAGTGACAGCTTCCAAATCACTATGTATTATACCTCTGACCCAAGATATTGTCCTTCATCCTGATGCTAAAACAAACAACTTTAAATGCATTCAGTTCCTCGACAATATAAAGCTAGTTCCCTTGTCGACACTTACTAAGATATAACTGTCCAGCTTCCATATATCTTTTAAGTTTTCTGAGTTTGTTAGCATGAGTGATTATTTCCCCCTACAAGCAATAAAGAATGTTCAAAGCAATCCATTCTTTCTTCCGTAGTGTCAATCTGCTGGTCATAAGTATAGTGATCAGCAGGAATCCATGAGCAAATGGTGAAACATCTAGTCGGGATAATGCAGGACTTCAAATCCAATGAAAGATGGCGCGTTTACGCAAAAAGTTGCAATCCTTGGGATTTACAAGAACCCATTAGCTCCTTTCAAGAATGGCAACAAAAAACAGAATAGGACTAAAAATTGAAAGAGAAATTGAAGCAAAAAGACCAATCAAATGGATGACAGAGACCAAGAATAAGTTCCCTGAGTAGAAGGACTTGCAAAAAACACCAGCTTTTGAAACTTTAAATTGATCCCAAATGTGCAAAATTTATTGTCTGAACCAATACCTGCTTAAATTTACAACCAAATATCTCTATAGAGGGCGCTTTTTGTAGATTGATACCAGCCCTTTTCGTCCCTTGGTGCCTCATGAGTGGTATGTATCTAAATTTTGAAGGTTAAAGAGTTGAGGGCTGGTGGGATGGAATGGGAGAAAAACCCGAGCATTGGTTGAAATCTTGAGGATTAGCTGACATGATATACAAATGATTTTCTCAAGGTGATTGCTGGCGGAAAATTACTTGGACGACAGACCCATGAAGCCCACTAAACTCTGTTACAAACATGAACTTTTTAATTGTAAAAGCATGGAAAATGAGGTAGTTGTGTAGCAGGACCGCGCAGAAGTTATCCTGCTAAAGTCTAAATTGAATTACCACAAAATAAAAAAACAAAAAATGAATCCCCACTTCTATTATGCAATGGGCCAGAATTGGATTTGCTAACCGGGCAACTTGGCAAGAAGTAAAAATATGATGCCTTGTTGAGTGCTTTAACTTTGGGCCTGCAGTTTTGCTATAACTTTGGGCCTATCTTTGCTAGAAACAATAGATAAGGTAATTGTCTTCTGTTTTCTCAAGACCGATTGCATCTGAACATGAATGATTGACATTAACTTAGGTAACCATTTAAAAAAAAAAAAAAAACCTTAGGTAACGATTAGGACTGTTTAAAAAAATAAAAAAATTAAAAAATCTGGACCTGTTTTGAATTTTTTTTTTTTTTTTGACAATTGGGGGAAAGGGGAAAGGGAACTCACCCACTCAACTCCAATTGAGAGGAGGAATGGAGACTAAGTGTAAACTTAACCCCACAAACCCACTCCAAAAGCCATGGTAACTTTTAGAGGGGTCGAAGTAGTTTATACCTAGAAACCTAACAACCAGATCTCCCGATGTGAAATTTTTTCTTTTTTGACAATTAGGGGAAAGGGGAAAGGACCTGTTTTGAACTTTAAAACAAAGATAATTGAGCCAGTTACCGGTCGGTTTCCAAATGCAGCATGTGAGGTAACAATTAGCACTTTTTGTGAACTGTTGAGTACCCTATCCGTACCAACTTAAGGGGAAATATTGTCATTTTACCCATTAGGACAACCCTCTAGGTTGGTACGGATCCGTTGAACTGAAAAGCCAATCATAAAAATCCTAATTTAATCCTCAAATTCTCCCTCATCTCACTCTCCCTTTTTTTTTTTTTTTTTTTGCAAAATCCTTTCCCTCTCCCTTTAGAAGAATTAAAGTCTCTCTTAAATGAAAATTTAGACAAAGTTGAAGTGCTATTTATGTGAGCATCCAATGATTGACTAAAAATGGCTCCATTATTTTAGAGTAGTTGTCTAAATAATACAATTATGAAAATTTGATACGTGTAATATAAAAAGATAGTTGAGAATGTAAAATTGTTTTAAAAATACCTAAGGAAATATTTCACAATATCATTATAAATAGGATAAAGTGCACCAGAGGCCATAAAACTTTTGCTCATTTTTAAATCACCCTACCAAACTAATTTTTGCCTCAATTGTACCATCAAACTTTCTAATTGTTCCAATCAACCCATTCCGTTAATTTTTCCATTAAAGTTGACAAAAACTAGGGGCAAAATGGAATTTTCACATCAAGTCTTCCCCTTTTACGACTAAAGCCTAATAAAAAATCGTTAAACCACAAGTTCATTCTAAAATAGCCTTTAAACATTAAAAATCTAAAATTTGATTATGATTTTTAGCCCAAATCGAAACCTGAGTATAAATCTTGGCTAGTTTCTCGACAGAAATCAAAACCTTTTGAGAATATGGCATGGGTAATTTGTATAAAAAAGGACCAAAAAGAAAAAAAAAATCTTCTTACATCATCAAGCCACAAACACCATATCTCCTCCCTAGATTCCAAGGTGTCTAGGAGGTCTTTATTGTACATACAACTCCACAATGGCAGTTTACAGGAATTGGAAGTTGCCTTCTTGACATTGCGAAATTTGGGAAAGAAATTTTAGTGTTTATAAAAATTCAATTGAGTGAGATTTTGAGCATAAGTTGTATAAGAGAGGAAACTTGTTGCGAAAAAAATCAGTTTTGTTCTTGGTAATGATGCATGCAATGCATGTGCTATACTTTTTGTCAACTTTAATGGCTAAATTTAAGAAATGGGTTGATTGGAGTATTTAGAAAGTTCCCTGGTTTGATTGACGCAAAAATTAGTTTGATGGATAAATTAAAAATAACAAAAGTTAGATGGCCTCCACTTTACCCTTATAAAAAATGGATTGTCCAAACAAAGCCAATGTCAGTTATTCAATGAGGGTAGAATTGGAAGTTCATAAGCAGGTGCATATATATGTACATTATTAATATATCGTTCTGGCATAAACTAGGGTTTCTATCACTCTTTAGCCCGCTCTGCGAAACACTCCCTCGCCGGCCGCCGTAGCTACCTCCCTCGCCGCACGGCCATGGTCGTCCTCTCTCTCTGTTCCTATATCCATATATGTCGAATGATTGTTTAATGTGTACGATTAGTGAGTGTTTTCTGTGCATTAATAGGCTTCGGAGAAGAAATTGAGCAACCCAATGAGAGAGATCAAGGTTCAGAAGCTGGTCCTCAACATCTCCGTCGGCGAGAGCGGTGATCGTCTCACCAGAGCTGCTAAGGTACTTTCTCCCAACCTACATTTCGCTTGCTTCGTCTAATTTTCTTCACATTTCTGAAAAGTTCACTCTTTTTTTTGTGATTAAATAATGTAGGTCTTAGAACAACTCAGTGGCCAAACCCCTGTTTTCATATTATCTAATTTTATTATTTTTTGAATTAGGAAGTAAGTTTAGTTAGTTAGGATTATTGGCATATGTTGTTTATAAGAAATTAAGAAATGGAGAAAAAAATATAGTATTATGTTAATGAATATGAATTCGAGTGCTTTTGAAAAGGTTCATCTTTAATCATTGTTTATTGAAGAACTGAAGCATTGTTCCAATTGGGTAGGCTGGAATAATTCAATGTGATTTGGTTGTTATGGGTTAACAGGAACAGTTAAAATCTGGATTATATACCTCCACCCATGTAAAATGTACAAAATTTGGTTCCTCATTCAATCTGTCGTACTATGCTTGAAAGCAAATACTTGGTTGTTTTGTAAATATATTTGCTAGAGAGCTAATATTTTGGACATTCCTTTTTTATTCTAATAGTTTTGATTAGAAATGCTACTCAGAATTTCTGAATACAGTTGTTTTGTTGTTTTTGACTGAGTTGTGTTTTATTGTCAGTCGTGGGTTATATTGATGCTATATGTGGAGCTTTCTTGACTAGAGAAGTATGTCTATTTGTTTTGCTGATGCAGTTATTTGCTTTGGTTCACAGCAAGATACACTGTGAGGTCCTTCGGGATCAGGCGTAATGAGAAGATTGCATGCTACGTCACCGTCAGAGGTGAGAAGGCAATGCAACTTCTTGAGAGTGGATTGAAGGTCAAGGAATATGAGCTGCTTAGAAGAAATTTTAGTGAGACTGGTTGCTTTGGCTTTGGTATCCAGGAGCACATTGATCTTGGAATTAAGTAAGCTGATCTACATTGACTTTTTGGTATATTTGTGTGAGTTCTTTGCGTGATAAATTTGGTGAGATTGTATTATTTGCATAGTTCAGAGGTTGTTATGCATGGTATTTTCACGAGAGACATATGAGTGTGAAGGCAATGTTCTAATACACCATTAGCATATGATCTCTATTATTTTATGCTTTAGTATAGTTTATTGTAAGCGGGAGTTGATAGTTTATGACAAAAACTAAACGAATGAATTGGATGGGCAAATAATTTTGCCGGGTTTATGATTGTCCCTTTGACCATTGAACCACCTTTAGGCTTCTTATTTTGGTTTTTATGAGCTTAAGCTTGTAAGCCTGTAATATGTTCATTCTTATTATGCTAAACTGTGCTTTATTACTTAAGCTGATATTTGCACAGTCCTATCGCTGTGACAAGTGAGTCTGATTGCTGTTCTTTAACTTGCTCAGTTAATTTACGTTTGTCAAATCGATGCATTTTACAGATATGAGCCTTCAACTGGTATTTATGGTATGGACTTCTTTGTTGTCTTGGAACGCCCTGGTTACCGGGTGGCACGTCGCCGTAGGTGCAAGTCTCGTGTTGGAATCCAGCACAGAGTTACCAAGGAGGACGCAATGAAGTGGTTCCAGGTCAAATATGAAGGTGTCATCCTTAACAAGTCCCAGAACATTCAAACTGCTTAGGCAAGGTGTAGTTATCAACAGTTTGACTCTTAGATGATCATTTTTTATTCAATTTGTAGACCAAATTTATTTACCTTGAGTTCAAAATTTTGGAGAGGTGTTATGATTTTTCAGACCAAGATATGTTACTGTGATTTTTATTTCTGGTAAAATGAATTAAAGCTTTACCATATTGTTGGTTCACTTATTTTATTTGTCAAGTTTCTTGACTGTTTAAATCATTGAGGATCCAGTTGCAGATTGTTCCGTACCTGATACGTGCAGGTTCTGTTGGCTGGAAGAAAATCACTGTATCACCTTGTAGCGACTTTTTTGTAGCCTGAAATTTGGGTAGTTCGCTAATTGCGTGCCTCAACTTTTTGTCATGCAAAGACAAAGCTTAAACATGAACTGCCGCAAATCAAAGTGAGGCAGTCTGTTTGGATGTTTTGCTTGTTTGTTGGGAAATCTGTTTGAATTTAATTGTGCAAACACATTTCCTGACTTCGATGGTGCAAGGCAGGTTGATGAGAAAGGGAAAACTAGTACAAACTAGTTTGTTGCTTAATCCATGATTTCAGTCCGCCCGTTAGTGTTACTAGTAACCACCGATTGCTTTTACCAGAATTTTTTATTACACGCATAAACAACAGGAATAATAAACCACAAAAAACAAGAAACAAGGAGCTGGTAAAGCACAGGCCTAGTGTGGGAAAGAAACTCAAAAGCTGCAAGGTTTGATATCCAATTAAGGACTGAACCGAAAAACAAGTGCCAAATGTCCAAGGTACATGAAAATCCATCCACCTCACCCACAGAGAGAGAGAGAGAGAGAGAGAGAGAGAGAGAGAGAGAGAGATCATACATTAAACAAAAATTTAGCAACAGAAATAACATTTGATATCTTCTGAAGGAAAATGGGGTGTAAATTGAAGTAAAGATGATATACCTGGAGACGAGGAATTGCAAAATTGTATCTGAATAAGTTGCACAAGCTCAAATTATAAATATTAAAGAACTCCAATGTAGTTTGCAGATAAATGCATTTCTATGCACTTGTATCCAACAAACAATCAGCTGATTGAAGAGAGGAGTGGTTAAAGGGCCAAATGTTTTGTGCAGTTAGCCCGAACCTCAGATCATACAATTCTCATGTTCATTAATTACAAGGAAAGTATGCCAGAGACAAAGATTAGGGAAAAGCAAAGTCTTTTCTAAGGACCTACAGAGAAGAGCTTGATTTTCTTTAGATTATCACAGACATTCCCACAATGACCCTCTTAAGATTTTCTGGCCTTTCCTTGCTTCCATCCTTCCCTCCCTCCCTTTTGTCAAGAAACAAGTCTTGTACGTCTTATTTGCGACCAATATTAGCTATGTCAGAACCGCATACCAAGACTCAAGAGTTACCAAGCTGTAACATAACTACCTAAAACAGAAATCATATAGGAGAAGCAAGATCTTCTGATGGATCGGTAGAAACTACAAAACCTCAAAATATAGCTCAAAAGAACATTCATCGTCACATGTAAACCAAGGGAGTCATTATACAAAAACCATCATTTTCCAAACTTCAAAACCACAAATCCCCCATCTACATAAGGTTAGCAGCCAATCCTATTCCACTCTGTAACAAAGATTTTCGGACTCCTTTAACTAATTGTTTCCGACAGAGAAAATACAACATTCTAAACAAGATTACGAGTTACAACAACTAACAACAATTGAAAAGCAGTGTGCATCATCCATTAAGGAATTCTAAGCTTCTTGCCAGCATAGATTGTGTCCCCTGTTAGCCCATTTGCCTCCTTAATTGCCTCAATTGACACCTATATCCAATTCCAAGAAAAATCCAAAAAGAACAAAAACCCAAGATATTAATCACCAACATAGAACAAATACATGGACCATCAAATCAAATAAAAAAAAGATTGCAACTTTACCCCATATTTCCTAGACAGACCCCAGAGGGTATCTCCCCTGACAATATCTATTACTTTTGGCAATGATTCCTCCACATTTTGCCCAACACAACTATCTGGTTTCTACACAAATAAATAAAACAATAAAAATATAAGCTTTTTCAAAAAATTAAAACATGAGCTACATTTTAAAAGGAAAAAAATTAGAAAAAATTGAGCCTTAGATTAAAGATGTCACCTTGATGATGGGTTCTTGGGGAGGAGTCAAAGAGGGCTGGCATTGCTGAGAAACTGGAGCTTGAGGAGGCTGGGTTGACTCAGTGAGTGGGTTGATGGGCTCAGAAGAAGGGACGTTGGTTGAGGTATTTGGGCTGAGTTTGAGGTCAGGTTTGTTGGAAGGGTTGAGGGCTTTGATGATACTCAGTGCTATTCCCGAAAAGACCACAAACCCAGCTGTCTTTGCAACTGTTTTGTCATTGCCGTTGTCGTTTCCGGCGCCGGAACCATCTTCGCCGTTGGGTTCCCTGTTGTTCCACATCTGATCAAAGGGAGTAGGGAAATGAGGGAAAACTCAGTGCGAGGCTGGAGGTTTTGTGTCTGAGAAGGGGTTTAGAATCACCACGCGCTTATTCCACGCGCTTCTGCTAAATTCCTCATATTGGGCTCGAGGCCCATAAAAGTTGGGCTTTACAGATGCTATAGAAAAGTGTTGGGTTCGTTCCGATATGGAATTTGCAAATTGGGAAGAGAATTATTTGTAGGTTAAGTATTCTTTGTCTTCTAGATAAAAAAGTAAAATCAACTTGATGAGTTTGTGTGCTAATAATAAAAGATGACTTAGTTCGTCCCACATCGAAAATGTGTATGGTTCCGTGGGTTAATTCTTAAGTTAGCAATTGCCTTTTGAATTAACTTGTGGGGTGTGCTTAGATGAGTGTTTTCTTGTAACTGTTAGTGTTTAATCTAACTTTATAAGTTAAGTATTCTTTGTCTTCTGGATAAAAAAAAATAAATGGGTTATATGCTAAAAAAAAACGAAAATGGTAAATGAAACAAAGGTGGTTGATTGGCTTAGTGAGGTATTATAAATTGCTTGATTTGACTCTCAAGAATTTTTTTTTTTTGGGCTTTACGTTTCCTCCTACATGGCATATGTCTCTTGAATTAAAATAAGGTCGATTAAGCAATTTTGTTTTTTAATTTTTAGGATACTAATCAAATAAGATTAATTTAAGACGAATGAAGAACATGCAGAACCACAATTATTGATAGTTGATGTATATTTGAATGATATGGAGGATGCAAGGAGATCCATAGAGACCAATTATTTTCTTGGTTGATTGATTAGTACATTAAGCTAGTTTTTTCCACATCATTGTGAGTAATACATTAAAAAACAACACAATAGGACAATCACTAACTAAACCAAGTATCTATATAGCTTGTCAAGAAGTATTCTCCAAGAATTACATGTATGAAATGGTGTTAAGTGTGTACTAAAGAAACATGTTAAAGCCTTAAAAGAAAAGAAAAAGAATGAAAGAGGTTAGAACTAAAAAGACTGCTCTATGAAACGTGCAAGCAAAGTAGTCCACAAGAAAACACGTGCAATCTTCCTCCAATCCATGCACGTTTGTAAGCTTGCCTAGATTCATTCTCATTGAAATCATTGTACCTCTAGATTCTTTGCAAAATAAATGACTGTCAGCTTGCCAACTCAGCATTTTCATTTCTATTTTCTTTCCAATTTCTTCCCTCCTCACAAATTTTAAATATTCCCAATTATCCTCACCTAAATATCTCTGATCTTTCTGCTCTGAATATAAATTTCCGTCAACAAAAGTGCATATTTTTTGGGACATTTTGTTGGGTACTAGTAACATTCTTTACATGGCTCAGTTACTGCATCCAGTGTGTACAGATGCTCTCAAATTCCAGAACCCGTTACCAAGTTTTTGTTCAAGAAATCAATGGCCAATCTTGGCCAAAAATAATATGAATTGGAGTATTGGTCATGGTAGAAGAAGAAAAGGCTCAGGCAGAGTGAGGGTTGCCACTGGGGACCCTTCATTATCTGAAGATTTTGTTGATGATTACTATGCAGTTCTTGGTTTGGTAATTGCTACTTTATATCATTTCTGTTTAGATTTTAAATATATATAAAGAGAAATTTGCTAATGATATTTTCTTTATGTAAATAAATTTTCATTTTATTTTGTTGTGCTTTATGATTTCGTCATACAGTAACCATGAAAATTATGTTGCAGATCATAATGGGATGAGTGTAATTTCTTTTATTAAAGTTCTTCTTGGTATTGTATGTATCAATTATGGAACTTTATTTTCTAGATTACAAACTTTCTTTGATTTTCTTTTGCATAGGTAAGGCCTAGGCTATTAGAATTTAGAAAAAGTCATTTAACTAATAAGTAAAAGAGCTGAAGATAAGCATTTAGAAAGTAATTATAATAGTTTAATTTTGTTCCCTAATATCGAAACTCCGGCCAACTATTTGGAAATGCAAAATAATTGATTATGCTGAATTTTGGAAGTGAATTCTGCCAAGGAACAGAGCAGATGGATTGTATGTGACTGCTATCTTATCCATGGCTTCTTTCATTTTATTGATGATGTTTAATATTAAACAATGATTTGCGTTGAGTATTGTAACTTATTACCCTTGTGGTGGAACAATACTTCATTCACTAATTGACCAATGTAATTAGCTTCCAGATGCAACACCAGGTCAAGTCAAGAAAGCTTATTATAATTGCATGAAGTCTTGCCATCCAGACTTGAGTGGCAATGATCCAGAAATGACGAATTTTTGCATGTTCATCAATGAAATTTATTCAGTAAGTTTTGATTACGGATTGCTTACAATATTGAGAATGCTTAGGATTTACATTTGTGGTGCCTGTGCTGAAAATTACTGTTGGTGTCTGTCTAGGTTCTCAGTGACCCTGTGCAGCGAATGATTTATGATGAAATCCATGGATATGCTTTGACTGCAATAAATCCTTTTCTGGACGAGTCCACCCCAAAGGATCATGTATTTGTTGATGAATTCAGCTGCATAGGTATGAACAGTGTTTGCACTTTCGAAATTCATTGCTAAATTCCATTGACAAACTTGCAGTTCCGAGGTTTTCCCCCTCCTAATTCTACCTTCCCCTTGCCACACCATGCCAAGAGAAAAGACCTTTTTGACTCAATGATATGCATACATTATGTGACTATAAGTACAGGACAAAACAGTGGTTCAATAATATGGAAAAGTAGATAATCAAACATCGTTTGCCTATCTGGAAACCTATTGCAAAGGGATGCAATGAGAATTTTTTTAATATTATCTTTTGATGTAGGAAAATTAATTCTAGGATCTCTTTTTCTTTTTTGTTTCTTGAATAAAATCAATTCAAACCAAGTAGACAGCTGGTACGAACTTTAAATTACATGAAGCTTCTAAATATCCCATACAAAATTACAAAACAACATTTATTAATGGCCTTGGTAGATAGCATTCAAACAGCCTACTCAAAGTTCTCAACTAATATCTCATCAAAGTTCATTAACCTCTTGAAAGGGAAAAACAACAAATAACTTAAATAAAAAAAAAGTAATAACAGATTTTGAAAAACAAAGAGAACCTAAGTATATAGTTCATCAGTTATGCCAGCAGATGCTGCAAATGAGTCTGATCCTTGAGGCGCAGCACTGGTACCAGAAAATTGGAATTCAGTACCAAAACCTCTAGACTGCTGCAATGTTAGAGCAAATATCTCGTATTTAAGTATGTCAGCGTCACTAACACTTCTACGAGCGTACTTCATTGATTCTTCTAAGTGACCAACCTTGATTTCAGAAACTTCGTCATCCACATCCTCCTCCGTAGCCTGAGGGCTATCTCTTCTCTGCCTCTTCTTCTCAATATCTTTCTCAATATCCTCTCTAATAGCATATTTGCAAGCACGTTGACATATCTCCGTGATGTCAGCACCACTAAAGCCTTCAGTGCACTTAGATAGAGCCCTCAAGTCTACGTGCATAGAAACAGGAGATTTTCTGAGGCATGCCTTGAATATCTGATGTCGAGAATCTTCATCAGGGAGAGGGATATAAATCAATTGATCAAGGCGGCCTGGCCTCAGGAGTGCAGGATCAATTATATCAGGCCTGTTGGTGGCGCCAATAATAAAGACAGTTTTCTTAGCATTCATCCCATCCATTTCAGTAAGAAGTTGATTCAAAACTCTATCAGCGGCCCCTGAATCTCCTACTTGACTTCCTCTCCGAGTAGCAATTGAATCCAATTCATCAAAAAAGAGAACACACGGAGCAGATTGGCGAGCCTTGTCGAATATTTCTCTAACATTGGCCTCACTCTCTCCGAACCACATGGTAAGCAATTCAGGACCCTTGATGCTAATGAAGTTAGCTTGACATTCATTGGCAATAGCCTTGGCCAGCAAAGTTTTCCCACAACCTGGTGGACCATAGAAAAGAACTCCCTTTGATGGAGACATGCCAAACTTCTCAAACATTTCAGGATGCTCCACTGGATATTGAACAGTCTCTTGAAGCTCACGCTTGATATTTTCAAGGCCACCAACATCCTCCCAGCTAACATTCGGAACTTCGACTACAGTTTCACGCAAAGCAGAGGGATTGCTCGTCCCAAGTGCGCTCTGGAAGTGCTCATTGGTGACAGCCATGGAGTTGAGTACTTCCGCGTCAATAGAATCATCTTCTAGATCCATAACATCCATCTTCTCCCTGATGCATTGGAGTGCAGCCTCGGTGCTCAAAGCTGCCAAATCAGCACCGACATAACCATGAGTGTTTCTGCTGATGTTTTCCAAATCCACATCTTCAGAGAGCTTCATGTTCTTGGTATGGATACGAAGAACCTCAAGCCGCCCAACTTCATCAGGAACCCCAATATCTATTTCCCTGTCAAATCTGCCAAACCTTCTGAGGGCAGGATCAATGCTATTGGGACGGTTAGTTGCCCCCATGACAATAACATGTGCACGAGACTTGAGCCCATCCATAAGTGTCAAGAGCTGAGAAACAATTCTTTTCTCAACTTCTCCATTTGTCTTGTCTCGTTTAGGAGCGATGGAATCTATCTCATCAATGAAGATGATAGATGGGGCATTTTTCTCAGCTTCTTCGAATGCCTTCCTAAGATTACTTTCGCTTTCTCCTGCCAATTTTGACATGATTTCAGGTCCATTAATACAGAAGAAAAAAGCACCAGTTTCATTAGCCACAGCTCGGGCTATCAAGGTCTTTCCTGATCCTGGAGGACCGTAAAGTAGAATTCCCTTTGGGGGCTTGACACCAATTGTTTTAAAGAGCTGCGGATGTCTCAATGGCAACTCCACCAGCTCGCGAATTTGAACCATCTGTCTACGAACTCCTCCAACATCATCATAACCAACCACATCTAGGCTCTCTTCGTCCTCCCTCTTCACTGGCTCTCCTTCACAAAAGATTTCAGTTGCAGGTGCAACAAAACAATACTCAGCAGGGTCAGTTTCAATGACCTTGAATTCAATACTTCTCATTCCTCCCCTTACAAGGAAAAGATCTCCCTTCCTAACAGGCCGAAACGAGTCCAAGAAATAAGGCTTCAAATAAGCATCATAGAGGTTCCCAGTAACCCCTTCAATAGTGTCATCAATAGGAAGGATGTGAACACGTTTTCCGAACTTGACATCAGGACATTGATGCACTGAAACAACATCTCCAAGCTTGACCCTGAGGTTCAACCTCACAACCTTGTTAATCCTAATCTTTGGTTCTTCACAATTGTCATCAGCAAGGACGGTACAGATTGTATCTCTCCTCTTCTTTCCCTTGATCAAGATAACGTCTCCATGTAAAAAGTTCAGCTTTTCCATGGTATCGCGGTTTAGAACTACAACGGAATTGTCGTCGTGGATTGCCTCGTCAACAAGAAGCCTATTCAAACACTTCTTTTTGTCTAAAATCGCTGTACCGAAATCCTTATTCATCGCCCTCGAAGTGGAGCGATCAATAACTTGCTTACCCATGGCTGCGGTATGAAATAAAGAATTAACTGGATGTAATTGAATAGATTTGAATTGAGACGGGGTGATGTTGAATATAAAGGCATTAGAGAGTCATCCGGTTTCTTGTTGGAAAAGCTTGCGTTCTTTCCTCTTTCTAATCCTTGTTTCAGACATCTTAAGGATGGCTTACTAATTAGGAAACTTGTTTCGCGGTTGGTTTGACATCCTTGGGAAACTTGTTCTGGTTTCCTATTTGGATTAATTAGTTTCAAAGGCAATACTAAGCATTATGTGAAAAGGAAACCAGGAAGGAAACTAGAGGAATTTTAGCAATGTCTGAATACAGAGACACAACTCAACATGATATATTTGTCATTCAGTTGAATATTAACTTGCAAACAGAAACATGTTTGAAATAGGATTAGCTGGACGCCAGGGCTCTACAGAACTACACGCACGCACGCACGCAATCTCTTACCCTGCATTTTTTTATTAGAAAAAGTTATCCCTTATAACTTCTACATACTGTCACTTTTTTTAACTAAAAAAATGTCCCTCTCTCTCATAACAGGCTGTAAAAATTGTACAAATGTTTGTGAAGATGTATTTACCATTGAGGAAGAATTTGGAAGAGCCAGAGTGCATTGTCAGTCTGGAAATCCTGATTTGGTTCAACAAGCTATTGATAGTTGGTATGATTTTGCCTTAATGATATTGCTCTGGCATAGTGATAACTATCTGAGCACATTTAAAGAAAGAGACCTTAAAATCATGGTAATATATCTTGGTTTTGACCGCTGTGGCCTACTTCATTGTTCTTTCTTTGGGATCCAGTAAACTCTTTTATTCAACCTGCCTTCGTCGAATGATTGCTAAAGATCAAACCACCCTACAATACCTAATCACTGTGTAACGTACTTTTTCAGGTGACCCCCCATACAAATATTTAAGCAAGTAAAATTGGACCAAATAATCTTGTTTAATGACATAATAAAACTGAAGGCCAATGCTCACAAGAATGTAGGAAATAATTGAATCTCTGAAGATGGATAGTGAATTTTTTTTTGTTTTTTTTTTGGAGAAGGATTAGTGAAGGTTTGAGAAGGTCTTTTGAGAGAAAAAGATTCAGCGTGTTGTTTTACCATGATATTAGTAGTTTTAAAACTTAGAAGTTCAGAAAAAGTTGAAGGTATTCACTTGGAAATCTCTATAAATGGATAACACAGTGATCACAACTTGATTTAGGCTGATTTTGAATCAGGATAACAAAACAATTCAGAAGGTATTCACGTGAAAATACCTATAATGGAAGCTCAAAAATCTGAATTGGACTTCAGTCAGATCACAAAACTGGAAACTCCCCAAGGATCTTGTTTAACTTTCGGTGGTTCACTGTTCTGTTTGTTTTCTCTTAAAGCTTAATATCAGATATTGTCATCTAAAATGTTATACTTCTTCTTTGATGGTTTTGAATATGGAAAGGGATCTTTCTTAGGCAGCTAATATCAATTATTACTTTATTTCAGCCCTGTTGATTGCATTCACTGGATTTCTGCTCAGCAACTATCTTTGCTAGAAGATGAAATGCGAAGAGTAGAAAGAGTAAATGTGAGTTATATGCTCCTTGGACACTTTCCCTCATTCATTCCTTACTTCATTACTAGAATTTTCTTGACCGATTATGTTATAGGATTGTTTTCTAGTCCCTTCTATGATTGATTATTTCCAATACCAGGTGACAAACCTGGTTTACAAACTTCTTTTACTAGCTTTGGATGGAAAATTTCTGATCATAATTAGTTTACTCAAATTATAATGTTATTCCAAGCCTCGTGGGCAGCATCAACACTCATCGTTGGATGCATATTTGGAATCTCAAGGAAAAAAACAGAAGGATTGTTGGTCACTGAGATCTGCTTTCTGTGGCCTAATAGGAGACATTCTAAGATTTTTGAACTTGTGGCTATCTAGTTCGTTTCATGCTCTTTAATAATTTTTAGCTTTGTGAAAGAATAAGCATTTTGTTCATCAATGTTGAGAGAAACTGGTACACTACTTTTAGCGTTGTGATACTACACATATTTGCTGCATGCACCATGTGAAACATTTTATTTTCTCTTCATCTTGAGATGAGCTGATCATCAATAAGTTTCTGACTTGCTGTCCTTTTGTTGATCACCAGGTAGCATTCATGCTTTCAGGAATGGGCTCTGCGGGTGTGGATGTTTTTCAGAATGGTGAGAGATTTTCCTGCATCCAACTCTGATGAGTTTTCTCCATAATCTCAGACTGCCTGTGAGAATCTTTAACTTGAAAATTTTGACAAAGATGAACAGAGATACAGATTAGTTACACTTGTCGTGAAGTCTAAAATGGAATTGATTGGGAAAGAATTGGGGTTCAAAGACATTAGATTGCTGACAGCCTAAAGGATTTGGCTGCAGTTATAGCTGCATATAATTAGGCAGTTTAAGTGCAAAGCTGATAGAAACTAGAGTATATGTTATGTTTGCCTGAACGAACTAGTCATGCTTAACAAATTTTGGACTGAGGTTTAGTTATCATTAAGCAGCACCTCCCTGTAGCCTAAAATATGTGGTTTTCCATGTACAACTATATACACCAGAAACCATTTAATGTCAATACTTAACTAGTAATATGGTTTCTAATTTCTATGTGTAGTCTAGCTAGTGCATTTAGAAGACACTGCTCGAGTGCAGTGGACATCAAATTTATCAATAGTACTTCTTCAACTAAAGGTTATGTGATGCTTCCGAAACATATAGTGGACCAGCTATATATCAAACATTTGGATCTGCATGTATATATAATATTTGTGTTACAAGAAAAATAATTCAAGGCCAGTACCTGATAGATTCTCAGAGTTTAAGCTAGTTTTTAACTTTTTCTGATTTACTATGGGTGTTTTTGCATCTGATTGGAGTACACTATTTTGGCAGGCAAGTGCTAGATGGGAAAAGAGACAAATCAAAGTCTTGGTGAGAAGTTGAAGTAGAAATATAAATACTGACCAAAGTGTTTGTAATCTTTTAATGCATGTCTTTTGTTGATTCTTCATTTTATTGAGTTTCCAACTTCTATCCTATATTTATCTGTTGCAGGAACAAGCCAAACAGAGGATGATGAAAAAGAAAGGTTCTAATAAACATGAAATATTTTGGAACAATCTCTGGGGCAAACCCAAAGAGTATAGGAGATCAGGTAAGAAGGATCAAGTAGTTGAAAATTGCTGTTTTCATTGTGTTTCACATTGGCATTTACTGTAAGATTTCAATTTGGTAGCTTTCCCTGACTATGGCCCAACTTGTACCCAATGGAACGGGATCCCGCATCTAATTGTATTCTCTCAGATTTTGGGGTTACAAAGCTTATGTATAGTTGCTCCAATGTTTGTTGTTAAATTAGCCATTTTGCAACGGTACTTCATTTGATTGTTCATGTGCTTTTCAAAATTGTGAACTCATTTCATAAATCCAGTGTATCAAGAATATGTCTGCATTAGAAAAGATATTTGTATATGCTCTTTTCTGTAATAGATGCATATTTCAGTGTCTGCATTATATGCACCAAAAAAGAAAAAAAAAAGAAAAGAAAAGAAAAGAAGGCCGTTGTTATAAGACTAGTAAGATGACTGGAATTTATGTCATGCTACAGAGGAAGAAGTTAAAGAGAGAGCAAGTCGAGCTGCAGCAGCTGCTCGAAGATGGAGGGAATACTCAAGAAAAGGCGTTGATAAACCTCCCACCATTAAGCTTCCAGAGTCAGTCTCTAACACAGAAAAATGAACAGTAATTTTTATAGCTCTGATATATAAATGATGTTATGTAATCAATCAAAACTCATTATGGTTCATATCATGTATATATTAGAACTCATATTGTCATTGAATTCTGTAATTTGGATACTTTAATGAAGGAAAAAGATTATTCTTTAGGTACTATTTTTTGCATGATTTTTTTATGATCATTGAACAATTTATTTTTCCTTTTTCTTTGAAAATCCAGTTCTCTGTACTGAAGGATTACAACCGACAAGAGCATATCTGTTTGCTTTATGACTTTCAATTGAATGCTAATGATCTTGTGCAGGCAACTCTTGTCCTCACTTATTTTTAATACATTGACATCAACTTGAGAGAGGAGTATTGTTCATTTCATGGTTAGTTATAGCAGAATAATTTGAATTGGTCATGTTTCCAGACAATACTTTATTGTTGCATATACACAATTGGGTACATTGTCAAGAGGTAATGTCTGCTATAACTAACGAGAGGATAAGATAACTGTTTCTTCTTAATTTATTTTATTTCAACATGACTAGACACCAAGGAAGCAAACAAATTTAAGCCATTTCTCACTTTGGTTTGTCCTGCCCCATCTTGACATCTGTATATTGACTAGTACAGAAACCTTAGGCTGGCATGGACTAGGTCCAATACTTCCACAGAGTAAATCCTATGGCTTCTGAGATCTCCTATGTTAGAGAGGACGATAGAAGTCCTCTGTCATGTGTAATTTATTTACCCCCAACAAAATAACTATAACCAATTAGGTTTCAGAACCAAGCACTTACCTGATGAACTGGCTTGTATTTTGGGAAATAAATACCTTGTCTGTCATAATCATATACATTTCCTTCATTGTGACTATATATCTGGCTCTCTGATTTGCTTTCACTCTTGCGTTTGGACATTTCACTGTTTATGATGTGCTTACTGATCAGCTATTGGAGCATCTATTAAGTATCATGTGATTGATTGGGTACTTTCTTTTCTTTACGAGTTGAAATTGATCGACTCATTGTTCAATCCAGCATAATGTAAAATCTACAGTTAGTTTTACAATTCTTCTTTGGTAATTGAGTTACTTGGTTGGAAATTGACAAAGCATTCCACTTAAGTAGATTGTCAAATAGCTTTAGGCTCTTTGGTTGCACCAGTAGACAATCAATATTGTTAAACTCATTGTTTGTTGTCACTATAGATTTGCCAGATAATGGACCTAGTATGTGTAAAGAATCAATTTCAGGCTTAGGGATACAAAGTTTGTTCTTTGGTAGTACCTTAGACCATCTTTTAGGAAAAAAAGAGCAAAATGGGCACCAAGGTCCTATTTTATTGACAATGCCTTGCTTAAAATTTCAGATGAACCCAATAGAAGCCGAACTAAAACTAGAAACAGGAAAATACAAAAGGGTAAAAGCAGAAGTGGAGGAAGATCACAAGAAACATGTGTTATCTAATATACAAAAGGTTAAAAGCAGAAGTGGAGGAAGATCACAAGAAACATGTGTTATCTAATAGTTGATGCAACAGTATGTGCCCAAGCTTTAAGATTCTCTTTCATGTTAATTTCATTGTACGTATCAGGAAATCTCCAGTTCACCAGTGGTTCATTTACCTTCCTGTGATTCAGAACATCCCATGCTTCAGAAAGATAAGGCCTCGAAACTGTATACTTCTCATCAACTCGTTCATTGCTGTCTCTTTTGCCCCATCTCTGCAATCCAGGTATGATTGATACCAAGCTTGACGCCTTTTCTTCCTCAGTGAACACAAATCCCAAGTCCATTAACCCTTTTAGCTCATATTCAAGCTCTGAAATGCTTCTGCTGAGACCTTTACTTCCCCATCTCCTCCTCCTCTTCCTCCTGTTACCAACTCTTTTCTTAGTTTTTGCCTTAATCATTTCTTGCTCTTCTATCCTTTTAGAGAATTCACTCATTTCTACACCAGAGAGTATTTTCTGAAGACTTGGTGCGGTAATGACTGATTTGGGAGATGCAGCACCTGAGCTTGAACCTGTATCGTGGCATAAACATCGATCACTTAGAGACCGAATTTGAAGGTTTGCCATGCTGGAAAACCTTGATCTTTCAAGCTCATGATCTTCTTGATCATGAATTGGCTTGGTGGTAAAAGATGCTAAACATGGTTTGCTAATGAGTATTCCATTTTCAAACCAATGAGAATCAAAGAGATTCAGAATTTCTTCCGCAGCCATAACTTTTCTCTTCTGTGAATGAAACGCCAAAAGCACTGAAAGACAAGAAAACTTCCTTAGTATACCTTCCAGGCTATGAAATATGCATGTTATATACTGTTACGTTTCTCCATTATTTTATGGAATATTATTGGAATCTCATTAAATGGATAACTATAAAATATGCCCTCATTCGTCTCATCTTAATTAAATATAAAGCATCAAAATTTGTTCCTCAGTTGTTCTAATCATTGCAGTGTTTGTTGGAATGTAAAGTTATCAGAATGTACTAGAAGTTATGCTAAGCCAAGTTTATCATTTGACTGTGCTTTGTTTGGTAAGATCCTATATTGAGTTCAAATGTCCAAAACCCTTTATCATTTGACTGTGCTTTGTTTGGTAAGATCCTATATTGAGTTCAAATGTTCAAAAGCCTTTACCCAATATTGACCCTTTTTGTCTCCCTATTAAGATTTGTGTGGCTACAATTGATTCATAAGCGTCTTTTCTAGCTTGATAATAAGCTCACATTGGTTTGAATGCTTTAGGAGAAGGAGATGTGCTCCAAACCAACCATGATAAGAGTCGCTAAACGAAAATTAATTCGTATGAAATATGTATTTGACCCTTATTTTTATTACTTAGATAGATGCTATGGTACACATTTTTGTATTATCGTAACGAGATTGTAAAATCCTATGTTTTCAAACTCAGACCGGGTATCGACCCGGCTTGAGCTCAGGGGTCAGGGGTCAATGGGTTCGACCGGGGGTCGATTCGGGGTCGAACCTGGATGACGTCATAAATATTATATATATATATATATATATATATATATATATATATAAACACAAATATACACTTACTAATTTTTTTCTTAATTTTAGTTGTTAGTCCAAAAAAATTATAGCCAAAATACCCTCAATAACTATTCTAATATCTTGCTATTAACAATTAAAAAAGCATTGAATTGAAAAAATTAGCAAAAAATATAATGGACTCAAATTATTCACTTTTTAATATAATTAGTATAAAGAAATAGAAGTGAGGCACCACTAATATTTTGTAATTGGTCAAAGAAGTTGGTTGCTTTTTGACCGATAACTGGGCCAAGCAAATAAAAATCGTGTACTGATTTAGCATTGATGTTCATTTGTTGGATGTATGTCAATGGACTCATGTCATTGTCAAAATTCAAAGACAAATAATTGCTGGAATCTATTTTCTTCAGACAATGAATATGGAAGCCCACAAATATGTATAGGGGCTCATATCTGATGAAGTCTGGAGCATTAATGTGGCTGGATTTGAAAAAAAAAAAAAGTGGCTGGGCGGTTTTCTGATTTCTGGTTTCCGATTTTGCCAGGTCAAACCCGGTTTTTGACCGGAATTTTAAAAAACCGATTTTTTAATCTAACTCGGACCGGACACTTGGCCGGTTCGACCGGCCGGTCCGATCCGAGTTTAAAAACACATGTAAAATCTTGAACTCTTAATATTTACACGTTTTTGTATTATTGTAACGAGATTTTTAATATTTTTACTAATGATTGTAGTGAAATAAGAATATGTTGTCACTTTTTATAATCCAATTTGATTGATCGTAATGGAGTATAATAGTGTATAAACCAACGTATAGTTTAGTTTTTATGGTTGGCCAATTATATTCTTGACTTTGAATTAGTAATATGATTTTGCACTAGATAAGGATCAAACAAGTTCTTGTTAAACACGTGTTCCTCAATGTCCAAATCTTGTACACCTTGATGACTTCAAAGTTTGAGTTTTTGTCATTGGGTGGGGCTGAGGGGAGCGTCTGGGATGGAGGACGGTGGAATGGGCGGTGGTAGTGTACGGCTATCCTCATCCCAACTTGGAATTAAAATCTTGAACCAACCTTCTTTGTGAAGATGTTGGTTCTCAATTTCTATCATCCGTGTGTGACCAAATAACTATGACAATTTTATGGTGCAAAATTCTATAGGTACATGATTTGTGATAGATAAAAAAAAATGTTTTGATCGCGCCAAAATAATAAATCATAAATACAAAAGAAACAAATGTATTGATTGAAAAAAATAAGGATGTCAATATTGCTATTCTATCTTTTATTACTGACACTCTACCTCTTATTACTTACACTCTATTTTTTATTGACTTTTCACGTTTCTATATGTTAAAAAAATGAAATAAATGAATTGCTGATAATGAAAAGTAGAATACTGGTATTACTATTCGTAAGCCAAATTCAAATTTGGATGTGACACAAATTATCAAGATCTTATTTTGTATGACCACGCCATTCTAAATTGAAATGTTTATAGAGAAAGTTAATTATTCCCCACTGGAGTCTCAATACATGCATTACCAACTCAGACTAATCGAATGGGCTAGGCTGGAGGACGAAAGGTGGGTTTTGCGCCAGTGGCGTAAGGATTGGTAAGCCTTATGTCAATTTCTTGTAGCAAATAAAATGGATCAGCAAGAAATAATTTCCAGGCTCCAATTGACCCAATGAGGCACACTGGTCTTGTGCATCGAGTTTGTGCTAGAAGCATCCAAGCCCAAGTTTGAATCATTATAGGTCTAAAGGCACCGAATCATAAATCCATGCGAGTCTGAAAATTTTCAAAATCATATATGGATACTAATGTTTCTGGTTTTTTTAATTATTATTGAAATCAAGTGTCTCTGTCTATGCATATTATATAAGAATAAGTTTATTTAGAACATATATATAATTTATTTGGGAAAAACTCAGAAGGTGTAAGAAAATTATGGATCTCATACTATATATAGAATTGTGTAGATTGAGGCCCAATACATATTTATTATTTTCTTGCCCGATCTGAATTGGGTTTAATGACCCATGAAATTGGCATAGATTGTGTGCATCCAAAACCATGAACAAATAAAAGGAAATTCTTACATAAATCCACGACATCACACGTGGATTTCATGGCATAGATTATATTAAAATAAAAAAAGTAATATAAAGATGTTTTTTTAAATTAGGAGATCTACAGGTGAAATTGTAAACCGAACATATATAAGAATTCTTAATAAATTAATATATCATCCAACAGTTGTAAATATTTAAATTTCCTCCTCAATTCTCCACCATGGAAATTCAGAGTCTTGCACTTCTGACCTAACTGTAATGCTAGTAATCTAAGGAAAGGAAAATGCTACCAAAGGGGAAAAGGAATAAGAAAAGCTACCAATCAAAAGTGATTGACGGGTCGATGGTTTGCGACCATTCCCATTTACCGTTGGAGGTAAGGTTTTCATAACGTCATATTTGTTCATACCAAAAAAGTTGAATAATATAAAAATTCCAACTAAATTGTCATCCCCACCTCCGCGGCAACGCGGAATCTCCAATTTTGTCTCGAAAATTATGCATGAAAAAACATTGCCAGCTCTATAACTTTGCCATCCAATACTAAATTGGCTGGCTCTCTCCCTAAGATGCTTCCTAAGTCATGATTAGCAATCACGAGAGCCCTTAAAGAAAACATCTATATAAAGTCTTCATTTCTAACTTTTTATTCACAACAAATAGAAATTCAACCACTTCCTTCATCTATCAGTTCTCATTATTCAATATCTCTTCAATGAAAATGAGGTCCTTGAAATCCAATGCAGCTTCAGCTGTGCTGATGCTTTTAGTATTCATGTCATTGCTTTTGGCTACTTGTGCTGGTAATTTTTACCAGGATGTTCAAGTCACTTTTGGCACTGATCAACGAGCTAAGATAACCGATGGCGGCCGAATGCTTAGTTTGTCCCTAGATCAACAGTCAGGTTCAGGGTTTCAATCCAAGAATGAGTATTTGTTTGGAAGATTTGACATGCAACTTAAGCTTGTACCTGCCAACTCTGCTGGCACTGTCACCACATTTTATGTAAGTTTGTACCACTTTTCACACAGACACTCACCCACACACACACACACACACATATATATTTCTGAAATGTAGTAAAACTACTTTGATTATATTGTCTAATGGCACTTTTTTTCTTCTGTAGTTATCATCTCAAGGACAGGGTCACGATGAGATTGATTTTGAGTTCTTGGGCAATTCCTCTGGGCAGCCATATACTCTCCATACTAATGTTTACTCACAAGGAAAAGGCGAAAAAGAACAACAATTCTATCTTTGGTTTGATCCCACAACCTTCTTCCACACCTACTCAATTGTTTGGAACCCTCAACGTATCATGTAAGTTACAATGCAATGTGCAATGCCAATATCAAATCATGCATTTTTAGTATATTTGTTTAGACTCTAATATGAAACTGAAATAGTCTAATTATCATTTCTTGGTCTTTTTAACCAACTTGTTGATCCTCAAATTTTTACATTCACCATTTAACCTTTTGATGGATTCAGTTTTCAATTGAAATTAATTAATTTTCAGAGTTATAAAATTCATATTAACATGCTAATTTATTTTCTTTCAGTTTCTTGGTGGATAACATTCCAATAAGAGTGTACAACAACCATGAAGCCATTGGAGTTCCATTCCCCAAGAACCAACCAATGAGGGTCTACTGCAGTTTCTGGAATGCTGATGATTGGGCAACACAAGGTGGCCTTGTGAAGACAGATTGGACTAAAGCACCATTCACGGTTTATTACAGAAACTTCAATGCAAATGCAAACGTTTGTGTTCCTGGATCACCTTGTGGTTCTGGATCTAAATCCACTGATTCTCTGAGCTCCCAAGAGTGGCAAACTCAAGGACTTGATGGCAAGGGCAGGAATAGAATCCGATGGGTTCAACAGAAACACATGATCTACAACTATTGTAGTGATGCTAAGAGGTTTCCTCAAGGGATTCCTGCTGAATGCAAGCGTCCAAGGTTCTAAGGAGATCTAGAGGTTCTTGTGGATCTTGTGAATTGATGAAATTAATTCTTTGTTGTTTTTGAACATCGGAATAAAATGTGTGTTGTTTTCTTTTGTACTTTTTTTGTTTCCACAATTGTAGAATTTTCCTAAAAAAAAAAAAGTTTTATTGATGAAATCTTTTGCCATCTTTTCCGTAATTGAATAATCATAGGTAAAGATTTTAGCAAGTGATGTTCTATATATTTTCGTGTGGAATGTTATGAGGATTTCAAATTCAGAAAATGATGAATAAAAATATTTTCTAATACTTTTTGCATGTGTACACGCTTCCGCGGATTATTTTCTTGCTCTAGATTGCCAAACAATTGATAAAAAAAAAAAAAAAGATAGATAAGAATTGATATATTCTCAAATTTCAATGATGAAGATTTTCTTTTTTTTTTTTTTTTTTTGGGAAGTTCTATGGTGAAGATTTCTTATACATTTGGCACAAGTCAAAGTGTACATCCATGGATCCAAATGTACATTTATAGTGTGAAAATATACAATTTAAGGAACAGTTGGCTAAGAGAATTTTCAAGGCTCTTGTCTGACTAAACCTCGAACAAACGTGCTAAATAGAACTTTGAATAAAATTCAAAAGGCTATTACTGGGTACAAGCTGTTAACATATACTCTAAATTGGATTCATCGTCCATTTGAGAAAATCAATTCACGATTTACATTTACAAGGATAATGATGCTTTTTCTAGTGCTCAACCTACTCAAATTATTCAAGTTTTTCATTGTTTAATAATGACATGTCCTTTTCTTTTGGAAAGGAATTTTTCTTTTCCTTTTTTGCTTTTTTTTTTTGTATAATACTGTATTCCATTAAAGAAAAATATTAACCATGAAAAAAATGGAGAAATTTCTTCACAAATTTCAACATTGTTTACTTCTATTGCTATCTGATAAGAAAATTTGCGTAATTTTCTTGTTCCTGGCAAATAAAATGTCATGGTCACAGGACAATTAAGAAATTAATGTGTCCAATCGTGATGAACTTTCAAATTTGATCTTCGTTAGTTACAACTTACGATAATACATTATATATTATTATGCAAACTTAAACAAAACACAAACAGCATACAATTGAAAGTGTTAATTAATTCGCAGGTGATAAAAGACAACAGAGAACAAATAATACTGGAGACATTTAACTTCGTTGTCATCTGATTATTGTATCTCTCGGTACAATTTTGATGAGAGAATTACACATTGTTTTAGATTGATTTGGAATTTTCTTCCATTAATTACCCTTGAAATGGTACACATTGTGACTAGTAAGAGCCTAAAGTAGAGTAACAGATACAAATTGCATTTTTAGTTGTGACTTATAGTATTCACTATGTAAATATGTTATACAAATAACAAGTGTAGATTTTTAGTTTGAAGAGCTAAACATTTATTGTGATTGATGAATACTTTTTATCTGATATACATAACATTTTTTGGCCTAATTATTTAGTTTTATAATTGAAAACTTTTCTCAAATTCTTGTTGCCTGAAATTTTTATTTATCATTCTATTTTTTCAAAAACTAGAAAAGCATTAAAACTCCTAACAAAAAAAGGTTTTCACTATACCAGAAAAGTTAAAAATTAGCAATGAGAGAGTGACTTATATCTTGAACTAGTTTCCTGTAATGTACCTGATATTTATTTAGATTTTTGAGACAGGAGAGCAATGATTTTTCCCACTAATGTCTAATGATCTTTAAACTGTTCTAGTTCCTTAGGAAAAGGCTTTACTTTGATTTTCAAATCTTGGATGGGCCAACAGTTTGTTGTGCAATGCTGGAAACCATTTCCAACTCAAATCCGCAACGGTAAAGCTAAAGCGAAAATGCTCAATTCCCATGATTCATTTTGCCTTTCTACATCTTTTGCCATCTTCCCAATGCCTGATGATTGTAACAAAAGAAGGCTTCTAATGGGTGATGACTAGCATAATTAATGTGCAATATAAAAATTACAAATTCAGATGTATTTCTTTATGTATGCATTTACAGATTCTTGAGTTTTGATCCGTTGAACTTTTTTCTCAGAAAACAGAAAGTCAGAAATCTATGAAGCCTAACATGAAGTAAAACACTGCAACAAAAAAAAACAAGAAAAAGAGAACTTAGAATTTTGTCCATTATCTGACTGTAGATGCAACAGTATGAGCCCACAACCTGAGTTGATCTTTAATTTCCATCTCATTTCCCAAAGTTGGATTAATTCTCCAATTCATCAATTGCTTTTTCACCTCTCTCTCAGCCTTCTTTTCATCCAAAACATCCCATGCTTCAGAAAGATAAGGCCTTGGAATAGCAGGTTTATCAATAATATAATCCTTCTTCTCTTCTTCCTGATCTTTTCTTCCCAATCTTTGCAATCCAGGAATGATGGAAGCCAAACTTGAATCTTTATCTTCATCAGAGAACACAAAACCAAGATCCATAAAACCTTTTAACTCCTCAAATTCAAGCTCAGATAAACTCTTACTAGTGCTTCTTCTTCTTCCTTTTCTTCTCCTCCTTTTTCCATCATCGCAGCTTTCTTGATTTTTTCCATCTTCTGAAAACTCTCCAACTTCTTTGCCAGAGAGGATTGTTTGGAGCTTTGGCATGAGAAGAACAGACTTTGGAGAAGGAGAATGATCAGAAGAATTTAAATTCAAACTATCTTTGGAGCTCAAAGCTTGGTCACTAAATGATCTAACAATGAATGAAGGTGTATTAGAAAGCTTCAATTTTGGTTCAACCTCTTCATTCAAATCAAGAATTGGATTCCGGATTGAGGGTTGGTTTTTCCTAAGGATGCAACAACATTCATACCAGTGAAAATCAAAGAGGTTTAGAAATTCTTCAAATGACATTTCTGTCGGCAATGAAGAAAGGGTTTGGCCCAAAATTTCAAAAATTTTAGTATTTCTTAATGCAGGACATCATCAAACCATAGAAATATTTATACACCCCACTAGCCCATTAGGCCATGACAGACACACACAAAAACACACAGTGGTTACAGTGGGAACAAATTATTGGTAAGAATACGTGGATGGTCTACTAAAGTAATTCACGTTTGTCCCATCAAAGTTTTCTTTCTTTAACAACTTGTTCTTTTTTAGTGTTAGTAATGAATTGATTGAGAAAATATTAGGTCCATGCAGCTTTGACATATCTTTCAGTCACTGCTCTTAAAGACCGAGTCTACTGTGCATGGCTTTGACCTAACTTTTTTCATTGTTTACATCAATTTTTGGAAGCTGGGCTCCAAGGTTCGGATTCGAGAAAATAATTCTTTGTTCACATATGAAATGACTGATTAAACTCATGACAGAACTATGGTGAACATTTGGCCAAAGTTAATATGAAGATAAACTTTACCCAAAAAAAATGCCGTGGGAAATGATCTCTTATCAAACTTTAAATTAATTCCAATTGGAGGGGAAACACACACTCACACACACACAAAAGCACACTCTTCTATACATGTAACATTGTGCACCTTTTTTTACGTTTAATGCCACAGATTTTTTCTTAATAGTTGAGAACTATGATCAAGAAGCCTCAACATTTTTGTTAATTGCAACACAATAGCATCAAAATCAGAATATTGACATCTTAAAAGGCTCTTATTAGGACTGAGAATTTATTGAATGATAAAAAGTGGAGATCTATAAAGGTTAGTAATATTTGTCTTTGGTTTATTTTTACAAGAAAATTGTGAATATAAGGAAAAAGATGAAAAGAACATTCTTCAATTATCATAATAAGAGATAACATTTTTCATTTCCATTGATTTACTAAAAGCAAACATTTTACATTAAGTTTGAAGGACAGATTAAGATTAATTACAGTAACTTAGGAACTCGATTCTTCGGATTCCCATATTCTAAAGTGGTCCATTTTGTTGCGTAAAGTTGAAGAATCAATTGGCCACTTTGTTTCAGATCCACGCTAGAGGTGAGACTTTTCTGTTCTAACTCACAAGCCCCACAATCTACCAAAACAATAGGAACCAAATGGGGGTAATAAATAAAAAGTTTATCTTATATACACTGTTATTGAAGATTTTTTTTTTATGTTACAAATATTTAATACATAAGTGTTTAATAGATTTTACAAGATTACAAAAAAAAAAAGATTTTACAAGATTTTATTCCAAATTTAGCGCTAATACAGACTCATTTCTGTACAAAATTTAGTATAAATTCAATTCATTAAAGAAATCGTGCTCTCCTCCAATTATTACAAAGAAAAGAAAAGAAAACAAGAACAGAAGATGGCCTACTGATTGTTCAAAGATCAATTATTGTAGAAGGCATGTGGCACAACTGACTTGGAATATCAAATTTATCATGTACCAAATGAAGAACAAAACAAATGATGTTCTTCATTGTGAATATGACCTTACTTTTCCACCACTAGAAGTAATTGTATTCAAGATGCAAAAACTTTGTCTAATTTCTCGTTACGAATTGACATGGCACCATTCATGTACGAATTAAGAATATTGTCCTCTCTTAAAAAATAAATTTGTTGTATTAGTAATTAATAAAAATTTTCTGTACCCAACACACTTGTGATACAAATGAACTTAAAAGCAATTAATTTTTTAGCGATAATTACAGAAACCTCCCTGAGGTTTCTGACAATTTCACTTGACACCCCTCAATTTTCAAAAATTACACAAACCTCCCTTGGTTAGCTAAAGTTCCAATAATACCCTTTGAAATCAATCTTTTACCAAAAAAAGGTTCATAAAAATAGAAAAACTCATTTGGGTTGACAAATTATTTGAGTTTGTTTGGGATTTATGTAGTTGAGTTAGATTTCAATGTCTGGCATAAAAATATCTTATGAATTTTGGCTTTATAATCCGATTGTTTATGGTGGTGGTAACTAATGAAAATAGAGCTGACGTGATATGATAGTGATTCAAATGGTAAAAACCAAATAGATTTTTTATTTTTTATTTTCCTAATTAGTTGATAGTGGTGTACTGGTATTAATGGGCTTGTTTTTTGGTTATTAGTGGCAGTGTTCATTAAGTTGGTGGCAGCGGTGGTACGGTGGTTTAAGTGGTAAAGAAAATGATATTTTTTTTTATTTTTTCTTTTGTAGATTGAGAAGGGCATTATGGGGTTTTTAATTAAAATTTTTATTAAAAGAGAAGGTCCTGTTAACAAAATAGTAAATGCAAGGGAGGCTTGTGTAATTTTTGAAAATTGAGGGGTGTCAAGTGAAATTGTCAGAAATCTCAAGGGAGCTTTCTGTAATTATCCGTTCTTTATCCAATTATTCAACTAAATGCTAAATCGATTTAAACAAATCAGGTTGTTTGTTTTTGTCAACCCGATTTGATTGGCAAATTGCATTATTGTTAAGTTTGTTGAATGTCTTATGATCTTATCAATCTGCATCAAGCAGCCTTTATTGAAGATAAGACATAAATAAACATAGGCGAAATGTCATGCCCCAATAATTCTTTGGAATTACAGGTGGCACATTATAGCTAGAGCTGTACCATGCAAAATCTAGAAGCAATTATTCACTCAACTTATAGCAAGCAGCATGTGACCAGAAGATGGGCGACTCGTGAGTCTATTACCTTACTGTGTGACTGTGAGACACATCGTAGAGTTAGAGAAAGTGTTTTTTTTACAAGGCCACTCAAATCATTCAAATTTTTATTCACCAATTAATTCTGTTTGAGCTAAAATTAAAAGTCAGAAGACCACCCATCCCATCCAAAATTTTTATTCTCAAATGTCAGATCAGATCAACTATTTTTCTTGTTAACTTCTTTTCTCGATCCAGATATTAATTGCAAAAATTATATATACCTACCCATATTCAAAGATAACTAACAAGATTGTCCAAAATGGCAGGACGTAAATTTGTTTTTGAACTATCTGCCAGCTTGTTTAGTAAATATTTGTGTCACAAAATTCTTCTCGACAAGATTGCATAGAATGGCAGGATGTAGATAGATTTGTTTTTGAACTATTTATCAGCTCATCTAGTCAAGGCTTGTGTCATCAAGAACTTTTCATCAAGTTTGAAATAAATATTTTAGCTTTGATTCAAATAAATACGTTTAAGTTATGCAAGTCCACATGCACCGACAGATAATGTAATTTTGGCACAGGGATGATCCTTTTTTTTTTTTTTGAGAAAAAAGGGATGATCCTAATAATTGGATCACCATTTAGGCTTCTCCAACTGAGAAAAAAACATTTAGTGACAAGGAACACCTTAAGCATAAAAAGTTTAATGACATTGAATATTTTTAGTATATAATCTATTTACTGTAATGTAATATAGATTCACCACCCTTTAATAGTGAGAATATATTTTATCTGACCATTTGTTGGAAATATTAATTCGATTGCTGAAGAAAATAGTGACTTGTTTTTAATTTGTGCCACACTCAATCTACAAGAACGGGTCTTATCTTTTCCAACATCTTGTTTGCCTTCGCAGCCTTCTCTTATGGCTAATCGTAATCATAATCATAACCATAACCAGTTCCTTATCCCCATTCATTCCCTCACTTCCTATGACATAATTGAGTCCTATAACATAATTCTCGTCCTCCTCGACATCTTCTATATTTTCGGCTGTACCTAACTTCAATTAGAATTTGTAGACATTAAGAAATCTCCAATTTATTGAAGAAATTGATTTATAGATTTGGTTTCCGAACTATCTAACCGTTCATTCAGTAAATATTTGTGTCAAAACCCTTGTTAACAGGTTGGAAATAATATTTTAGCTGTCTAACTTGTATTTTTAGCTACAATGTACAACATATGCTTGTGAATTACAATTTGCTACCACATATCTTATCTTGGCTAATACTAGTATTTTAGCAACAATAAAATCATTTGTTCTCCATTTTACTCAAATTTGAGTTCTTAAATTTTTAATACCCAATATCAGCATGAATTCCACATTCACATCTTGCAAAATTGTGTTCTTGGAAAGTCTTTGTCAATTTATAATGATGCATAATTTTGAAGTAAAAATAACTTATTACATGTCATTTTCAAATGGGCACAGAAAAGTAGATTGATCATTTTCTATCATTATTGACTTACAAAACAACAAGAAGTTTTATCGAATCAATCTGGCTAAGGTTATCTCGCTATTGATGTGGTTCGTCGAATTGATACTGCCAAGGATCTCTAATAATTTTTTGTTTCCACGGAATATCATAAGGAAACCCAAGAGGTATACATATATATAGTGCTACTAGTCTATTAGATTTATGGATTATGGTCCTCCCGATTTGGCATCCTTCATTCACATAATAAAATTAATTCAACATTACTTTGAAAGATTGGAAGTATTCATTTTTTTTTTATCAAACCTATATTACTACAATTGGGGGAAGGAAAATAATACTTGATGGGATTCAATTCTCGAACCTTTGAAATGGAGTCGTAAAGTTCTAATCACTTGTCTCTCTATTCGTTTCGATCACAACCATTCATAATTCATTCAAGGTCCATATAAATTGTATACAAAAATTTAAAATATTTCCCGGGTTCATGGTAATTCAAAAAGTTAGGATATTGATGGGCCTGACGAGTTGGACCAACTTCTGGGTCCTATAAGCCGAATCCATAAAAAGAGTGGTGATCCTGATTTCCGATGGATTGCACCAGTACAGCCACTAGGCTTCTCACGTGAAATAAGATGAGCTCCGGGTCTGCTAGCCCTATTGCCCCCAAGCCCTGCATTTTTGTCACTCCAAACCATTCAAATAGGAATATCCATTAGCACATAAATAATAATCTTGAAGGGAAAAAATAATTATCTTGAAGGGAAAATAAAAATTAGGTGCAGCAATGGAAAGTACAAAATTTTTAATCAATCTTTTGTCCCATTTTATATTAAAAAATTCTATAGGTTGTTACCTGGAGACAGAATTGGTGTAATTAAAAAAAAAAAAAAAGCATTTGATCTCGTTACAGAATTAGTCACAGTTAAAGATATCGTGTCCCATGACATTTAGATTTGAGGTATATATGGTTCAAAAGAATGCTCATATTTCTTCCAAAAACCAGTCATATTTCTTCCAAAAATCAGCATTTTGATGCCCTGGCCAGCCCCCAGCTCTGTTCACTCCCCATAACTGCAAGATTTAATCTGAAACTCACTCCTTTTACTTGGCATAACATCTCATTTACAGTAATTCTTTTATATGAGCTTTGTAAGAATTACTCCACATAATTATTTACACTTCAACAAAAAATTAAAAAAAATTTAAAGAACTCCTAGAGTAATTAGCCTTAAAAAAGTGGAGAACACAAATCATTATCCAAAATCAATATTGCAACTTGGATTATGTAACAAATTCTTGGAAATGGAAATAGGTTATAAAAGAAAAACCTTCTCATTATGCTTTGACATTTTCCTAATAACTTTCATCCGGCATGAATATATTTTAGTAATCATCTAATCCTTAAATAAATCGAATAATAGTTATGATCCTATGAGGATAACATTCAATATATCATTCATGATTCAATATAAATGGGCCAATAGTAACATGACATCCTTTGCCCTCCTCGGTGCATGAAGGGGGACCAAGAACTGGTCTTCTTCTATTGTTTGCAATTATATTTATCAATTGATGATTAAGAAATCAACTAATCTTTTATTAGGTTTTTTTAGTCATTGAATTGTAATATCTTCTCATTTCAATTATTTAACGTTATCTTAATCAGGGAGTGATTTTGCTGATATCAATGAGAAGTACTCAAACACAAAATAGATTTAATTGAAATATTTGATTATTACTAATCACAACTAATGACATAATTTTTTCACCAATGCATGTGCCTTTTAATCTGTAATTTGTTTTCCTGTGTAAGAATTGCAATTTAGTGGCAAACAACCCCAGCTTTTTCTTGCCTTTTTTTTTTTTTATCATTTTGGTGTTTTTGATGCTTTATTATTTGCCTTTTAATGGGTTCTTGTCATCAATTTCTGTTTGCGGTTTCTGTTAGTTAAGAACAGAATGAAAACTTTATCTATAGTGTCAAATAGCTATATTAATTAAGTTAATGCTGGTATTGCATATTAAAGAAAAAAGATAAGTCAAACTAATAATTTTTTTTTTCATGTCAGGGGTATCAGATAATAGAGGTGCCACAAACCAAATGCTTGTTCTTTTTGTTTTTTTCTTCTTTTCTGATATTTATTCGGAATACCAATATGTCAGCAGTTTTAACTTGTACATTAAAGGAGTGATATTACCCAAATAAAATAAAATAAAATAAAATACGAAATTAAAATCGAAAAACTTTTTATAGTGCTTTATGATATATTACTATTCACAAGACATCTTGTAAATATCATCACAATTTTCATCCATTAAAACAACAATATTTCTATTCTGGATTCTGCAGTAACTGTGTGATGAAAGTCTAATGGGACCAATGTAAATGGCTAACAAGATGATCATACCTTAAAATTTTGTAACACCATACATTAAATATTTTATCATTTTTTTGGCATAAAACTCTAATATATATATACTTTAATTTTGCGGTGCATAATCATTTAAATGTTTAATCCGTATTTTTTTGAACACATTATTTGATACAACCTACTCCTTTTGAAAAGGATTACAACCATTTCATTTGGCATTCTAATGTCTCATTCCTTTTATATGAAAAGGGCAAAATGTTAATAGTCAACAACTGCCTGCTGTCTCTTCCTGGTGTTTGATACAAATAGAGGAAGTTTATTGAAACAAGCCATGAATTAGATAATGTTACACCAAACTCCAATCCCTCCTCCCAACCCTACTTTGAATATACTATAGGAACGTACATGTTTTCAACTCAAAATGAATTATCTTGGTTGCCACTTGCTTGTATTGAGAAATAAACAAACAAAAAATTATTAATAACAGTCATAAATTGTTTTTCCTTTTTTGAGTAAAAGTCGTACGTTGTTAGGTCGTGGCATAAAATAGCAAGGTCCAACTATATAAAATTAAAGCATTATGCATCAAAATAATGAAATGGTTGGGTATTCTTTTTTGATGGTGTAGTTCTAGTAATTGCATAAATGATCAGAATCGTTTGTATTTCATTTTTGCCAACAAAAAAGAATCGCTCTCCAAGAATTTAGTCTCTTTTTTTTTTCGCACTTTGTTTTGAAAATACCTAAGAATTTAGTCAAAACAAGGAGGTCATCCCCAATTAAGTTAATTGTCTAATTTTTGGTGCAAATATAGCTATTTTGAAGTTGTCAAATTTATTGGCGGAGACAACAATCTCCAGATCAAAACAAAATCGATGGTCTTTTTATACATAATTGTATCAATTTTTTATAATGATCATACAAGTACAATAATATCAAACAAAGATGCTACCAACCATCTTGTTGTCTTAATGCGTTTTATGCTGCCACTTGTTACCATTTTTTTTTTATGATGCTGCGTTTGGATGGATTTTTTTGGATGTTTTTTTAAAAATATTACTGTAGTTGTTTTAAAGATTCTTCTTGGTAAATGTGTATGTGAGATAAAAAGATAGTTAGAAAACGTGTATGAAATTTTAAAAAATATGTTTTAAAAAACAGTATCAAACAAAACAAGTTGTGGTTGAGTTGCAACCTCTGCCCTACGTCTTTGCTTCCATTGGTTAATTTTTATATATTCAGTCTTGAAGAGAGAAAAAAAAAGGGTTACTTTTGACTGCAAAGTGTGATCACTCTTTCAATACTTTTCACTCTTCTTGACTATCAAGGTTTTCAATTCCATATGTCTCTCGTGGTAGCCATAGTCAGTTTATTACTATTTTTCTATTCTCTAATCACTTCTAATTTGTTTGCTTAGCTATCTGGCCAATACATTTGGTGATATTAACATATAGATTATACAATTTAGCAAATATACTATTTTTTTTTTGTTATAAATAATTTATTTTCAATTGAGTGTATACACATTTGTCCACACACACAGACACACGCACACACACACACACACACACACAGAGCAGGCTCTTTAATGTTACCAAATGCCATCCTTAGGATACCTGCACAGGATGCTGGAAGTAGACTGAGAAATATCATAATAGAAGAAGGGTTGACTTTGGGTATGATTCCGCGTCATCTAGATATCTTGTACTGTTCTGAGTTTGAACATTCAAAGAAGGTGCAGAGGTAAATAAATCTTGCAACTGATGGATAATTTAAAATTGACAGCATGTTGAATTATGCAGCAAACGTAGCTTCTGGGGTGTTATAATATGTGCGTGTGTGTAGAATCAAATTTGATTACACACACACACGCAAATAATGGTCATATTCTAATTAAAATTTTCTCCAAATTTGATTCTATATATATGTATGTGCGCGTGTATTTATACATGTATATTACATGCACACACATAATGGTCATCTTCTAATTAAAATTTTCTCCAAATTCGATTCTTACGTTTGAGCATTAGAATTCGTTAGGAGGGCCTTACTAAGGAAGCAATTTCTTCTCTTTTCCTGTATGGCTGCCCTCCATAATTGTCAAAATCGTGTTCTATAGTTCAAGGTAAAAAACTATGACCTACAGAAAATCACTTTGAACCGGCTTGTAGTAGAAATTCTTTAAAGCTACTATTATTCAGTTTATTGAAAAAATGTTGCCTTGATTGACAAATGTCCATCTTGTTACACAAAATTCCTTAAATCCAACATACCTCATTAATTAAAATTTAATTGAATGGATAAAAGCATATCATGCTCTATTGGTATCTGAACAATAAATGAATTTAGAAATATTTAGTTTGACAACTCAAACTTCAAGAAATGTACTTCGAAAAGTAGGATGTAGCTAATGATTGTGAAACTCTCTTTTTGGAAGTTACTCCAAAATTTTCTTGTATAGATTTCGTTGGACACAATGCATGTATAGCCGTCCTTCACAAAAACAACCAAATGTTCACATTCCAACTAATCCTCAAACCCCATTTTCACCATAGACTTGCATATATATCCAAGACAATAAATAAAGCACTTCCCCTAGGCCAAATTGCTGATGTAAATTCTTCGTTTGGTACAATTTTAAATGCTTGCCATGACATAATATCAAAGTTGCCAACTCCACCATAAATATATCCATGAGATCAGCCCCTTATTTAAAAGTAGGGGCCCTTAGCCAAAAAATCTAAAATAAACAGGTGACTGTGTCACATTATTGCGTGAATTGCTCGCACGTCTTATATTAAATTAGAGCTGTGCCAATCTGTCAACGTGACTGCTCTCATATTAACACCCAAACCTCTCAAAATTCTAATACCTCCCCCCACTTGATAACAAACCAGCTCTTCTCTTCCGGCGACACCACTTTCCACCTTACATAAGATGGATCAAATTTGTACTCTTTTTCATGTAAATTCAAGATTGTAGTAGCAGAAGAGTAGTTTTCTTTCTTTTTTTAACTTTATAAACTTCTTCTTAAGCCAAAAGAATCCTAAAATATCCATTTTTTTTGGAGTATTGTATGATATAGGACTTAGCTATGGTTCACAAGAAACCATTTGGTCATGATCAGCAAGAGGATTCCACAAGCACCCCAGAAAATGTTGCTGATGACCCTAACTTGTCTGGCGATGAAGCATATGGAGTAAACGCACCATCACCTAAAAAAAGGTTCAATTCTTGCATCTTTATGGCTTTTCTTGGGATTATTTTTGGAGGGTTTGTTGTTGAAAGATGACAGGTTGATCAAGAAACTTATAAATCTGATTTTTTTGTGTTCTTGGGTGATAGGAGGGGTGCTCAGAAGAAGGTAATAACAGTGCCAGTAGGAGAAGGTGATGGATCAAGAAGTAAAGGAGAGGTGTATCCTCCACCTGATTCTTGGTCTTGGAGGAAGTATGGGCAAAAGCCAATTAAAGGGTCACCTTATCCCAGGTATTGAATTCAGTCCATGCCTGTTGAACTCTGCAATTTGCATTAGCAAATCAAGAAAACTGAGTAGAAAAATGCCTTGAGATTCTACTTGTTTGCTCATTAGAAAAATGTCTTTCATATATATAATAATAATAACATATGATATATTAGACTTGAATTCGAGACCTTTTAGTAGAAAACATTTTGATTCAAGGTAGTATAAAATACTTCTTTTTTAATAAAATTTGCTAGGCAAAATTGATCCAATGTGAATATTAAAGTCTGAATACTGTTGTAGTTGCCGGCAGAGGATTTGTTGCAGATGAATGAAATTATCTTCTTGTCCAGTTGCATAGTAAAAGATTACAAAGGCGGCTTGTGGTTGTGGACTAAAATATGTGGATTAATTAATGGATGTGGTAGTTGGAATTTCCTTCCATCTAACACTAGCCTCCACTTGCTAAACAAATGCGTGGGTCACACGCTCTACTAGGTAGCAAATTCTAATGTAAATTTGCCATCTGGATTTTGGAGCATTAGGATAGGCCTTTTATTAGTGGGAACCTACTCCATTCATGTCATTTTTTGATACTTCACTTTCTCCATCTTTTCTTTTGTTTTTTTTTTCTTTTTCTCTTTTTGATTATTGGCTTCAACTTTTTGCCAAAAACTCTTGAGTGCACCATTTGTAGTCTTGTGGTTCCAATTTACTTTGATGAAAAGTTGTTTACTATGTTGTTCATTGCATCTTGCCAACACATGTAATAAATGGTAGTTTAGTCTTAAGTGCCACTTAAAATAGAGATGCTTTTCAATGAAACTAGGGTTATCATAAAGTGTTGGAAGAATTCACTAAAAAATAAAGGCTATTAACCATTAAAAATGATATGGAACTGTAATGTGAACTGTTCCAAATCAACTTTGATTTCCTCCTTTAATGGTAGGTAGGGATTCTCCTAAGATCCATTTGGCAAAATTTAGTGAAAGAATAGTAAATAGCCATCTTTTCTTGATTAGCTTTTTTGTTCCCTAATGGTCCCAAACTTTTAGATAACAAAATGTTATCTTTCAAGTTATGTCACTTCTGAACTTAAGTGATTGTGATTTTTTCTTGTGTAAACAAAACATTAAATTTATTTTTTTTTTTTTGATAAAAAAATTTGTAAAATTTATTTGTGTAAAAAAAATTGAACTAATATTATGCATTGCATGCCAGGGGATATTATCGATGTAGCAGCTCTAAAGGTTGTCCTGCAAGAAAACAAGTTGAGAGGAGCTGCTTGGACCCTACCATGCTCCTGATCACCTACTCTTGTGAGCACAACCATCCTGTACCCGCCACCACCAAACACCACCATCACCACCATCCCACCACCACCTCCGTCGATACTGCCGCCGCCGCCACCACAACTGCTGGAGCTACTGCCACCACCTCTACTTCCACCTCCACCTCATCCACGGCTACCGCGGATAACATTCCTGTGAAATTTTCTTCTGAGGAGGAATTCGGGGTCTTTGCCAACCAGCCGGAGTTAGAATCCGACAACAGCAGCAGCTTCAACGAAATCGTCGGAGAATTGGGTTGGTTCTCCGATGTGGGCTCCACCATGATGGACAGCCCAACACTTGTGGGGCCCACGTGGGTCGATGCCGACGTCGCGGTCATGTTGCCAATTGGAGAAGAGGACCAGTTTTTGTTTGGTGATCTTGGTGAGTTGCCGGAGTGTTCGGTGGTCTTCCGGCGCCGGGGTATGGAGGAGATTCCGTGCAGCGGTGGTACAGGATGAGAAGGGTGTACATTTTTTTTTTTTTTTAAATCTTTGACCGATCCAACGGTCGATAATGTTATTGAGTATACAAATAAAAGTTGGTGCGTGCGTTGCGGCACAAAATGCTGATTCAATACCCCCTTCCCAACGGCTAAGTCGCCATTTCACGGTTCACACCCCAATCAACAAGTTGGAAAAATGTGTTTGTTTAGGCCAAAAAAATAAAATAAAAAATACTTTCCCCACATTTTGGAGTTGGTTGGGTCCTTTGTTTTACATTTTCTTTTGGGGAGGGGAGGGGAGAGAGGGAAGGGAATTTTTTTTTTTTTTTTGGTTTGTTGGTGGGGGGGGGGGGGGGGGGGGCGGGGGAGTTGGGGGTGATGGTCTCTGGTGAATTGGATGGTTATTTTTTATAGTGGTTTTGAAAAGTATTAGTATAACATTTTTTTATAAATATTAATATATATATAATAAAAGATAATTGAAAAAACGTGTTTATATATTATTTAAAAAGAGTGATTTGAAATAAATTCTATCCAAATAGAGTGATTTCAAGTCCAATAGACCAAACTTCCACATTCGGTTAGAAGTTTATTAAAAAAAAAAATCCAAAAGACCATTTTCATCATAATTAATGACTAAACCATGAATAACTATCTAATACTACTAGTAGCATTTTTCATTATATAGTTTATTGAGCTGTAACCAAACAAAAGTTACCCTCATTGTGAGTCATTTTTCAAACAATTCTAGCTTTGATTAAGAGTTTGTTGTTTCACACAAAAGGTACTTTCATTTGGAGAAGTGCTTTTGAAAGTATTCAAATTTTTACATCTCATAATTTTTTTTTAAAGTTTTGTTATCTAAACTCAGAAGCTTTTTTTGTTTGTTTTTCCTCCTTCCTTCTTTTTGATAGGTCAAATAAGATATTTAGATTTAAAGAAACACTACCCATAAAATAATTTTTTTGGTTTGTTATTTAAACTTAGAACTATTTTTTTTATAGATCAAAGTAAGATCTTTTAGATTTAAAGAAACACTCTTCATATAAAAAAGACACAGGTTGAAGCAATAACCGGACCATTGGCTTTTCGCTTTGTTTTGAGTTATAAACTTGTTGGGCATAGCGCTTCCGTTTTACTTTTGCTGGATGTCCATATTTTGATTGTGAAGATTCTGAAAAACCGGAAAGAATCATAAATTCTTCTTCCTTGAATTTGATGCCAAAAGAAAACGATACAATGTATTCTCTTTCCTCTTGAAAATGTTGGTTCCTCTGCAAATTCATGTCCATTCTGATTTTAAACTACTTGTGATTATTCTTGCAGGATCAAGAGTTCAAGCCATGTACAGTTGTTCCCTTAGTTTCCTTTCCCCTGTTTCCCCGCTTGGCTCGTACTTGTACTGTTGTACAACCTTTGCCAACATTTATGCTGTTTTTAATACCTTAATATTAGCATAATGCCAACTAATATTACTTGTCAAATTTTAACTATAATTATTTATTTGAAAAAATGATTTGGTACTAATAGCTTTGAAGACATGTAAATCATAAAATATGTCATTGCAAAATGACTCCTATCATCATCCAAATGCCAAAAAGAATGACTTTTGCTATGGGCAATAAATAATAATCCTATAGGGTACAGCAGCTTTGCGTCCAGCCTTAGAAAGCCAAAAGCTCAAATTCCAGGATAAATGCTATGATCCGCATCCTTCGACCATCTCAACAAATTAGAAATGAAGACAGACGAAAGTAAGAAGAAATATGTAAAGAAAGAGAAATTATCAACATTGCAATTTTCACTAGACAACCTCCCTAGGTTGAGGTTTCAAAGCAACATTCCAGAAAATATTCAAGCAGACCTTTTTCTGAATTCTAGACGCAAAGAACTAATTGATAACTATACCTATACCTGATCTTATCAAACTCAGAATTTCATGAAGATACTACTTGAGTATTTTCACGGTCAGCATAACAATATATCATCGCAGACAGAGGATAACAAAATGGAAATGAGATCACCAATTAAAAGATGTAATATACAGGACCAATGCAGCATGAGTAATTATCCTTGAACTTTTTCATCAAAGCCCTAGCTTGAACAGCACCCAAATCTCTTCCAAGTAGATCCCTCATCATTGATATTGATTGTCTCTCCTTTAGGAGGAATTGATGAAGTAGCACCTTCATCACTGGCCTCAACTGCTTTCTTAATTACAATTCGGTGTATTTGTGTCAGGACTTCTGCAAATGCATTTTCCACATTGGTTGCTTCTAGTGCAGAAGTCTCCATGAAATAGAGGTTCTCCCTCTCTGCTAAAGCTTTACCCTCCTCAGTTGAAACAGCTACAAGATGTCGAAGATCTGATTTGTTGCCAATGAGCATAACTACAACATTAGGGTCTGTATGATCTCTCAGTTCCCTCAACCACCTCTCGACATTCTCAAAGGTAGAATGTCTAGTGACATCATACACAAGCAAAGCACCAACAGCTCCTCGGTAGTAAGCGCTGGTAATAGCACGATACCTAAAGGCAGAGCAAAGAAGGCATGTGAATTCAGAAGTTTTACACCACAAAGTTAGACAGGCAATCCCAACAATTTACCATGGTTCAGAATGAATTGCAACTCAAGTATTTGATTTCAGCTCTAGCATCTTACATATGTGACTTCTTTAACTTCAGCAGTAAACAATGTTGACATAAATCAGCATAGGATATCAAGCCCCATGAAAGAACAAAAATATGCGATTGAAGCAGTAAGATGGAGACAACTGAAAAATCAGAGAATTCACCACCTCTTAGTTTACATGTTTGAGAAGATTTTGGTAGAGGCACATACAAGCTTTACTTTTCTTCCTTGAGTAGCTGATGTCCTCAACTGCTTAAAGTGAAAAGATGAAATGAAGCCTAGAAAGTTGACTTCTATAAATAGACTGCAAAATATCAGCAAACAAGAATAAAAAATGCAAAACTTTTTCCATCCACTTCATTAGCAGCCCCTTCCGCCCCCCCCCCCCCCCCCCCCTCTTTTTTCCCTCCTCTCTTCTTTCCTTCCTTTTTGAGAATACCCATGTAAAAGGGGGGGAAGCAGAGTCTTCATCAACCTTTTTGTTTGCCATCTCTCACGTGTCCACCCCCTCCCCCCCCCCCCCCCCCCAACCCAAAGCGGGATCTGGAAGGAGTGGGGAGCAATTCTGCCAATAAGAGTGGACTACCCATGTAACAAGAAAGGAAAATACCACCCAACAAGACCATACAATCAAAACTTTTTTCTTCTTTCACTTCTTGTTTGCTGTCTGAAGTGGCAGTTGCAGCGATGAGAGTTTTTTAGACCAATGATTTCACAATCTCACTCTCTAACAATTTAAAATAATTAGCAAAACTCTATCGACTAAAGAGGTAGCATAAGGAAACTCTTTGGATTAACAATAATGTTGTTCTAACTCATAAATTATATAAATGTGCATTTAAAGTGCTGCACATGCACTATACAAAACTGGAACTAATATAAAGTTACTCTCATCATGGACAACTTTTCTGATACCATGCTCCAAGGACGCATAAGATGCTACCTTAGAGATGGACGTGCTTGAGCTATATAGTCAAAATGACATCGAGTGCTCTAGTTTAAATCTTACATAGACATCTAACACGTACATAACAGTTCAAACCTATCTACCAGTAGATTAAATGCAAAATTATGAATCAATAAATTACCGGTTAATTGCCAACTATGCCTATAGAAATGATGCTTTTCGTTAGTCTTTCTTTATTCCATTTTCTACCTCATGTTTTTCCACGCATTGTTTAATGATGTTAAATGCACTTTGAATATTATGCTAACAAGAAGAGTGAACTAGAAAAGCCAGATCAAGTTTCTCCACGAAAGAGGTTTTAAAAAATAAAAAATAAAAAAAAAAGCCACAGCTTTCTATATTGCCTTTGCAGAAGGAACTTTGTTCTATCAATTATGAGAATTACATAGGCTTAAACAATCACAATTTGGCAATCAAATTGTGCACACTCAGAATGTTCATATATACGTTCATGTGATGGACAAAGATTTCAAAATAGATAACAAATATTACATAGATTATAGTTAGACCCTCTTAGAAAAGAATCAAATATCTGACATAGCAATAAAAATCCTAAGTAGTCAGTCCTGAATAACGGAAAGGTAGAAGCAAAAAATCCATAAACGGAACCTCTAATATCCAATCAAATTCACTGTTAGCCCCCCCCCCCCCCCCCCCCCAACCCAGCACAAACAAAAAAAAAACAAAAAAAGAATTGTTACAATCACAAACTTATAACACTACCTGGTGCTTGCTTCCTTGCATCCATATAAAAAATATTCAAAATTGAGTGGAGCTGATATTTCCCATAACAAAATGTTACATCAATTAAACTTGTAATAAAATTTTTTGTCGGGCATAACATCCCTAATTTCCAGTAACATACTCAACCAAATAATGCCAATGATAGCAGCAAACATATGCAACATTGAATGTAAAGCATAAGTGCTCAACCAAACACCCACCTATTGAGGATTAAACATCTCACTTGATGATAAGAATTTGGACAAATATCCAACAGAAGCAATATGAGAACACATAACATGATGCCAACCAAAAGATTACTACACTGACTTGTTTCTTCACTCATACCAATTGTAAACATACAAACAACCAAAGAATTATATTTACTTGGCCTAAATACATTACACTCTTTCCAACTTGCGCCCCACTCACTTTAACCCCTTGAACTCAGGGCCAAAGTTAGCAGCGCAAGTGACCAAGAAGCAACACTAGACCATTGAGGAGTATCACTCAAAAATGTAAAAGAAGAAAAAACATGTAAAGGCATATGTTGTAATTAAAAAAATAAAAAGAAAATGAGCCACAAGCAAATGCACCACTGGCAAGAGCAAAATCTCCAATTCAAAAATAAAAAGCCAAATAAAAATCCAGCAAATGAAATAGCCTCCAATCCTCAATCTTCTAATTGAAACAGCAAATAATACAACTTCAGTAAATTAATCACAACATCACAGTTCAGAACCCAAATCTGGAAAAAAGCATAAATTTTTATGTTCACAAAGACATATCCACCAACATACAGACGAAATTATAGATATAGAAAAGAACCCTACGACAAAAAAGACTGAATTTTGATTAAAAGCCAAGAAAATAAAAAAGAGGGATTGGGATTAGGGACACCTTTCTTGGCCAGCAGTGTCCCAAATTTGAGCTTTGATGACTTTAGAATCTATGTTGAGACTTCTTGTGGCAAACTCCACACCAATAGTAGACTTAGATTCAAGATTGAACTCATTCCTGGTGAATCTTGAAAGCAGATTGGATTTGCCAACCCCTGAATCACCTATTAGTACTAGCTTGAACAGGTAATCATACTCATCTTCAGCCCTGTATCCTGCCATGTCTCCTTCTATGTGTTTTGTCCAGTGCGTGTTGTGTGTGTTTTTCTTGGTACTATATTGTTTGGTTTGGTGGTGGGGGTGGTGGATTCTGGTTAGGCTTGTGAAGGTGATGGAGTCTTTAAAAAATAAAAAATAATAAAAAAAGGAGATTTGAGACTGTTCTCTATATTCTTGCTCTAATTGGGGAAGCCTCAAGAGAGGTTTTTCCATTCTTGCATCGTCCTAATTATGTACGTTACAACTCTCCTTTCATTATCATTTTCTTTTTTTGTCTATTGGTAGTGTTTGTTATATAAATGATAATAAATGATGGTAATAGCAGAAAAGTTATTGCCGATTATTGGCACATGCTAAATTCGGCAGTCCAAAATTATATTGAGTAGTTAAAAGTAAATTTACCTTTTTAACTCTTTTTTAAATATTTTTTTCGAGTAACTATAAATTGAGCATACCTGCTCTCATATTTTATAATTTTACTTTACTATCTAAAAACTTATAATTGGAGTAACAATTAGAGTTTGAGAGTTTTGATTTTATATTATTATTGTTTTCTTTTTTTAATAGTATTTTTCCTATAATTTTTCTTCTTTTGATTTTAGAGTAATTCTGCAGGATTTATGGGTGTTCTCCTTACATTGGATTGAGGAGTTTCTAGAATAGATGATTATGTTGCTTAAAGAATAAACATTTAAAGAATGGTATCTATTTTGATTTTTTTTTTGTTGTTGTTGTAGCTGTTAGTAGGTCCAAATAGGGGTTTCAAGACATTAGTGAAAAATATTACTCCTTGTTAATTTCATTTATCTATACATTTAATTTTACAAATGTAAATATCTGACTCAAAGTTATTTGATACTCACATTAATCTATTATGTATTTCAAGTAATCTACATAACAGATTAGAAGTTAAATGGAGTGTTTTCGAGATTAATTTGTCAGCGATAATAAAAGCATAAATATGTGACCGACTTCACAACTAATATAAAATACAAGAACTCTCAATTTAAAAGATATTATGTTGGTCTTCTATCATACATTACTTAATATCTTAGAAGTGTGTTCGATATTAAACTAAGACACTGTGTAGAATTTGTTAGCTTTTCTTTTTTTACACAAGTGGAGTGAGGTTTTCATATGGTGTATGGGGTGAAATTCCAAACTGTTTGCCAAACACAATTTAGAGGTTTAAATCCCCTCCCATGTAAAACCCCCTAAATTTTTTTTTTTTGACTAAAATTAAAATGCATTGATTAAAAGTAATGTTCATAATATACATAACCAATTAGCTAATTCATGGGCATCTAATACTTCAAGTCTAGATACTTTCCTTAACATTACATATTGGAATCTAGCCATTAGATCTATGATATCCTGCAAAATAGGACGGAATTCAACTGGTGCTGATTGAGGCTTCAAAATCTGCACTAGAATAGACAAACAGTCCGTGTATAATAATATGCAGTTGAGTCCAAATTCGGCTGCCATCTTGATTCTCATTAGACACGTCTTAGCCTCAGTTTGCAAGGCTGAAGAAGCATGAACTCGAGTTGCGTCCTTGGAAATGTAATTTCCAACATTATCTCTTAGTATCCATACCACTGCAGAGGAAACTTTGGATGATCAAAAGCTGCCATCAACTGTCACGATGCAAGAATCTGAAGGAATCTCCTCAAATTCTGTATTCTTTAACAATGTAACATTCAGTTTGCCTTCCACCAGCTTACCTCTTACCATACATTCCTGTTCATTTGCTCTTGAAATCCTTTCTGACTTCAAATTTATATCAGCTTGTATATTCATTCTCAAAGCATTTCCTAGAATTGATTCGCAATTCGTCCGTTCACCTTCCCATTGAAATCGATTTCTGGCTAACCATATTTGCCATAAAATATAAACTGAAAGCAAAAGTGATTGGTTATCTGGAGCTTGCCTAAACCATTCACTGATCCAAGATTTGAAGGAAGTTGGAACCCCAACATCAAAATTAAAGCCCAACACAGACAATCTCCACACTCTTTTTGAATGCTCACATTGAAGAAAGATATGACTGAGAGTCTCTTTATGTTGAAGACATCGCATGCATAATGGAGAAATCCCACACCCTCTCTTGACTAACTCATCATTAGTTGGACAAATATTGGACACCAAACTCCATATAAAAAATTGAATTTTAGGAGGTACTTTAAGAGCCCAAATTTTCTTCCACGGATCCTTATCATGGCCTGAAAATGAAAAATCCCCTAACTGAATTACAATGTTTGTTGCTTTAGTTTTGAAAGTTTTGCTTGTCATCTCAGATTAATGTTCTGCTTGTCTTTCTCCGGGTGACAAAAGCCAACCGGTCCAAACGTATCAGAGTGCATGTATGCCTTTCCATGTTGTGCTCACATATTTTCAGCACATAAATGTAACAGTAAGTTCTTCTTATCTGTCACGTAGTTTAGCTTCAACAAATTGACAATAATCCTCCCTGTGGCAGTTAGGAGGTTTAAAAGGGAGTGGGGAGTAAGTAGCATTCGGGAAGTCACACCCAGTGGCAGAGCCAGAAAAAATTCTTAGTAGGGTCAAAAGTAACATTAAAATTTCTTACTTACTCTTTTATTTATTTTTTTAAACAAAAGAACATGAATACTCACATAACAAGTAGAAATAATGCATATATTTCACATAAAACATAAGTGAATTCATACTAAAAAAGGTGTTCTTTAATTTAGTTTAGATATAAATTCGCTGCTCACAAGACTTTTTTTAGCAATCTAAGTTCAATCAAACTAGAAGACCACGGGAATCTTTCAACTTAATAAAAGCTCTAATATGATTCAGAAGAAACTTTTACGGGAGCACACTTGAAAATATCTCTAAATCTCATAAGTATTAAACGAATTTAAGGAGAGGCAGTGGGGGCCCGTGCCCTAAGTGCCCCCACCTTAAATCCACCATTGGTCACATCCCTACTTGTGTATGGCAAATAGTTTAGGGTTTCACCTAATATACTATTAGAAGTCTCACTCTTCTTATGCGAGGCAAGATGCATTTGTAATATAAATATGATTGTGAAAAAAAAAAATTGACAATAATGAATTTGTACAAACAGTGCAAAGTGGGTACAGAAGCATGCACTCAATTGAAGTTAATACGAGCCCACTCTTGCGATAAGAGTTCTTGAGGTTGAAGCCCATTAAGGTTCCACTAGACAAAAAGATATCACAATGCCCAGACAAGCATCTGATCCTTTAGCCAACTATCAAGAGTTTCTGCTGCCTGCAGTTGCTTGCTATCTCATTGAAGTTTACAAATGGTGTATACCACAATAAAAGTTCAGGTGCCCTCTATGCAGCAAAAAGAAACATGTTGGTGGTGCCCTCTTGTAATTTGTAGTTGTTGTGAGAGACGCAATTTACCATTGGCTGACCAAATTCAAGTTTTCATGTCTTTTTCAATTTTGAAAATGTTATGTAGGCAAGATGAACTTCATGAATAATTATTTGAGCAAAGATAACTTAACTGGACATGTAATAGCCTGTCCCACATTGAAAAAGTCAAGTAACTTATACCAATGTATAAGTTGAGTCTAAACACTCAAGTTCAGCTTGGGATATTCATTTTGAGTTAGTGAGGACAGAGTCTAAAAGTTGGACTTGGCTGCTCAAACTCTAGTCACGCGTTGGGCCTGCAGGCTCGGGGTGTGACAGAATAGTATTAGAGCGAATATCGTGTAGTCTCTGCACGGGGTGAGACTAGGCCTATGGTATTGGGCCGAACTACGCAAGGAAGTGGAGGAACTAAGTATGCATGCATTCCTCCACAATTGAATGGACAGTTTGGATCATGCATATATGGATTAGGCTTTATGAGGACATAAAGCCTAATAAGGAAGGGTGAATGTAATACCCCATTCCACATTGGAAAAGTCAAGTAACTTAGACCAATATATAAGTTGAGTCTAAACACTCAAGTCCAACTTTGGATATCCATTTTGAGCTAGTGAGAACGAAATTCAAAAATTAGACTCGGCTTTTCAGACTCTGGTCCTGCGCTAGGCTTACAAGCTCGGGGCGTGACAGGACAATTTTACATTGATTCACTAATCCTTAGTTTTTGATATTTTGGAACCATTTTTCATCTCTTGAATGATTAGTGCCGGTGCTTGGGTTGTTCCAATATCAATTTCCCAAAAAAAAAAAAAAAGGAAAAATAGAAGGAAAGACTAGATCTATGATTTAAAATAAAAATGCAAAACTTAAGCTTAATGCTTGAGCCATCATTTGATGGTCAGACAAGTGTGAGTTGAATGTTTTTTTTCACATATTTTTTTTCTCACTTGATAGCTCATATGAGGGAAAAAAAAAATCTAATTTGAACAATGTTTTTTTTTTTTTTTTTGTACATCCGAATAGTTTTATTGTTGACAAAATTGTAGCATACTTTGTACACTTTCAGTCTGATCTTGACTATCCACAAATCCTACAAGAATTAAACTCCTAAACTAATCTTCCTGTCTAAATATATCTTGATCAAAGCCCCATGATATACTCAACTCCCGATTTTCCCTACAATTCCTCGCATGCTTTTTCTTTCCTACTGTAGCACATACATCTTGAACAATCAACTTGATGATCCTTTCTGCTGAGCTTTTCATTTGCTGGAACACAACTCTACTCCTCACTTTCTAGAGATGATGGATAGTTGTAGCTAGTGCCAATCTTCTAACATAATCAACAAAATTGTTCTTTGTCACATGTACACACCACTAAGCCAATTCAATACTCCATGAATGAGCTCCTCCGTAGATTCTACACATTTGCATTATCTTTCTCTATACTTCATAAGCCATTGAACATTGGAAAAATAAGTGTTCTATTGTTTCGCTACTTTCATCACACAATCCACATCAGTCTTCATCAATGAGTCCCCATGCTTTCAATTTTGATCTAGTTGAGAGCCTTCCTCTACACACTAACCAAAGAATGAAAGCACTTCTAGGTATATTTCCTTTAAACCATACTAGATTTGCCCATTTGACTTCATTCGAACCTTCATTTAGTCTTTCCATACATAGATTTTACTATAAACTTACCGAATTTCTCACCCAACCATATAATCTGATCTTTTCTTGTTCTTCTGGAACAAAATCTTCTAGTGTTCTGCCATCACACTATTGTTGATCTTTAATTGTCGCTATTTGATTTTTGACAACCATGTTTATATATTGGGATAATTTCACATACCTCCCTTAAGATTTATCGTAATTACACCTAGTGCCCCTCTGATTTCAATAACTACTCTTACCTTCCTTGTTTCAATAGTTTTGGTCACCAAAGGAAAAAAAAACCCACTTTGCTGTTGTCAGCAGAAAAAGAAAGCTAAATATCGTACCATACTCTTAAAATTTTTTTACTAAAATAGGAAAATAATTGTTAAATAATAACAAGCAATAGCATAATATTATCCACGCACTACCATCCAATGCTCAACCAATTATGTACTCTGATATACCCCTCTCACTTGGTGCTCTATGACATACCACTATCCAATGCTCAACCAATTACGTATTCTAATACACTTCTTCCATTCAGTGCTCTATTTTATAATCTTTATCTTTATACAAAATATTCCATATACAAACAAGATGACTATTAGAAACAATGCGAAATCATAACAATTTAGAAATTATATGCATACATGAACCTACACTTTCAAAAGCAAATTAAAGTAATTGTAAGACTTTTTTTCCCTTTTTATTTTCCTTTTTCCTCTTTTTATTTTCTTGTATTTTTTCCTAAGTTGACTATAGTAACATTCAAGGGTATTATAGTAATCTCAAGTACCCAAAGAAATTAAGCATATTTATCAAAACTTGAGGGGAAACAGGTATAATTACAGTTAACTTCAAGGGAGGTATGTGAAATTATCTCTTATATATTTCTCAATCCTTATAATGAGTTTTTGTGTTGGGCTCAAAAAAAAAACAAAAACAAAAACAAAAAAAGTTTTTGCGTTGCCCCTACCCTACTTCCATATCATTATATCACTAATTTGAATAACATTTGTCTCCTTACTCCTCAGTACTTAAAAGAAAAACAAATTTTTTTAACAACATTTCCAAATTTAAAAAAAAAAAAGTCAAATGAAAAATTTGTGTTCTTCCTAGTTCTAGCTTACGAGGTGGACAGCCAACTGGCTCAAACCACATCACTTTCGCAGGGAAGGTTCCAGATTTCAAATTGATCGTCCTCCGTACACACGTTGATCGAAGATTGACCCCGCAACACTGGTTAAAAAAAAAAGAAAAAAGAAAAAAAAGAGTCCACTTTAATCAAATGCAAACGTGGCATATTTCCACCATAAAACGTGCTGCGCACGTGATCTTTCATTGATTCTTCTCCCTAGCTGGCATTTCCGATTTCTTCCCAAAGTCGGCTGGCTAAGCCTCATGTTTGTCCTTTTTGAGATAGTGATAAAGTCACCTGCAGTTATCACCCGCGTCCTAATTTTCCTCTCTAAATGGAAACGACCACTTTTTTTTTTTTTTTTGGCTTTTTTGGACAGCCATTCCTTTCAAGTTCCAAACGTGGATAATTGGATAATTCAATCTCAGTTAACCGAAGCAATTAAGAAAATTTCTGAGTTATTTTTTTCTTTTTTGTTGAGATAATTTCAAATTGAAGTTATGATTTTCATGTTTTCATCATGTCAATAAATATATATCATTTATGTTTCTTATTTCATAAACACTTTTAAAAATACATAAATATTATCGCTTATTTAAATATAGTCAAGATTTATGTATTTCATATAATTCTTCTAGTTTCAATGATACTATTCTCTCCTTGTTATCACTTATGCTCTCTTTCAATGCGGGCATTCTTGGTATTTAGACTAGTTGTCTTTTGTGCTTAATCACAAGTTCTATTTATGAAAAAAACAACAAATTGAAAAGCTAATCCTTATAATGAGTACTTCATATTAAAGAGACAATAACTTGAAAATGAATGTTTATAATGCATAATCAATTTATTAAGCTCATGAAATATTTATAAAATAAGTAAACCAACAAAAAAGAGATGGACGTATTTAAAAAAGAAGAAAAAAAAAAGAAAAATGTGGCCCACAGTGACTTACTAATTTGATTTGGTATAACTTTTAACGAGATACAAAGTGTAACTAATTGTGTTTATGTTATATTAAGACGTGACAGAAGTGAACCTATTTATTCAATACCAAAATTTCAAATAGAATAAACTAACTAAGTGTGTCATAACTTATCGTATTTGGTTCGACTGCAAAGGACATAAAACCCTGTACAATTTTGTGAAATTATGTATCTCTTAGTTCCTTAAATGGTTTGAACATCAAAAACTCATTTTGTGAACTCAAATTAAAATTGATGTTTCAATTATTGCTATTTGATGTTACATGCCTACCCCTAAAGAAGGAAAATAAATGATTAAATTCCTTTTTATTATTATTCTGTGAAATTTTGCTTTAAGTATCAATCCTCATAGCATTGGCTTGTGACACAACTTCACCGCTGTCGGGTGACACCAGCGATCCTTTTATTTATTTGCACGTTTTGTTCCAGCCACTATTTATTAATTGTCATAATTATGCTGAAATATTTATGTCCAGGAAGAAAATACTACCTTGCTCACTTTAAAGATCGCCATATTTTTATGGAAATTCAATACCAATTTTAAATTTTTTTTATCTGAATCACACCCTAAATTTGATCTCAATTCACCTCCAAGAATCAAGGAATTCTGCAAAAAAGGTTCAAAAGATTCACCTGATTCAGTCACAGTGGTCAGTTTCATTTCTGAATTTCAGGTTATCTTTTCCCTCTGCCTGAATTGGGATTATGCAAATTTAGGGTTTTTGATGATTGGCCATTTGTAATATGTTATTTTTTCGTGCTTTTGGCAAATGGGTTTTGCTTAGATCACTCATTTATGTAGTTAATGTAAATGGGTTTCTGTTTAATTGGCTTTATTTTTTGTTTTTCTTCATTTTCTGCTGCATTTCTTGAAATTTTTATTGTATTTTGGGGATTATATCTCCATGTGATGTGTATTGGTGTATGAGGTGTTTCTTGTTTGATTGTTTTATGTGAAAAAGATGTTCTTGGTCTTGTGCAGATAATAGTAAACTGCCAATTTGAGGATAAAAGAGAGAATTTTGAGTTCTGGGGTTTGAGAATTGGTAATCGAGTTTTGAGTTTTTTTTGAAGGGGAATAAAAACAGAATCTTGGCAAAATGTTGTCAAGGTCATATACTAATCTATTAGATTTGGCATCTGGGAATTTTCCGGTAATGGGTGGAGAGAAGGAAAGGAGGAGGTTTCCTAGGGTCATGACCGTTCCCGGAATTATTTGTGAGCTTGATGATGACCAGGCTCAGAGTGTTTCATCTGATAATCCATCTTCGATAGCTGGTGATAGGATGATAATTGTAGCGAATCAGTTGCCATTGAAAGCAAAGCGAAGACCTGATAATAAAGGATGGAGTTTTAGTTGGAATGAGGATTCTTTGCGTCTGAGGCTTAAAGATGGTTTGCCGGAAGATATGGAAGTGTTATATGTTGGGTCATTATGCGTTGATGTTGACCCAATTGAACAAGATGATGTGGCGAATTATCTTTTGGAAAAATTTAAATGTGTGCCGACTTTTCTTCCACCTAATATTGTTGGAAAGTACTATGATGGTTTCTGCAAGAAACAGTTGTGGCCACTCTTTCACTACATGCTGCCTTTTTCTGCTGATAAAGGAGGCCGGTTTGACCGTTCCATGTGGGAAGCTTATGTGTCCGCCAACAAAATATTTTCACAGAAAGTGATTGAGGTGCTAAATCCTGAGGATGATTTTGTTTGGATTCATGATTATCATTTAATGGTGTTGCCCACTTTCTTGAGGCGGCGCTTTACTCGATTGAGGATGGGGTTCTTCCTTCACAGTCCATTCCCTTCATCAGAGATTTACAAGACACTTCCTGTCAGAGAGGAAATTCTTAAGGCTATCCTTAATTGTGATCTTATTGGTTTTCATACCTTTGATTATGCCCGGCATTTCCTCTCTTGTTGTAGTCGCATGATGGGCTTGGAATATCTATCAAAAAGGGGTTATATAGGATTGGAGTATTATGGTAGGACTGTAGGTATTAAAATTATGCCTGTTGGAATACATATGGGGCATGTTGAATCAGTGATGAAACTTGCTCATAAGGAGATGAGATATGGGGAGCTCAAGAAACAATTTGAAGGGAAAACTGTCTTGCTTGGAGTTGATGATATGGATATCTTTAAAGGTATCAATTTGAAATTCCTAGCTATGGAAAATATGCTCAAGCAACATCCAAAATGGCAAGGAAGGGCAGTGCTGGTTCAGATTGTTAATCCTGTCAGAGGAAAAGGGATGGAATTGGAGCAAATACAGGCCGAAATACAGGAAAGCTGCAAGAGGATCAATAAGGAATTTGGAAAGCCTGGATATCAACCTATTGTTTTAATTGACAGGCCTGTGTCCATCTCTGAAAGAATGGCTTATTACAGGATTGCTGAATGTGTTGTTGTCACGGCAGTAAGGGATGGGATGAACCTCACTCCATATGAATATATTGTTTGTAGACAGGGAATACCTGGTGCAGAAGAAGGCTCAGATTTGAATGGACCCAAGAAGAGCATGCTGGTTGTTTCAGAGTTCGTTGGGTGTTCTCCGTCACTTAGTGGAGCAATACGTGTCAACCCATGGAATATTGAAGCAACTGCTGAGGCAGTGAATGAGGCTATATCAATGTCTGACCAAGAGAAAGAATTGCGACATGAGAAGCATTATCGTTATGTAAGTACACATGATGTAGCTTTTTGGGCAAGAAGCTTCTTGCAAGACATGGAGAGGACCTGTGCTGATCATTTTAGGAAGAGATCCTATGGCATAGGTTTGGGATTCGGGTTCAGAGTTGTTGCTTTGGATCCAAACTTTAGAAAGCTTTCAACTAATGATATTGTGTCAGCTTATGCTAATGCTCAGCATAGGGCTATATTACTGGACTATGATGGAACTGTAATGCCTCAAAATTCCATCATCAAAGCTCCAAGTCCTGAGGTTGTCTCTATCTTGAACAGACTCTGCGGGGATCAGAATAATGTAGTCTTCATAGTTAGCGGAAGAGGGAGGGATAGCTTAAGCAAGTGGTTTGCTCCTTGCAAAAAGCTGGGACTTGCAGCTGAACATGGCTATTTCTTAAGGTGTGTTTTCTTAGATTATTTGTTCTCTGTCCTGGCAAATTTGTCTTTGACATCTATTATGGCTTCAGATGTTCAATTGCTACTACAGGTGGACTGATTTGATATTTTGAAGTGGTTTATCTATCGCACTGAAACTTCACAGTCTTGTTCTCTTCTTTTGTTATTAACTTGGGATGGAAGTTTTGATCTATTTCACTGTGTTAAATTCTTAATATTTGTCGAGGTAAATAATACTGCTTTTCACTAGCTTTTCAGATTCCACTTGGAAGGTTACTCGGTGAATTTATAACTTACGAACTTATGAATTATGAAACTTAGCGAAGTGTCTTGACAAGATACTTCAAAAAATTAATGCCTCAATTGAATAGGTAGTTTGGGATGCTCAGTGGCTTCTAATAACTCAGGATCTAAGTGTGGGTGCTAACGAAGCATTCCAAGGGGTTGGGCAAGTTGATACTCGAAATGCTATACATACCATGTTGGTTTTTAAATTTTTTTCATTGGCTAAAACCTTTTTTTTTTTTTTTTGTTTAATCTAAGTTTATCCATCTAAGATTGAAATGTGGTGAGTTGCAGATATTTTGCATGCTAGAGGAAAGGATACTTTTTCCTTTCTTTTTCTTTTTTTCCCCATCACCCTTTTCCTTTGTTTCTCTTTCCAACCCTTATAGAAAGGACGTTTTTTTTTTTTTTTTGGGGGAAAGGGAGGGGGGTTGTGGGGAGATGATTCGGGTGTTGAGAATTAAACGGGATTGTTGTCTAATTACCACATTTGAGTCTTTTGTTTTGTTCATAAGATTGCTCTGTTACTAATTTTGCAAACTGGCAGGTGGTCACAAGATCAAGACTGGGAGACATGTGGCCAGAGTTCTGAATTTGGATGGATGCATATTGCTGAACCTGTGATGAAATCATATACTGAGGCAACAGATGGTTCTTGCATTGAGATGAAGGAAAGTGCTTTGGTCTGGCAGTACGGGGATGCAGATCCTGACTTTGGATATTCTCAGGCAAAGGAGATGTTGGATCATCTTGAGAGTGTTTTAGCTAATGAGCCTGTTGCTGTCAAGAGTGGCCAGCATATTGTAGAAGTCAAGCCACAGGCATGCATTATGCACCTTGACTTGTAATTTTACTATTCTACTTTTGGTTCCAAGGTTTTTTGTTCCATCTTGATTGTCTTCAGCAAGCAGTCTAACCTGATTTTATCATTGCTTAATGAATCTACAAAGGACAATGAAGCCTCATGAATCTATTAACAACAATAAAGTCCACAGCTCTTATAATATTTTGATTTTTTTTTAACAGCTCTTATAAGGTTTGATAATATAAGAGTCGTTAATAATTGTATGTGGGCCCTCGCTAGAGCAGAAACATATTTTCATGTCATCCATGGGTATTATGCATGTAACTTTTCATATTTCCTTCAGTATTTTGTATGCATATCAAGATCTGTTTAACCATTTTTTAGTTCGAAATAGTGTTTTTTTTGTATTGTTAACCCATTTTGTTTCTTCTTATGTGTTTTTCCATTATGAGTACTTGGTTGCTGCAAGTTCGCTTTGTTCTGTTTCCTCATGACCTTCTGGGTAATGTCAATTGCTTTAAGCATATCTCATGAAAGTAATTAGGATATTTTAGCTTCATAGAAGCATTTGTATATGGAGTATGATTTTTCTTTGAGAGCTGCTGCATCATTCAGCATTCTGGTTTGTATGACGTTATTTGCTTCTTTTCAATGAAATGTTTGAAGTCCTCTGTCTCCCTTGAGTATTGGTTCCTTTTGCAATATTCTCCTTGGGTTTCGGCCATTTTTATTTGTTAACATTCCATTATGATTGTCTAATAATGGTGGGGAAACGGTACACCAAATTACACAACTCACCATCTAACTCATCTCAATGATGGGGCGTCATATGATTTGAGAAATTAATTTCTAGTTACTGTTTATCTCTAGCAGGATGATGCAAGACATTTAAATTTGCTCAAATATTGAATGTCGCAACTTGAGATTGGGAGTGTCTTAATGCTTTTCTTCTTTCAGGGTGTCAGCAAGGGCTCAGTTGCGGAAAGAATATTTACATCAATGGCGGAGAATGGGAAACAGGCTGATTTTGTGCTTTGCATTGGCGATGACAGATCTGATGAGGATATGTTTGAAATTATTGGCACCGCAATCTCAAGAAATGTTCTTTCTTACAAAAGTGAAGTATTTGCCTGCACAGTTGGACAGAAACCGAGTAAAGCAAAATACTATTTGGACGACACATCTGAGGTGATAAACATGCTTGACTCTCTTGCTGATGCCACTGATTCTCCAGTTACCTCTGAAGATGAAGCAGATGATTCCCCCAGAAATATATAGTCAGGTCTCTTATTGATTTCTACAAATGGAGTTTCAGATTTGGTGATGCTTGTATCCGTAGAAGGGCGTTGGATTTTAGGTTTAGGAAATCAAATTTAGTAATCTTTATTTCTGCTATCCTTGGATTCTCTTCTTTTCTCTATTCTTTTGTCCCTTCACAGATAGATTTAATTCCAATGAGGAGAAGGTTAAATTTTTCGGATGAATCTATTAGAAGAAATTGGGAACTGGGGCATGAAATTGGTGACAGGAAAAAGGCGTGATTTATTTAGCTTAGGTTTTAATCATGTAGCCATGGTAGGATCTCGAGCTCATTCTTGGTACTAAATGACAAGAATGTACATCGCTGGATATAGTGATGAGAAAGATTAGAGGCTTCTGTGACTAACATGGATAAAGTTTTAGCATTACTCCTCTAAATTAGTGGAAGCAACATAGTAATTTGAATTTCTGAATATTCATTGGCTTCTTGTGGAGAAACATAACATGAGACTTGCTTGAACTTCATATGCCAGACACGAAATGGATTCTTCGTTGCTGAAGATTCCATTTGAGAGTTGAGGCATGAGGCCCCATTGTTAGAGACCAGGGTCCGTTGTCAGCCATCAAAGGAGCAATATTACCTATACATGAATGGTGACCTACTGCATGAAGTTTGTTATGGGCATGAAGCAAAAAAAAAAAAATCAGTATATTATGTTGAATCAACAGGATTTGCATTTCTGTTGTTGCCTTGCTAATTTAGAGAAAAGGGTTCTTTTGGATGGTAATATCTGTTCTAATGAAAGTAATGTGGATGTGAGGGTTAGAATTTCTCATGATAATAATTCTGTTTGGCAGACATATTTGACTTAACTGTAGAATTGGTTTGTCACTTTTTAAATTCTTTCCATAATAAACATCGATATATTGTTTATGCCTGTACATAAGGTGACATGGTGCTCTCTTGAAATCGAGCGTCTTAGTTACACATTTCAGATTGCTTCATTTGTCATTTTTATCTTGATATTTTAGTTCAGTTTCTTACTTTAGCGGTTTGTTTATTAACGTTCGTTGTGTCTTACCAGATTGAAATTGAGTTGTCTGCTAGCCAATCGTAATAGCTGTTAGTCATGCGGCAAGATGGTTCATGTTCTGTGTTTTCGTTGAACCGCTGAGATGTCCAGCGGTAGCAGCTCTAATTCTCTCTCATATTAGATTAGAAAAACCTTCGCTGATGGTCCCACTTAGGTTGGGGGGATTGTCGACAGAGTTTGGTCAATTATCACGGATAACCAAAGTGGAGTAGGTAGGATGCTTGCCGATTATCTGATAACATATGAAAAGTTCTAAAGGGTGGTACAATTGTTTTTGGTTATTATAAACGAAAATAGTATATATTATGTAATTGATATTTTACCATGATACTAGTAACTTAATACGGTGCATTTGAAAGGCAAAAGCAGATATAATATCGTATGGGAGCAACAATTGTAAATTCAAGTTTACATCAAAGGCAAATCGATATAATTTTTGAGTGAGCAGCAATTGTAACGCATTGTGGATTGTTGCAAGAACAGATTATGAGATGTTGAGGAATGGAGTTAATGGATCAAAGTAGGTTATAAAATTTTCAATGTACGCTACTTACTTAATTGTGAATCCTAGAAAAAGAAATCACTTGCTACTTTATTACCTTCCATTTCATCTTGGATCAGAAAGAACATAAGCCACTTGTGATGGGGAAGCATGATCAATATGTAGAACATGATCTTCCAATGCATATATGAAATTGAAGCTGATGTTTGAATCTACTTCCGTTACTCCTTCCAAGACATTCACTACTGTGGACATAGAAGGCCTTCTAGTGTGATCATTTTGCAGACACCACGCTGCAATCTTTATCATCCTTTCCACTTCTTCTGCATTATTCTCCATGTCTTCATCAAAATTTCTCACCATGTCAAGTAGCTTGTTTTCTTTAGACTTCCTCTGCAAGATTCTCAACAGATGAGAGCTAGATTCTGAGTGGCCATCTAAGTTTTTCCTTCTACAAACTATTTCAAGAAGGACAATTCCAAAACTGTATATGTCTACTTTTTCTGTGATCTTTGAGAGTCGCCATTCTGGAGCAATATATCCTGGAGTTCCTCTCATTGTCGTGACAACGTGGCTTTTATCTCTGTCTATGAGCTTAGACAGCCCAAAATCGGAGACTTTGGCGTTGAAGTTTTCATCCAAGAGTATATTTTGTGGTTTTATATCGAGGTGGATTATTTTCTTGCTACATTCTTCATGTAAATAAGCTAATCCTTTTGCTACATCAATTGCAATCTTCTTGCGAATTTCCCACTTCAGGCAATTATTTGGATCACTGTTGAAAATCCATTTATCTAAGGATCCATTGCTTACAAATTCGTATACCAGAAGCCTGTAAGGTTTGTCCTTACAATATCCCATCAATTTCACGAGATTGAAATGGTGGATGCTTCCGATTGATTTTACTTCAGCCAAGAACTCCTTCATATTCGGACTTAGTTTCTCCAGACGCTTAACTGCAACCGGAGTTCCATCCTGCAAGATTCCCTTGAATACGCTTCCAAATCCCCCATCACCTAATTTCTCCTCAAAATTCTTTGTTGCCACACAGAGTTCTTCATATGAAAACCTCATTGGCAGTCCTGGAATTTGTATGACGCTATCTTTTCCTTCTTCTGGCCGCACTGGCGGCTCTACGCTATCGTTCTCTTCATCTATCTTTCCTTCCTTCCTCACTGCCAACACATAAATTGTGCCACAGATAATTATGAATGGACATGCAACAATAACTAGAACATGAATCCTCCTAAAGATCACAGCAATGACAAAGACAGATAGGAGAAATGCAACAACACCGACATCAATTGGAGTCAATACAAATAACCTTGTTGCAAAACATCGAGAGGACGGAACTGATGCCGGCATTTTACAATTTCTGGCATACAGATGATGGTCAATTGCATTCATAAACTAACATGTTGCTTGCAGGAACTCCTGGGATTTTGTCTTCCCTTGGAAGGGAAAATTGACAAGTCCTTTCCAAACAGCAATTTCGTATCAGTGCATAAAGCTACAAGTAGTCTCTGATTGGATCGAAATTGAACGAGAACGTCATTTACTCTTGAAGTATTTGTTACGATATATCCTTGTTCAACCAAGCAGTTGCCTATGAAGAGCACTAATGGTCAATGAAGATTTCTTCCCCGGTGTGGACCCCTTGCGCATTATGGACTTCATTGCATTTGAAAAAGTTACCTTCTTGAAGGACAACTGCCTTACACTGTTCCCAGTCAATGCCAGTTCTCCAAAGACACTAGTTTTTCATAAAATTGGTTGACACTTTTAGTAAGCAGTTACGATTTCATGACCCACATTGAGAGAAGAGGAGATTGAAAGGAAATAGCAGTTTAGTTCTTAATCATTTACCTGCACATGGGAAAAAAAATGAACCAAAGTCTCGTACAACATCAAGATTAATACGAAAGGAGCTTCCACTAGACGTCACATGTTGATTGTTTCTCTGCCGTCTAAGAATATGGTAAGTAACTAATAACTCTGACTGAATAAAGACTTGTGCTGTTTTCTTCACCAATATTCTCCACATGAATAATATCCACTTTTGAAATGATGAAATCTCAAACAATAATTTCTTGGTTTTGACCTTGGAAATGTATTTGATAGCAACATGACAATCACTGTATACAATAGGAATGGGGAATTGGTGTTGATTGGATTTCAACTCCTAACCTCTAGGGTGGAGTCATAAAACTCTAACTGCTTGACTCTCTATTCGTTCCCCAATTAAATAATAATAATTGTCAAAGTAAAAATAGAACTAAGATATTTTTCAACTTTAATTAAAAAGTGCAATTAAATTAATATTAACAATTGTCAAAGCAGAAATAGGACTAAGATGAGATTGAATTTATCGACTTATTTGATTTGTTAATACAAAGACACAATTATTATAGCGAAAGAAAATGTCATTTCATCTTTTTGTTAGTTTTTGAACTCTAGAGGCGATTGTTCCAAATATATTTTAAGATTTCAAATGTAGATGGTCAGGAATTTTCAAGAACGAAAAAATGTGTTAAAGGTAACAAGTACTCCTGCCACACACCTATCTATTAAGTTTAACAATGGCCCTCAAATAAAGGTCTTCAACAGATGTTATGCTTCACAGGCATATAGCCTGAATATTGCCAACTGGTTGATTTCAGCACAGTTATGTTAAGCAAAGCACTCAAGATGCAATTATTATTCCAATGATTACATACAGTACAAAGTCAATCTGAATTCTGCACATTCTATTTAAACTTTGTGGAAAATTACAACATGCATAAGATGGAAAATTTGTGATATTGTACATTTAATCAACTGAAGATGTATATCAAGCTTAACTACTCTCTATGCTTGTGAAATTATACAGTTACTGGAGCTGGTACAGAGGGAGGAACTCGGTTTTCAGCTGGAATCTCAACGAATTCAGAAAGAATTGCCCTGAATTCATCTCCTGACAATGTCTCTTTCTCTAGGAGGACTTCGACAATTTTATCAATTGCCTCACGGTTACTCCGGATTTGGCTTAAAGCAATCTCATATGCACTATCTGAAATTCTCTTGACAGCAGCATCAATGTCTTCAGCAAGCTTCTCAGACATAGAATTCCTTGCCATCATTCGCATAATCACATCGCCACTTTGAGCTGCTGAGTCCATTAGTGACCATGGGCCAATTTCGGACATGCCGAAAGTTACAACCATCTACCAAAAGATTTAACAGCCAGTTACTTTTACAGAAGTACAATGAGAAAGACTAAAGAAAATTCCCTCTGCAACTAATAAGGAAATGCGACTAAGTGATTGCTCTACAATCATTCTGAAGTTCCAAATTTTTCTAAGAAAATCCTTCCATCAAGTGCCATGACTTGCCAAGAACTAAAAATTTTTGGAATCTAGTAGTTTTTAATGATAGGCAGAGGCCTTCGTCATCTTTGGACTTCTCAATCCCAAAACAAAAGGATAAGGAACTCCGTTGAAGGACTTGCAAAATTCTGATAGATAATTTTGTACTTCTCAAAGAAGTGTAGATACCATTAGCTAACAGTGAAGAAAAATGGGCAAAAGACAAAGGAAAGAAGATCATACCTGTCTGGCCAAACCAGTAATCTGCTGCAAATCACCAGCTGCACCCGTGGTCACCTCAGGCTCGCCAAAGATCACTTCCTCAGCAGCTCTTCCACCAAGTCCACCAACAATTCTGGCAAAGAGTTGCTGCTTGGAAATCAAGGTTGGGTCATCTCCAGGGATAAACCAAGTCAGACCACGAGCTTGACCACGTGGGATCAAGGTGACCTTCTGAACAGGATCGTGCCCTGGTGTGAGGGTTCTGAATGACAACAAAGGCAACAAACATGAGTCTATCGTCTGTACAATTAGTTTTCTTTGAACATTGAAGGGGAAATTTTTCTTTTTAAACTTGCCAATCAGATTTAAGGAAGATAACCATGAGTTTGGTTTGCATATTTGAGATCAATGTAGAACTAGCCTTCAACAGGTAGATATAGAGAAGATTTTGGATACTGCCCATAAATTTTGATTTGTGTGCTTGTTCATTACTTTGAACTAAAGTAAGAACATAAGCTCAACATGCAGTTATTCAAGACAAGATTTGGAAACCAGCCTGTGATTGCATAAAAGTTGAAGAAGCTCAGGTCCAATCGATACCATCACAATGCTGATCAAGTGGACAGTGTGACTAAAGCTTTGCATCAGGGACAGACCTTAGGCAGGTGTCCTTATGGAAGTTGAAAAACCTTGGACGTCTTGATCTATAATGACACACCCAGGTTCCCCCAGCCCCATTTCCAGTGGATGATCAGGGGAAAAAAATTCATTGATCACTTACATGCAGCTTTATTTTTTACTAAATCGTTCAGACCAAAGAATAATAACTTAGGCAGTAGGGCAGAAAGTGAAATTAATATAAAAAAAATTACTTGTCAAAGATTTTACTGCATCACACTGTAGACAAGATTAGATGGAAGGATGAACCATGTAAAAATTTCAACCCTGATTTTGGTTGAAAGAAAATTAGCTGGGTAAAACTTAAAATGATAAAGACTTGACAATCTCAAACTTACCCGCAGATAGCATGCCCAACTTCATGGTATGCAACCAGACTCTTGCTCTTTCCGTCAGTCATAACTGTCCCTTCCATTCCTGCCACTATTCTATCAATTGAATCGTCAATCTCTTTTGATGAAATTGCTACCTTTCCACGTCGACCAGCCAGTATAGCTGCCTCATTTAAGAGATTTGCAAGATCTGCTCCACTAAAACCAGGTGTTCTCATGGCTATCACTTCAAGAGACACATCTGAATCAAATTTTTTATTGCTAGCATGAACCTTTAATATTTCTGTTCTTCCCCGAATATCTGGAACATCGACAGTAACCTGCCAAGAACATGAAACTAAGTATTTGCCATAAACCATAATTTGAGAGTGAGATCAGTTGGAGGAGCTATACCTGTCTATCAAAACGTCCTGGTCTCAACAAGGCAGAGTCAAGAATATCTGCACGATTAGTGGCCGCAATTACAATAATGCCAGTGTTTCCTTCAAAGCCATCCATTTCTGTCAAAAGCTGGTTGAGGGTCTGTTCTCTTTCATCATTCCCTCCCCCAATTCCAGTTCCTCTTTGTCGCCCAACAGCATCAATTTCATCAACAAATACAATGCATGGAGCATTCTCCTTTGCCTTCTTGAAAAGATCACGGACACGCGAGGCACCAACACCAACAAACATCTCAACAAACTCTGAACCTGATATTGAAAAAAATGGAACACCTGCTTCACCAGCAATAGCTTTAGCTAGCAGGGTCTTTCCGGTACCTGGAGGCCCGACAAGAAGGACCCCCTTGGGAATACGAGCACCCACAGCAGTAAACCTCTCAGGCTTCTTCAAGAACTCCACAACCTCCATAAAATCTTGTTTTGCTTCATCTACTCCAGCAACATCATCAAAGGTCACACCAGTGTTCGGTTCCATCTGGAACTTGGCTTTTGATTGACCAAATGCCAATGGAAAACCAGGCCCACCAGGACCACCCATTCCTCCAGAAGATCGCCTTGAAAGCAGGAACAGACCTCCAATCAAGATGAGTGGGAAGGCCAAGGTTTCCAATCAAGTTGAACAACAGAGAACCAGAGTCCTCTTGAGCATTGTGGGCAGCAAAGTCGATGTTCTTTTCCCTGAATTTCTGAAGAAGCTCTTGCGGAAGACCTGGTAGTTGCACACGGACTCTCTGCACCCTGTTACCCAACTCCGGAGAGACAGCCTCAACAATGGCAATAGTTCCATTTTCATATAAATCTACTCTTTTCACCCTGTCCTTGTCCAAATACTCCAAAAACCTAGAATAAGACATCCTTGAGTTAGAAACCCCTTGCTCATCAGCATAAGCTTTTCCATTGTTAAGCAATGCTGGTACACTTAATCCCGCATTTCCCAGCAACAGTTTCAGGAAGCCTCTCCTCCCTTCATGCGAACCCTGGTCATGAGATGATCTTGCAATGACTACTCTAGATGTTCTACTCAGTGATGGAAGGCTTGAAGATAAGAAAAGCTGCCTGCCATAGATTTCTTTGCTAAAACCTGAATGGGCAGATAGACTATTTCCTACTACGGGTACTGATGATGTTGCCATCTATAAGATTATAACCAGAAATTAGAATTGAAAACTACTAGTCATATACTCCAGAAGTCAATTTGATTACAAGAAAGGTGCATATAAAACTAAGGTCATTAGAATCATCCATGCAGGTCACACGATTTGCCACTTATGGAACAAATGGAGTCAAGGTGTTGTTTCTTACAAGATCTATAAACTGATATTATGTGATGAAGTTAAAGAAAAATAATGCATTACTTGAGCTTTTATACATTGACCATCAATGTTTGTATCCCCTTCATGTCACCATAAACTTTGGCAACATTGTAAAATCTACCTTGTGAGTACTAAATGCAATAATTTGAATATTGGATTTCAACTTCATTTGAATGCTTATGATACTATAAAGGAGCATAATTTGTTTAATACTTTGCATGCCCCCTCATGCGCATAGGACAATCATATCAAATGGATCAAGTAAAGGGAAAGCAGTATAAGGAGAGGCAATTAAACCTCATATATTACATCTCTTCATTCGAGGTTCCAACAGTCAATGACGGGATACATGATACATACACACTAGAAACAGAATCTGGCTCTAAACCTTTCTATGAATTTTTTTTTAATTGATAAAATCAATACGCCAAGCCTCCATTACTTAAAAACAAAGAAAAATACTAGCAATCCAATTTCTTGTTTCTATTGTTCCCTTTGATGCCTTTATAACAAGATAACTCTCTGAATGGCATTAACCAAGATTGTGATTATAAAAAAGGAGAAGAGACAATCTAAAGAAACCATTTTTCTCCATTTAATAGCTAATTTCTTCTGGAATATAGACTCTTACACACCAATGACCTCATTTCTCCAAAATTTCAATGCTCAAACTTTAGTCCAACAATCGACTAACACTAAAATCAAAGACGATCCCTGAATTTCACAAATCAAATTGAAACTTCAATATCCCTCCCGAAACCTAAGATAGCAACAGAAATAAAAAGACATGACAGCATATTAAATTTAGTCCCATAATGCTAAATTCCGCAACCACTTTTATTCAGTACTCAAAGCTACAAAAACCCAATATTCACCAAAATCCAAAGTTCATATTTTTCTTCCAAAACCCACCCGCAGAATCCACAAATAAAGCAATATCCTTTTCTATTCAAGGCTGCTATACTTACTTATACTGAAAGTCGCCTATATCTAGAAACCAGTATTCAACTAACTAATAAGTTCAAAGCTTTCACTTTTCTTAACAATTCTGGCACACATTTGTTAAGATGCAAGAAGCAAGACTGAAACTTTAATCATTCTAACAAAGTACAGATAAAATAGAGCTAAATTCCATAAACTAAAGATCCCACAAAAATTAAAAGAACAAAAAGATAGAAAAGATTGAAGTACCTGAAAAGGGTTGATGGGAATCTGGGCTAATGGGTTTTGGGATTGAAGGAAGAAAAAAGAAATTTGATTATTGAAAGAGGGAAGTGGTTTGTTAAAAGGTCATTTAAAGGGAGTGGATGTGGTTTGCGAAAGATGTACGTGGCACTGTTGGAGTTGCTGGTTGATTGGTTGGTTTTGACCACACTGTCGCGGTTGCAAGATTTTTTTTTTCTTTCACAAATGAGGTTTATCAATTTCTTCCAGATTTTTTTCCCAAGGAAGTCGTGGAAATTGTAATATTACTTAAGCTTACTTTAGGAGAAATTTTGAGGATGTAATTGGCTCAAGCTTTTTTTTTTTTTTTTTTTTTAAGAAACGTTAAGAGAATTGGGGAAGAGGAAACTTAAGGTGGAACCTGCAAACCCATTCCATACATCCAGACTTTTAGTTGTCTTTGACTTCAGTGGCTCAATTCCTCCTCTATTTGTCTGTATCTTGGGGATATTTAATTCAATCCTGAAAGTGGTAAGGAAATTACTGTTAAATTGAAGAAGAGTTTGAGTTGAACAAAATATTCATATCAGTGTTTACAAATAGTAAAGCAACCATTTCGGGCCAAATGGTTAGCTTTGAAATTTTAGTGAGATTTTCTATCAGATTCTTGAATAATCATCTAGGATCATTTTCCTCTTTCATCTTTCTTTTTATTGGGGATAAATTTGTGACTACTTTTATTTTTTTATTGGGGATTAATTTTGTGACTACTTTTATAGGACCTTAAGCCTACGATATTGTTTTGCTTCTTCTCTCTCTCCTCTGTCATCTCAAGCAAAGAATTGAAAGATGAAACCTCAATAAAGCAAATAAACTCAATATTTCTCTTTCTTTTCCCAAACCTTATTTGACAACCAATCAGGAAAAATAATTTATTGGGACATCTTAACATCCATTAAAATCAAGTTCACTCAATTCTTATTCTGTTTTTTTTTTTTTTTTTTTTTTGGTCCTTCAAGACTTTCAGAGAAGTGCAAGCATCAAATACAGCCAATTAGACGACATGAATCTGATTTGCTGATCAAGTTATTAGGCCCCCAGTAAGAACTAAATGGCAAATACTAACATGTGATGAACATTTGTACATCTTCAGATTAGTCAAAATGGGATGTGAATGCTTGCTTATTTTCTAATTAGTTTTGCTGATATTATGTTATGGATGAAAACTTCAGATAATTAAAACATCTTCATTTCTGTAATAGCAATAAGCCACATCTTACCAACATTTCCCTTCTTCATACTAAATTTTCTCATGACACCAATTGGCAAGAGAAGAGAGCGAAGTTGTCGGGTACTGAGCCTTAACAACCATTTCTTATCGACAATAGCAACAAGGAATTTATGCCAAAACTCATAAGAGAGTCAGATATTTAATCCATCAAATTCTGATTCTTGTAACGTGGTGATATATGATGTTATAGATGGTGATATTGATAAAAAGGTGTTCAACTGCATTTTATAGTTTGCAGAAGTGATCTATTCTTGAATAACTTTCCTGAGCACTAAGAGCAGCTTCTGCCAATAGAAATTGAAACAAGCCAGATGATCAGCTTAGTTTTTAAACAGCAGATATAACTCATTAAACAGGATATTATTGGATCTTATTTTGTGGGATCTTGCCATTGTCCCCATCCTCACAGAGAGATACTTATATAGGACAAAATTATCACATTAGAAGAATGATCTTAAAGCAAGATTCACATAAAGTAGAAAAATAGAAATTCTTTAGGTAGGCATTCCAATTTCTATCTAGAGTTTGCCAAAAAGAAGTGATAAACAAGCCAGCAGAAAGTTCGTTGAGCTTTGTTGTGCAAGGAATAAAATTTGAAGCTTGGAAAAATGTGAAACATTTAATTCTTGTAATGGAAGATTAGATGTATCTTTTGGAGGTTCAACCACAAAGAACAGTTTCTGAACTGGCAGATTACGAAGAACTTAACATCAGGTTGTCCAGAAGAAGAAGAAGCACTCCGCAGAGTTTGAAGAAAGAAATGATCACTGAATCATCTCCTCTTCAGATAATTATGTCCCATTGCAAGGAAATATCAGGGTACCGAACTCTCTACTTCCAATATTAGAGCCATAAACTGATTATAACTCAAGAAGCAAATAATGAAGACATGCAGCAAAACTAGCATGCCATCTGCATACACAATTGAAGTATAATTCATTGCCCTCAGGAAATGCATAATGCAGAATATTACTTTTTCTTTGTTACTTCACCAAAAATGCATCAAAAAATTATATTGTCCAAGACACAGAAAAATAGAAAACCGCTTAGATACTCATTGTGAAAATTTTTAGAAATTCCTTCAACCTATTCAGTTTGATTCTTTCTAGCGATTCTTTTTACAGCGTTATTCTATCAATTGAACTAGCAGCTATTGCAGGTATTTTTTCTCTCAACTTTTGCGTTAGTGCGACACGAACTGTCATTACCCCAGCTGCAGGGCCACTGAGCCGAACTTTAACCACGTAATCATTAATCAGGACAAGCTCAAGTTCTCCCCCACCTGTACCAGCAAGATACGGTCTAATCTCTGAAAGAACCTGCACGATGGTTAAGCCAACCTGTTAGCAGCAATGAATAAATGACTCCTTGAATTCCTTAGAGATGTAATCAGTATCCAATATTTCGACTGAAATATGCAGTACATTTAACAATTCAGAATTCCCAAGACACAAGGAAATAACAAGCATGTGAAAATTCATATTGCTTCTTTTGAGATAGGTAAATTTGGAATCTAGGAGAGTCTAAAGAATACTTAAGGGCTCAACAATTCAATGAAAAAGGAAGCTTTTTCCTAACAGTTTACCCTCAACATTATACAGATCTTAAGAAAATAACAGTTCACTTACATATGTAGAGGTCAGGAGGTTACATTTCTTTATATCAAAATAATAACAGAAAACAGGCAATATAACAATTCTAATTATTCGAGAAATTGAAGAAAGCTGCATGTTTCTTGCATTGCAGCAAACTAGCCAATTTAGATTAGCTGATAAGAAGTATAGCAAAGTTCAGCAGTTTTTCTTAAAAAAGCTAAAGCCTAATTCGTAATGTCTAGTTGCTCATAGTTTCCAACAACAGTGAAATCTACTGATCACTTGAAACAAAACTATCCCGGGATACCAGCTAGAGCAACAGATTTGCTCTGAGCAATGCAGCAGAAAGATGTTTTCTTTAGCTTGTGCAATAGAAAAGGTAGGTAAATGGATTTATGTCCAGAGACCATAATATATTACACACAAGTGTAAATTTTCATGCATATCTTATTAGCACTTACCTTCTCAACATTCTCTTCATTCAATTCAAGGCCAGTTTCCATATCAATAATCTGTTCCACTTCTTGTATTTCTGGAATTTTATCCCGAAGTCGAGTTTCAATTCCCATCTTCAGTGTCATTGTTGAACTAGGACAAGAACCACATGCCCCTTGTAGCTTTAGTACTACAACAAGACCATCAATCTCATGTAAGGCTACATTCCCTCCATCAGCCATTAGGCCTGGCCTTACTTCATCCAACACCTTCTCAACGTTCTCCTCGGTAAGTGGCAGGACACAACATGGTGAAACGACAGTCCCTTAAACATCACCGATGAAAACTTGACAAAATTAGGTATGCATGCTTGCTTGCTAGGACTATTAACAAAAAAGGGAACTTTGAAAGACAGCCAAACAAAAAATTTATATCTTTCTTTGCAATTGTCATTTATGATTTACCTGCATGCTTTCTATTTTTCTGAGTCGAGCTGAATCCAAGAAAGTGCCGAGTTTTGAATTGACCTCTTAGAAACGAGGCTTGTTTTGATGCCAATATGCGGCTACCTGAACTGGGATTCTTCAGAATCCCAAACAAAATACAATAACGACATCAAATTGGTATTGCCATAATTTGATATTTAAATAAAAAACGTATCCGCAGAACATACATGTACACCAAATGGTTGACTATGGAAGTAAAGTTAATACCTTGAGGAGGGATAGATTGGCAGGAGATGTATGGTTCGTTGATGAGGAATATCGGTGTTGGCTTGAGACAATTGGTGTGGCGATGGGCAGAGAATGCTCCCATTATGTGCTACTGTGTTCAGTTTACAAAATTTTGAGATCACATCTCAGTTTACTTGATGATGCAGAGAAGGAATTAGTTTGTATTAGTTTACCAGGAAGATGCATTTAAATGTTAGGGAAAGAATCTTATTGAGAGCATTTTGATTGGCTAATGAGAAACAAAAGATTGAACAAATTTTAGGTGAATCGTGTTTGAGAGTTGAGACTCCCCCACAGTTTCTGTGGATAGAATGTGAGCTTAAACTAGGGACAATGTGAAGCCACGTCAAGATTTATTAAATCTTTAGCTACGTTGCACAGAAAAGCATAGGAAAATAACGAACCTCAAAAAGAAATTAGGAAAAAGACAAGAACTTTATCAAAAATAAACCCGGATTTTAAATTCAATAAGGGCAAATTCCCCTAGCTCCAAGCTTTCAAGGACGTGGATGAACGTAAATTGATGGAAGTGACGAGGGTTTTTCGGCAAAGTACAAAAACCCTTCAAAATCTGCTGTAAATGTTGAATTGGTGGCTTATGACTTGTCCTTGTCAAAGAAAAGTACATTATATTGGGCGCTTTGCTGCAATTTGATTTAAGGTCAAGGTGAAAAATCCCCTAGCTTGTTAAATTTGTTTGTCAATCTGTGATGTTTTGCTTCTTAAAAAAAAAAAAAAAAAGAAAAAAAACTGTGATGTTTTGTCTCGTGTTTTATTTTATATTCTTGCTCAGCTCCGGCCACCCGGGGGGCGGCGCCCTGTTGTTGACCTTTTTTTTGGAATCTTTTTTTTTTCTTTGTTTTTTTTTTTGTATTTTTCTTTCACGTTTTGTATGATCCACATTTTGTTTACTGATTTTCTTTCGGTCAGTCTAGGTGGTTCCTGGAAGTAATCTCTTACCTTAAGGTAACGCCAAACTATCTAGATTAGACTTTAGCATCTGAGCACGAAAATAACTTGGTAATAATTTTAGAATCATACAAAAGCCAGCAACTAGTATGCAACTATCACTGTTTACTGCCTCAGGATTCACTGGTTGGTTTTCATGGAGATATTTAACATTCAGAAACTTGTGCTTGAGAAACTAATCCACTTGTATCCAAGTGGTTTGTGTCTATCGCCTTCCAAATTTTGAATAGTTGAATGATTATCAGAATTTACAAATGTATTAAAGTTCTGCAATGCATTGTCTTGCTGAATCCCAGAGGGCAGCTCCAGAATTATTGGGTGCCTGACTGTAGGCTTTTAGTTCTGGTTTGTTCTGTCCTAATTTAGGCATATGCCTGATGAGAGAATCAGGATCCTCTGTGTTTTTTATGGGTCAGACAAGGAACTGTCTCACGTCTTCTGATACAAAAGCTTCTTCCATGGTTCTTGTGATCGTAATCAGATCAGTCTCAATTTCAGCATTTGAGATCGTGTTGCCAGAGGGTGCTGCACTATCAGCATTTGATCTCGTGTTGCCAGAGGGTGTTGCACTATCAGCATTTGATCTCGTGTTGCCAGAGGGTGCTGCACTATCTCTGAACCTCTCACAAACTGCAAACCGGCAAACAGGGCATTGCCCTTGGCTCTTCACCCATGGAACAATGCATTCCTCATGAAACATGTGCTTGCAAGGAGTGACAGTGACCACCTGTTTTGGCTCAAAATCATCTAAGCAAATGGCACACCTCTTACCATCTTCATGATTCTCTTTTTCTGCTTGTCTGGAACTTGTAATGGGACTGTTTCTGTAGTAGAGATTTGGTCTCATTGTCAACCATTTTGGCATGGGATTATAAATTTCTTTCTTCAGCCTGTTCAATGCTTTGATTTGCTCAGCTTGAGTCAATCTTGACTCCCCTCCTGGGACTTGTATATTCCGTTGGCTCTCAAAACTCGGGGAAGCATCAGCTGTACGTTGCCTTGGTCGTGTATTTCTTGATGTGTCACTGTCCATGAGCGGAATCTGATTGTGGAAATGCAGCGACGCTGGGTAACTGCGTGTCATTTTATTTAGTTTTTGCAAACTAGGACATCACAGATTATGCTTGATCTAGTTTATCTATATTTTTTCCCACATATCTTATAGGAAAAGAATGAAACAAAAGAAGAAATGGTTATAGGAATAATTTATTCCACCTAGTTTCTTACTTGAAAATTTTCAAACATGACACAACAGTTAAATGAAGATACCAGAAAACCGCCAGGTCCTTGTATCATCACCATGAAACTATTAAACAACTGTAATCATCAGAATATCCGATCCTTATATCTGCCGGAAGCGAAATAGGATTTGAAATTAAGGGAAATGAATGTTTCTGGAAGGGAAGTAGGATTTAAAATTAAAGGAAATGTAGTGTTTATGTTTTAGCCGATTTCACTGCTTCAGCATAGATCTTATTATGTATTATAGAAAAAGCTCAGCATGGGAAGTGCAGGTTGGGAGAAGAAAGAACGCAGACGAACAAATTTACCTGGATATGCCAAGAGGTTCATCTCGAGTTCTTTCCCTAAACAGCCACTGTGGATCATGATCTTCATCTCTGGGATCCTGAATCATATGAAAATACAATTAACCTCAAAATATGTTGTGTCATGTACAAATAATGGCAATTTTTAGCGTAAATCATCAAGTTAGGTGCCATCTGATTGTGTTCTGTGGATGCTAAATAATCAGATAGGGTGCACTAAGTGCTCGGACTAACCAGAGGCCCTCCTGCAGGCAGATGAAACGGAAAGATGGAGGGCGTCCTATTCCTTCCATTGCCTCTAGCCAAGTATAAATCAGAATCCGGTCCAGTTCTCAAGTATTCTGGTGCTGTGTAATTTTGGGTGCTTCTGTTCATGGAGCCTGTCAGCTGATTCAAAGAGAAAATGACCGCCGTAAGTGGGCGAAATTTTAGTAGTTTTTGTCAAGTTCACAGCTTTTAAGTTACAAAAGCTTCTAAATACGTCTTCAAGTTGTCTATGTATATTCACTTTTAGGCCAACATTGAAATGTGATTCTTTGTCCATCTGATGCTCCTGTAATCGGTGGCTTGGTGGGATTCGTTAGATATGAAGGCAAGTAATCCAATTCTTTCGCGCTGGTGGACTGCCTTTTTTTTTTTTTTTTTCCCGGTTGCTTTTCCTGTCTGAAATGGAATACAAGTGTCAACGCAACTGCAGCCTACAGAATGGTAATCCCAATATCAGACGATTATTAAAATTTGTAACAAGATACTTGTCTTAAGATTTGTAGAAGATTATCGGTTTCGGCTCTCATAATCAGAGGATGGCAGCATAGCCAATTCCTAGCATAGGTATCAGACGAATCACACCATACACTAAGCACTTTCGTTCAGAAAACCAAAACATCAAGTCATAGTATGCTAAAATTGACCAAATGGTTTCCATCGATATTCACCTAGAATAATTGTGAAAGAATCATTCTCACATAATTGTGGAAAATTTGACGATTAAAGAAAAATACATGAATGATTTTGCAGACTGCCTAATCAGCACAAGCTGCAGAGCAGACTGCATCAACAAAGAAGAACAAAGGTGAGCAGAAGTTAACTGAGCAAAAACACAAGGAAAGATAGAGCTGAGTGATACATGATCACCTCCTCAAATGGTACTTAATATCAAAGATTAAAAACATGAATTATGCCATGGCATCGCCTCCCTCCAGTGGCCCCATTAAGAAAAAGAAAAACAACTCAAGGATTCTGTAAAAAGATGATGCCCTCGGTACATCCAAAATCAGAATTTTTTCCTCGAGAGCTTAAAACCTTGCTTCCAGTCAACAGGCATTATGTTGACCAGAACGCTTGGTTTCTGGACTAAAGGAGATGAAATAGGTATTCTACCGAGTTAATAGACCCGAGAAGCACCACAGAAACTAAGAAGTCCTGAAAGAGATTGCCAGCTTGTCACCTGCAGTCTAATCACGAATAAAATTCTTGCCAGCAGAATGTCACTTGCTCATGGTTGAAGACAAGTAGAAATTCCAGAATATAGATGCCGTGGACATGAAAGCAACACGAGCTTGAAGAGGAACCAACCTGAAAGTTTGCCAGCTTATATCATTCTAAAGCTTCCCATAACTCCTAGTACCAAGTTTTGCTAATATTGTGCAGCCACTTAGATGGAACCAATATAGAATATGCAACTGATTTAAATTCGATTTTCCTTGTATACATTCCTTAATAATCTATACTGCAACAATTTAGAGAGAACTTCTCTGTTTCCAGTTGAGTAATATCAGTAAGAGGCAAGACATTCAAATTACAATGTCACCAAGGACCTGATCCAATAGAAGCAAATAGACAATTGCTACAGCAGGTTATGCTATTGGAACTGTAGCTCCAAGAGATTATCAAGGTGTTGCTTGTTTTCTTTTAACGAGCAAAATAAGTGTATAACATGCAAAGGCATAGAAATTCTAATAACTTAAAGATATTCATTTTTTAATACTTTGATCAATAAGAACTCTTACACTACATCATGCAGAGATAGAAGAGTGCAAGCAAGTTAAGACAAGAAATCATGATTGTCAACACTGGAATTGCTCAAATTTTCTCAACTTGACAAAATATCAGAAATCCCTATAAATGATCTTGAAGAACAGTGATTAGGTAAGAAACTGATTATAAAATGGAGACAAAGTAACTTAATACCTAGGATAAATTTCTTAGAACACAAAACAAGCAATAAAAAGACTTAAAAGTAAAATCATATAAAATCGAAATGCTTGCAATGTGCAGGGAATTAAACAGTAACTTGAGGCTGAACTTAATTTGCTGAGTAACTTCATCCATAATAAGGTATGTCTACAAGCTGTCTTCCAGTCATTGTTATAGGCATTGTCTTGCAAGCTAGATTTACAAATCTAGTATCTAAGGCTAAAAGGACATGAATGAACAATTTCATTTACTGTTAGCGAAGATTACGCAAATATTCAACTAAGTTCTTAACCTGAAAACTTTAGGCTACAAGATCAAGATTGACATAGAAAATGACGTACCAAAAATTCAATATGCTGACTGGAATCCAGAACCTAAATCCTGGAAAGTGTTAAAAAAAATAAAATAAAATCAATCTGTATGTAGATGTGCCATATAACTTAGCATATGGAAAGCACAACAGTGTTTCTACCAAATAACAGAGTAGGAAGGGCATCTTTCTGGTACTTATTTGGAAGCTCTGAAAAGTCTTCCCAACCATAAATTGTTCCATGCAAAAACAACTGCAATTACAGTTGGACCAAGTGCAATTTGGTTTAATATAACCTGCAAGCAAGTTAAATTTCAGGATTTCCCAAATTAAGTTATGAATTTCTTGGCCTTTGAAGAGTTCAAGATGGTACATACCTTGGCGGATAAGTTTTCAAATGTTGGCTTAGGCATACAGTGATCAAGGAACTGGTACCATGCATATGAACCAGGGCCATACAACAGAAATCCATATGCAGTCATTCGAAGGGCACGAAGCCAATCGTGCTCAGAAAGGAGAGCTGCCATAACATCCTGATGCAACATTTGTGGTAAAACATCAAAATCAGAATCACCTATAAGCTACAAAAATTAAAACTACAAATGGGAGGGAGGCCTGGATTTAGTATCATATAAGATAGAATAAAATGAAACTTAACAAGTTTCGGCCATGCTTATTAAGCTATAGAGAAGAATGAAACTATTAATAAGAGTGGAAGTTACTATGAGCTTAAATAAAGTTTCTAAAATTATTAAGAATAATCAGAGTTAACTCGAGTTTCATTAGATGCTGGTCGAGCTTTATGATGTAAATTTTTAGGCATTTCCTCTGCCCCTTCACCAAATTTGGATTTCTTAGTTAAAGAATGACTTAACACTTTACATTGCTCAGACTTTAGATTTCAGCCCAATCCGCTTCAAATTAAATATAAGACTTTTGCCTGAGAATTTTAGATTTTTATAAGTCCAAACATAAAATTCAATTATACCCTTTTCATTTGTTGATGATTACATGCCCCAACTGACTAAAATTACCACAACCAAACAATAAAAATGAATTGAATTTACATACTTCAGCACAGAATTTTCACATCTTTGACCTCATTATCCAAAACTTTGCCAACATAAATAACACCATTACTTAAATACCTACACAAGTTTAAAAAAAAAAATTGAAAAACCCATTACTGAAAAATGCTCCCTTTTTTCCATTATACAATCTTCAATCGCAAGATTTTATCTTTTTTTTTTTTCTTTTCAATTTTCAGCTTTCATACCGGAAAATCAAGAAAATGCACACAAAGTAAAGTGTGTGATAGTGTGTACAAAGACAGCAATTGGTGACCTTGGGGTGGTGAGGAGCGAAAAGGGTATCTTTGTGCTTGGTCCATCGTTGGTAGAGCTGGGCGATGGTGTCGCCGGTGAGGCATAGAGAGGCGGCGGTGGCTGCTTGCTTCACCGGAAACCTGTAACCAGTTCCACCAGTTCCGGTTGCATCAGCTGAATTAGCAGATGGTTTTGATTCTCTGTTACTTCTTCCTCCTCTTCTTCTACAGCTGAACTGATGGAAATTGAGTGGGCCCATCCCAAATGGACCCCATTTTCCACCACCAGCAATCGACCCCATTTTCACTCCTCAAATTCTGATTTCAGAGATATGACTCAAGTATTTACCCTAGTAGTTCTCTTTTGTTTTGGATTCTTGTTTGTTAGATTTATTTTTTTTCATATTACACACACATTTTATGTACCTTTCTTTTTTCACCCTTTTTTTGTATTGCTTTCACAAGACCAAATTAATTTTTTGTATCTTTATATAATTGAAGAATTTTTCCTATTTAAAAAAAAAATCAAAGTTTTGACTTTTGGAGGAATTATGACTGTTATTTACAAATATGTTTTATAAAAATTCAAAACACATTTAATTTTTTTGTCTCACAAGTATATTTATCAAAAAAAATCTTTATAACATATCCTCTCTATAATTCTAAGCATATGAGAAATTAAACTTTACCATAAAATTTTTACTATTTACGAACAATAGCCTTTGGGGTATTTTCAAAAAAAAAAAAAAAACAACTTTTCGTGTATGGTACTGCTAGTAGTCTCATCATATCCTCTCTCTAGCCTAGGCCTGTGTTGACTTTCTTCCAGAACCACCAAATTTTGAAGATGAAATATTGTGGAACATTTGTCCTTCTACTCAAGCCAACACCTAAAAAACCTAGGAGGTCTGCTTTGTGGGATTGGAGGGAATTTCTTTCTGAATCAGATGAAGCATTGCTAGCAAGATCTTTGTTGCCAGAAAGGGCTAACACAGTAAGGACAAAGAAGGTTCTGATTTTGATATATAGCCAAGCACTCAATTGCATCATGCACCCTTTGCATAGAGTCCATAGACGTGTATAATAAAAGAGTAGTAAGATATCTGTATCTATATCTATACTATATCAAAAATGCGGATTATGCCGAATGAATTAGATTTTTTTACTGATAGTTTCCTTACAAAAAAATTTATAATAATTTAATTATGTCTCTAATTTTAAATACTTGTTATATACTTCATAGCGCTAAGGCTATAATATCAATTTTGATGTTTTACTTTAGGAATAAAATTTTATTAAAATTAATTTTCATGTAGAATAGAGACTACAAGTTGAAATATATAATGCCTTAGTTGTGGTTCTAATTTTAAATGCTTATTCTTTGTTCATATGTAAAATATTATTAAACTTAATTTCCATGTTGAATAGAGACTCCAATTTGGAAAGAATGTAATGAATTAGTCATGTTCTAATTTTGAATGCCTATTCTTTTGTTTATGAAAAAATATAATGACTTAGTTATGTTTCTAATTTGAATACGTATTCTATAGTTCATAGGGCCATGGGTGTAATATCAATTTTGATGTTTTATTTAAGCAATAAAATTTTAATTTATTAAAGTAAATTTCCACATAAAATAGAGACTCCAATTTAAAAAATTGATGACTTTAGTTTTGTTTCTAATTTGATAATCTACTAATGTTAATATTAAGCTTTTTTTTTTATATACGTATGCACAAGAATGTTTTGAGTTGATTTTTTGGATAAAATATTGCAAGACTGATTGTTTAGCTTAAGCCCAACAGCTGTCAATTAAATATTGGGTCACTAAGCGAGTCTCAACTCATGAGACCCAAATGTAGACCAACACGCACGTCGTCCAAAGCTACAGCCCATCAAATTGGGAACAGGAAACCCAAGAGCATTTGAGATTTAAGTATCAATAAAATCTTCTCTCAAACCTAAAACATCAGAAGAAGTCTTTAATGCAGCCGATCCCCTTTATGCTGATGATGTGTTATCATTCCATTTTGATCTTGAAAATCATTTGACACTTTTATTATGTGTAAGGACTAACTTTTGGGGTCACACATTGGCTTGAATCATATTTGTTGAAATATGTTTTATGATCTCGGTTGCAATTTGTGACGCATGAACAACTTGAAATTCATCTATCAGATTCAGAAATTTGCTTTGGGAGTACTATTCAATTAGAACATTTCTTCGGAGAATCCACGCCTAGCAAGTTTCTTTTGAGTTTTTGATTGCCTTCAAATCACTTTTTCTCCTGTACTATAATTTTCTTGGAGAATAGAACGGATTTTTTTTTTTGGTGACAGAAAGGAAGGGAGTTAAGGGGTTTTTAAAATTTCAAATGTTTAAATACTAGTAGATTTTGTGATGTTTGACACATTTGTTGCAACGTTTTACATGGTTCGGTACAATTCGATTAACAATTTTACTACTCCGATTCATGCTTTTCCCCCTCAAGAAGGATAGTGTAGAAAATAATAGATGACATTAATTTTATTCAAATGTTTTAAGGTCACAGAACAGGAAGAAAATGCAAGTAATCTTTAGGTAACACAAAAGAAAGATATAGAATTTGATCATTATGAAGGGCATGTCTAGATGATGACAATTTTAGGTAAATGCAGCAATACTTCAAAATTGTAGGATATAGTTTATTCTGATACCTGCAAGTTTTTTTCTCAGGTCAAGTAAATCAAATTTGAATGGTCGGTGAAGAAACGCGGGGTTACTGCAAAAAAATTGTAAAGAAGTTATAGGCCAATCAAGCATAAAAATGTCCAAAGTAATGATCATAAAGCACTGTACCATGCACCATCCAAGTTCAAGACTTTATAAACTGCTTATTACATGGTGCTGCAGGTGTTTAAACTTTGAAGTAACCCAACTGTATTACTATTTGTTGTTCAATTGTTGATTGATATGGCAATCACAATTCAGTTATTTTTGAATAACGTGTATTACTGTGTGGTTTTATTGACATGTATACGTAATTATTTGAGCTAATGTATTAGGAACCTTCTGTGTCAAAAATTGTATGTTAACATGACAAATATCTGAGAATATTTTTTTGGAAACAAAGGTTTACTATGCCCTTTCAAGGACCAACGAATTCTATATTTTCCAAAAGAGATGCAGATTTTGCAAGGAAGCCATTATTTCCAATCGTCAAAATCCTGGCAATTTAATTCATAGATGGAAAGTCTCCTAAATGTGCGTGTCAACCACGTTTGCCAACAATTGAGGTCTTTCGAGTCAAGGTCATGAAACATTTGTGCCCTTACCATAAGCTGTGTTAGAATACAAGTCACAAGTAAACACTAGAGTCAAGCTTCGCTGGTTGTAGGGTCTAACTCGCATAAAACAATCCACAATTGATAGATGTTAATTATGCCCATATCTATCAAATTCCAGGAAATTGTAGGGAGAAGCAAGGGAAAGAGTGAAGATTTTTTTTTTGTTTCTTTTTTTTTTAATTGTACAATGAGATTTTTTTTTTTAAAAATCTGCATTTGTTTTAAAAGTGAATATTTAACCCTAAAGGATAGAAAATTGGGAGTTATGATCTTTAACTCAACCAAGACTGCAACATAACAAAGGCGTGGTTTTTCGTACTCTTGGAATCGATCCAAAAGGGGAGAGGAAACAGAAAAGGCGTGGACGTGAAGCGCATTGGATTTCACGTCTTGCTGCCTCAGCTTCTCAAGGCGTGCACACAGTAGGTTATTATATGTAGCATGGACGTTTCAAATGATTGAATGAAAAAGCAGAAAATACAATTCCAAGGTTGAAAAAATAATTACGTGCTGCTTGATCAGCCTTTAATGTAACGGAACGCTATTGGTATCATTATCCAATTGTTGATTGATTTTGCAAAAACCTTATAACCATTTGTTCTTGACTAAAATTTGAATTATTTCTAATAATTATTATAGTGTAAATGTAAAGTAGCAATCCCGGATGGATGACACTAAAAAAATTAATACTGAAGATCTGAACTATTTCACCTTGCGCACGTTATTATGAAACTCATTATAAAATTATTGGCACATTTCTAAGAAGCTTTAGTGCTTATGTTGGAAAAAGTCAGAAGAATTCACTGTACAAGTGCAAAAATTCAAAAAAGTTGACAAGCAATTTACTCTGTAAGCGCAAAAATTCCAAAAAGTTGACAACCAATCACTTTTGCCGGCCATTTTCAGTCCTTCAAGTCGAAGATCATAAATGAATAAATACTCACCATTCTTTGGATCACCAGCAAAGTCACGCTTGGCCGCCGGTAGGGTTGGAAAATGAATAACGTACGATGACGATAAGGAAAATACGTTCTATCTCTTTCGGCATAATTTGAAAGCAACTAGAGAAATAATTTGAGAGCATACAAGATAAGAATTTGACAATCCACAATTCACAAGCATTATTTGTCTTATTTCACTAGTATAGAAAAACATATGTTGTACGTCAAATGTCTCTCTAAAAATGAATTATTTTTTTCAAGTTTAGTAAGAAGAATACATTATCAAAACATTTTAAACATTTTAAACAATTGATTTTTTAGATAATAGTTTAGTTTAGTTGAAAGCAGTTGTTCTTTCGTAAAATGATTGCCGATAATTCAACCAAATTAGAGAGGTTAAAGTGCATGAATCTACCTGAATTCATAAAAATTCTTTTTATCCTCAATATCAGTCGCAAGAATTTATCTTGTTCTTTTTTCTAATTTTCGTTTTCTCAATCAATTCTCCTTAGTTCTAGTATTGCTTTATAGCTCAAATTCTAAATAAAATGGTCAATGTATAAAAATTCTTTTTCAAATAATATTCTTTTATTTTCTTGTGGAATTTTCAAAAACCTTCCTAGAGAAATATATTTAATCTATTTTAATATAAATATTTTTTATTGCATAAAATTCATACGTTGTATGCCGAATGTCTCCTTAAAAATGATTATTAAGAAATTATTTATTTCAATTTTAGTATGAAGAATATATTATTAAAACATTTAAATGATTGATATTTTAAACAATAGTTTAGTTTAGTTTGAAAACGCTTCTTTAGTAAAATGATTGCCGATAATTTAACCAAATTAGAGAGGCTAAAGTGCATGAACCTACTTGGATTCATAAAAATTCTTTTTATTCTCAATATCGGTCGTAAGAATTCATCTTTTTTTTTCTTTCCCTAGTGTTCATTTTCTCAATCAATTCTTCTTAATTCTAGTATTGCTTTATAGCTCAAAGTCTAAATAAAATGGTTGATGTATCAAAATTCTTTTTCAAGTAATATTCTTTTATTTTCTTGTGGAATTTTCAAAAATTTTCCTAGAGAAATGTATTTAATCTATTTTAATATAAGTATTTTTGATTGCATAAAAAACATATGTTGTATGTCGAATATCTCTCTAAAAATGATTATGAAAAAAAATTATTTCTTTCAAGTTTAATAAGAAGAATATATGATCAAACACTTAAAACATTTTAAATGATTAATATTTTAAATAATAGTGTAGTTTAGTTTGAAATCGCTTCTTTCATACAATGATTGCCGATAATTTAAGGCTAATGTTCATGAACCTACTTGAATTCATAAAAATTCTTTTCATTCTCAATATCGGTTGAAAAAATTCATCTTGTTCTTTTTTCTAATGTTTGTTTTCTCAATCAATTCTCCTTAATTCGATATTGCATTACACCTTGAAGTTTGAATAAAACGGTCGATATGTAAAAATTCCTTTCTAGTAATATTCTTTTATTTTCTTGTGAAATTTTCAAAAACTTTCCTAGAGAAATATATTCAGTCTATTTTCCTATAAATATTTTTTATTGTTATAAAAGTAAAAGATTACTCAAGTACATAATATTTTTTTGAGCTAAAATATTTAGTTTGTCATCTTTCTGTAAATCCTTTGAAATCACTTGTGCATTTCAAATTCTTCTATTATATAATGACCTTTATTTTAAAATTGATATTTAATTGAAAGCTCATCCCTAATATGACTTTGTGTATATCTAAAATTCAAAATATTTCAAAGATTTGACAACAAGGTACACAGCAAGTAGAGTTCCATCCAATAACAAAAAGTGTAATACAAATCTCTCTACCCAATATGTAATTCATTAGCTATGTTTATATAGGATTAGAATAACAAAAATAGACAAAACAACATTTAGAATGTTAGATCTCGTGTTAATAATTTTCACTGTGTAATTAAGAAACCTCAACCTTGATCCGAATTTATCAAAGCACTTTTCTTACTGTTAAACGCTTATGTAGACTAGATTTTAATTTTTCTCTTTTGGCTTAAAAAGATTAAGTGTTTGCTGTTCTAACAATATGACTATTAATCATTATTCAGTAAAATATATAATAACACATATATATTTGCATATTTGTAATTAACTCGAAGTTCTTTAGTTTTTAGTCTAAATTAGCTAACTATAAGAAATTTTTCCCAACAGAACTTATCATTTCTTTTTTAATAATTTCTAAAAGCCATCTTTAAGAATCTTATTTTACTAAAGCATATCTATAAGGACATTTTTCAATCAAATATAATTCTTATATGAATCCTCAATATATTTCATTAAAAATCAGTAGAATTACCTTTCATAATGATAGCATAAGCAATCACTCATAGGTCTATCATAGAGTAACAGAAGTGCACCTTGATGCAGGTTAATAGACACATATCGAACCACAAAATATTTTTTAATATTCAACATGATACAAATATGAAAACCATCTCAATATAATTTTCAAAGTTTTCTTTGTAAACAAACTAGACTACTAATAAAGAAGGAAAAAATTATTTTAAATTTGCCAAATTCTGAATTACTTCCATGAAGTACTCAACTCCTCATAATTAAATCTTGGAAAATCAAAAGTCATGATACTAATAGTTAGTCAAAAAATCTCAGATTAAATTAATTAACCTAACTTACATTGCTATAACGTTTTTTTCCCAATAAAATCACCAACTCTTGAATATCAATTTTTCTTTTTCAATCCAAATATCAGAGACAATCAAATTTAACCAGATAAGAGACCCTAAAATTATATTACCTCACCTCATCAAAATGCTTCTCTTTCTCCCTTCTTCAAACCATCAAGATTTTTTTTTTTTTTTACTTCTTCTTCTTCTCAATTAGCCAAAACGTCTTACCATGTGTTTTGTTCATATATCAATTAGCCAAAGGAGTCGGCTATTATCAATAAAGTATTTTGTTCAATCCCGTTTAACAATTTAATGTTGGCTATTCGATATTGCGTGAACATAAAGCTTAATAGTGATGTTGGTAACTAGAAGGATATATTTGTACACAGCATTTAAATTAGTTTAAGAAGTGGCTTAAGTAAGTATAAACAATAATGAAGACCTTATGGTTCTAAATCATGGCTTAAGTAAGTATAAACAATAATGAAGACCTTATGGTTCTAAATCATCTTAGTTTTGATGATTAACAAACTAATGATAATGTTTACTAATGTTTTATGAAGTTATCTTTGTAGCAAAATTAATTAGGATTCAAAAAGAGATGAAAACTGCAAAAGGTACTCATTCGGATGACCATGCAGACGTCTAGATGAACAGTACCTGATGAACAGTAACCCCCCCATGAACAGTGCTGAATGAACAGTGATCGCGTCTGGACCCTCGTCTGGATGAACAGTAACTTTTGGACAGAATGTATACGAACGACCATCCAGACATCCAGATGAACAGTAGCGAACATCCGGATGAACAGTAGCGGACGTTCGGATCTCAAATTTACTATCTAACAGCTAGTTTCTACAGATTTATCAATTTGACCGTTAGAGCCATTTTCAACCCTTTTTCTGACCCCCATAAATACCATTATGTATTGAATTAATAGGAGACTTTTGCCTACTAAGCTTACAAGTGATTTAGAGTCATTTTGAGTGAAAATACTCTTCTTATAGTGTACTTGTAGTTCTTGATGAGGTTGAAAAGTTGGGTTTTGAGTGTTTTTCAATTCTGGTGTGAGAGCAATTCAATTGTAGCTTTGTGAGGGTTTATTGGATAATTGTAAAACTCTTTGGCACAACTTATGAAGGTTTAGTGTGAGCAAAGAGGGTGTCTTTGGCTTAACTATAGCTAGGAAAGTTGGTGCAAGGGGTGATCCTTCAATTGTACTTTTGGTTTTGCTTCACCAAATTGAAGAAGTATTTAGTAGATTCAAACTCCAAGTGGAAGAGCTTGGGAGTGGACATAGGTACCGAGTTTGGTGCCGAACCACTATAAAAATTTCGGTGTGATCTTTTCTTTACTTTAGTTTTATTCTTGTTATTGTTTTGAGCTTTACATTTGATTATCTTTAATATTGTTTATTATTCATTGGTAACATTATTTTTGGGATCAACAAATAAAAATGAAAATAAACCAAATAAAAAATAAAATAAACACTACCTCAACACGGCCTTTTGCATTCAGATCAATTGTAAAATGATTCCATGATAGACAGGAAAATTATAAAACAATCTCAAATTAATCTTTCGACATTTTAGAATCTTTTGCATAAAATTAATATAAAATCGTTCCACCAATAACTACAAAATGTGGCCAATACACCAAAAAAAAAAAAAAAAGAAAAGAAAGAAATTAAAAATAGCAAAAAGAATAAGAAAAAAAAAGGAAAAACGATAATTAAGCCTCCAAGTTTTTGAGTCAAACTTCACTATGAAGAATGATGACATAGTAAATAGTCTGGGAATTCAAAATTGGATCAAATTAACTGCAGCTACATCGCTAATCAACCTACCATAATCATAATGATGTATAATAAGAGATTAGTTGTGAATTGAATATATTACGACAAAGCCATAATCTTCAATTTTAACATTGAATTACGTTCCATAACATATATTAATAAGGAAAACCTTTATACCTTATTTCTGGAGCATGTTTTCGCAAACAAAATTAAATAAAGCCTTCTACATTTTTTAAACCACTTAGAAAAGATCTATTCGTCATAAATTTAATTTATTTGTTGCCGCTGATTGAACTCTATTCTACCTATAATACATAATTTTAAATTTTGAAATTTGTAGCTTAAGTTTAGAGGCGCTACTCTATTCTACCTATAAAAGATTTATACACTTACAAGGAATTCAGACTATCACGTATTGAATTTAAGCAATCTAATTTAAACAAATTAGAAAGGCCAAAGTGCATGAAATTACCTGAATTCAGTATTACTCTTTCTTGTCCTTTTTTCAATATTGGTTGCCCATATTTATTGTACTAATGTTTGGATTGCCCATTGGTATAATAAAGTTCAAAGTCTATATTACATAAATAGCCTCGATAAGTTTTAAAAGAAGAGGAATTTAACTTTGGAATATGACATTTTCTTTACATCTTTTTGCAAGCACATTATCAATAAAAAAATCTAATCCACTTGATACAACTTGCCATTCGTTCTTTTATTTTTTTTTTCCTTCACAATATCTGTCCTATTTCTTTAATTTATTGTACCTCGAGGTTTTCTATGTAGCGTCCAAAATAGTCAGACATGTAAAGGTTATTCTCCAACGAAATTTTCAATCCATTACCATGAATTATTATCCCATAAAGTCCATAATAGTTAAACATGTAAAATATATTCTCCAAATAAATTTATGTATTTATATATTTTGATTATTGAATGATATCAAATTGAACTACTTTAAAATTGAGTCAAAGTACCGGAACATTTGACGCTTGGTAGTGTGTATATAAACAAAAATCAGTCAACTTGAGTAAACGAATACGAACATTGACAAGTCAACCCCAACTCAACCCAAATAATATATTGAGAAAAGAGATTGGCAATGCAATTTCAGAAGTTAGAACCCAAAATTAAGCCATGGTTGCAGAGCGGAGACTGTATTGTGTCACTTTTCTGGCAAGCTTGGTGCTGTATTCTTTGCAATATTTAGATGCCCAAGAACAAAAATATAGCTCCCTTGCAAACCTTTCCACCACATGGATCAACCATGATTCCGTGTTTGACACATTCGCACCCATCCTAACGAGAGGAGGGGATGGAACAAGATTTGCTTGTGGCTTTTATTGTCAACGTTATGCCAGTGGGCCAAGTGACTGCGTATTTGGAGTCGTAATTTCTCATGATTTATTTACTCAGGATGCCCAGCTGGATGACCCGCGATTGGTCTGGTCTGTTAACAGGAATAATCCTGTCCAAATTAACGCGACATTGGAACTTAGGCAAGATGGAGATCTGGTCTTGGCAAACTCGGATGGCACCTTGGTGTGGTCCAGCAACACAGGAGGAAAGTCTGTTTCCGGATTGAATTTGACAGAAATGGGAAACCTTGTGCTCTTTGGCAGAAACAACGAGATCATTTGGCAATCTATTGATCATCCAACCGATTCGTTACTCCTGGGGCAGAAGTGGGCTAAGGGGCAGCAGGTGAAACTGACAGCCAGTGTTTCAGAAACAAATTGGAGTGAAGGTATGCTTGCTTTTCTTGTTAGTTCTGAGAACATGTCAGCTTATATCGAGTCCAATCCACCTCAAAGATATTTTATGTTTGGTTTCCATGACTATCCTGTTGAATTCAGCAACGGAAACTTTGGTAACTTGTACATTCCTCCTGCATCAACAGCTCAATTCATGAAGTTTGGGCCTGATGGGCACCTAATATTATATCAGTGGGTTGAAAATTATTGGAAGCAGGTTGATGATCTCTTCTCCATGAGTGTTCGTAGTGATTGTGAATACCCTCTGGTGTGTGGAAAGTATGGCACCTGTTCAGGTGAGCAATGTGGCTGCCCTGAAACAAGCAATGGCCAACCACCCTTTTTCAGCCAAACAAATTTCAGGCAACCCAAGCTTGGATGTTCACTGGTTACTCCAATTTCCTGTGATCAATCCCAAGATCATAGTCTTCTGGAGCTAAAGAATACGTCCTACTTTGCATTTGATTCAAGCTTATATGAAGAGAAAATAATAGTGGAAGACTGCAAAAATATGTGTTTAAGAAATTGTTCGTGCAAAGCAGCTCTTTTTGCTATAAAGGACTGGGCTCACACTTCAAAAGGGAATGGCAGTTGCTTACTTCTGAATGAAGTCTTTTCCATCGTTGACAATGAGGATTATGTTGTATCACCTTATAACACCACTCTGTTTCTTAAGGTGCAAAATTATTATGTGAAAAATCCTTATGTCAAACCATCAAGGCCTAAAACAGTTATATTGGCATCTAGCCTTGGAGCTTTCTTTGGTGTGGCTTTTGTAATCAGCACTTGTCTCCTTCTTTTTCGAAATAGATCAAAAGAATCTGATGAAATTGAGGAGGATTTTCTTGACCAGGTACCAGGAATGCCTACAAGATACTCTTACTGCTACTTGCAAGCAGCAACAGAAAATTTCAGTCAAAAACTTGGCGAAGGAGGATTTGGTTCTGTTTATGAAGGTGCGCTAAGTGATGACACAAAAATAGCAGTCAAGTGTCTTGACGATTTAGGTAAATTCAAGGACTCATTTTTAGTGGAAGTAAAGACAATAGGCAGCATTCACCATGTTAATTTGGTAAAACTAATTGGTTTTTGTTTTGAGAAGTCACACAGGCTTTTAGTTTATGAATATATGGCTAATAGATCTCTGGACAGATGGATTTTTTGTGGAATGCTAGACTATTCTCTTCCATGGCAGACAAGGAGGAAAATCATCCTGGACGTTGCTAAGGGATTAGCCTATCTACATGAAGATTGCAGCCATAAAATAATTCATCTTGATATCAAGCCCCAAAACATCCTGTTAGATCAAAATTTCAACGCAAAAGTTTCTGATTTTGGATTGTCAAAGCTAATTGAAAAAGATCAAAGTGGCGTTGTTACAACGATGAGAGGAACACCTGGATATTTGGCTCCTGAATGGTTGAATTCAGTGATCACTGAAAAAGTGGATGTTTACAGCTTCGGCATTGTGATGTTGGAAATTCTTTGTGGGCGAAAGAATTTGGATTGGTCTAAGAATGAGGACGATAGGCATTTGCTTAATGTATTCAAGAGAAAGGCAGAAGAAGAAAAACTCCAGGACATGATTGACCTGAAAAACGAAGATATGCTGATCCACGTTGAGGAGGCCGTGGAGATGTTGGGAATTGCTGCGTGGTGTCTGCAGAGCAATTTCACTAAAAGGCCTTCAATGTCCTTAGTGGTTAAGGTGCTGGAGGGTTTAGTAGCTGCTGAGACCAATCTGGATTATGACTTCACCAATTTTGCTAGGATGGGGGAAGTTGGTAATCAAAGGAAAGAAGCTGTTGACGTTGCCAGTCTGCTATTACCTTCAGATTTATCTGGACCGAGGTAGATGAATGACTTTAATCTTTAGGCTCAAGTATCAACAGATTACAGCCAATTCAACGATTCAACTTTGTTTGATAAGCTGCAAGTTTTTTAGTTCCTACTATAAAAAAAAGATATATATGTTTTATCTACGTGGCAAAAACCATTTTAATATGGAGTACTTATTGATGGATCTAGTGTACTTACTTTTATCCTTAAAGTTGTAAGCAAGTATCTGCATCAAAGGCTTTAGTGGATATTTTGATGCCTATGCTTCTATGTTTAGTCTGTGATATTAATCTTCAAGCCTGATTTGAGAATGAATAAGGCATTGTGAAAAGACACAAGTATTACAATTTCAATAACCATATATACACGTAACAAAGACAGCTAGAATATTGTTGAAGATTGGCGCACAAAAAAAAAAAAAAAAAAAAAAACACGCGCAACGAAGATAGCAACAATCCGTATCAAATTTGAACAGACTCCAGCTCAAACATTGTCATTTTTTCAGCATAACAAAATGGATTTTTTCAGCATATGACTCACGGGATTCACACGTACCGCTAAAATGTATGGAAAAGCAACATATTCTTTGGGTTCATTTGTTGGATGTAAAATATTTTTCTTAAAAAATGATTATCCTAGAAGAATATCTTACATGCAAAAAGTCATTTTTCTTTTCTATTTTCGGTATCTGGATGACAATGTAAAAATTATTTAATATAGAATTTTTTGATATTTTTATTTTAATATTGTTCATACGAGTTAAAAAGACTAATAACAATTATAATAAATGCTTTATAAGTGATTTGAATTAACTAAAATTATTTTGTTTACAATCAATATACAAGGCAATATAATAGTAAATTATATGGAAAATTTGAGTTGATAAGAGTTAAAGACAAAAATTAATTTGTTTATTGAATCTAAAAAAGGTTGGTATTTAAGATATAAATGAATTAATCAAATTGTCCAGAGATTTGTTTTGTTCACATAACGATATTAGCAGCTAATGTACCGTTTGATTAACGCAAGTAAAATGATGAAGAATTTTATAATATATTCGTAAAAGTATCAAGAAACATCAGAAAACTTCAAAATTCCAAACTACTAGAAAACATTTTTGTTTCTTGATCCTCGTTGACTTGAAAAGGAAGATTTTTTTTCATGTTTGGAGGAGCTTGTGAGTATGCCACTAAATTTTTTTACCTTCTCAACAATAGTATTAAGGAAGTGGAAATTATGGGGAGGAGCAAGGGAAAGAGTAAATATTCCTTTTTTTTTCCTTTTTTTAAAATACAATGAGATCTTTTTTCAAAAGAGCAAGACTTCTAGAGCTATTTCACATAGGCAATTACTGATTAGACAGAGTTTTGTAACTAATTAAAAAAGCACTCTGCATCCGTTTTAACAGTCAGTATTTGACCCTTAGGATGGAAAATTGGGAATTATGATATTTAGCTCAAGCGAGATTGCAACATAATAAAGGCGTGGTTTTTCATACTATTGGAATCGATCTTGAAGCGGAGTGGACAAAGAGAAGGCGTAGAAATGAAGCACATTAGATTTCACGCCTTGCTGCATAAGCTCCTCACGGCGTGCTTGGAGCAGGTTATTTTATGCTGCGTGGGTGTCAACAGTGATCAAATGAAAAGGCAGAAAATGCAATTTCCAAGACCGGAGAAATCATTATCCAGTTGTTGATTAACTTGACAAAAATTATACCAATAGTTCGTGGTATGAAATTTAGATTATTCCGGGTTTTATTAACATACTCCCTCCATCCCATTTTGATAAGCTTGTTTTCTTTTTTCATTCGTCCCAAATTGTAGTCCACTTTCCAATTGAAGAATGTAATTAATTTTCGACTTCTCTAAAGTGCCCCTATTTAATTACTTTGTTGTATGTAAGAATGCATAGCAAATCGTGCATTCTCATATTAAATAGAATTAATTTGACTTATGGTGCAATTTTCTATTTGTATTTAATGTAAATGTTTAATGATGAATATAAGGATATTTTAAGAATATCCTAGATTAATTTATTCTTTCAATAAAGTTAACTAACTTTTCTTGAATTGTATGAAAAAACTTGTAAGCCTATCAAAATGGGACGGAGGGAGTAATTATTATTATGCTATTTCACCTTACGCCCATTCTTGTGAACCTCAACACAAAATTATTTGTACAATAGAATTTTCTTAAAATACATATTATTTATTGACTCCAACGAACAACATGAAGGATTTCTAAGAAGATTCAATTTTAAATTGCAAAAAGTCGGAAGAATTTATTGTGTAAGCGCCAAAAAAAATTCCAAAAAGCCGATTACCAATCACTTTTTCCGGCCATTTTAAGCCCTTCAAGTCAAAGGTCATAAATAATAAATTCTCAATATTCGTTGGCTCTATTGTTGGAAGGTCAAAGTGAAACACCTAAAAAACTAAGAGGTCTACTTTTTGAAAATTTGTTCTCTGAATCAGATGAAGCATTGTTAGCAATATCTTTGCTGCCAGAAAGGGCTGACACAATAAGGGCAAAGAAGGTTCTGATTTTGATAGATAGCTAAGTACTCAATTGTTTCATGCATCCTTTGCAGAGAGTCCAGAAACGTGAATAATAAAAGAGTAGTTAGATATCTGTATCTATCTATACTATATTAAAAATGCGGATTATGTCGAATGAATTAGATTTTTTATTGATAGTTTTCTTACAAAAAAATAATATAATAATTTAGCTATGTTTCTAATTTTAAATACTTACAGTCCGTTTGGGAGCTCAGAAATAGACAGAAAGGAAAGGAAAGAAGAATTATTTTTAATTTCTTGTGTTTGGGAGTTGATGATGTGTGAAGGAAAAGAAAAGAATGGAAAGGAAATTTTGGGTTGAAATATATGAAAAAGTTTTCCTCCCCTTTTTGGGCTGAAATGGAAGGAAAGTTTATTTTTCTCTCCTCTCCCTTTCTTTTCTCTTCTCACCCAATTTTTCTTTTCTTTTCCTTTATACTAAACTCTCAAACTAGCCCTTAATCTATGGTTGATAGGGCTAAGGCTATTATATCAATTTTGATGTTTTACTTTAGGAATAAAATTTCATTAAAATTATTTTTCATGTAGAATAGAGACTCCAATTTGGAAAGAATATAAGGAATTAGTCATGTTCTAATTTTGAATGCCTATTCTATTGTTTATGAAAGCAAATATAATGACTTAGTTATGTTTCTAACTTGAATACTCATTCTATGGTTCATAGGGCCGTGGGTGTAATATCATTTTTTATGCTATATTTAAGCAATAAAATTTTATTTTATTAAAGTTAATTTCCATATAAAATAGAGACTCCAATTCAAAAAAAAAAGTTAATGACTTAGTTATGTTTATAATTTGATAATCTACTATTATTTTATTTTTAGAATGTTCTGAGTGCATGTTTTGAGTGCATGAATTTAAGAATGTTTCTAATTTAAGAATGTTTTGACTGCATGAATTTATGGATAAATTATTTCGAGACTGATTGTATTGCTTGAGGCCAACAGCTGTCGAATGAATATTGGGTCAAAATGGACGTCACAACTCATGAGGCCCAAATGTAGACCAACATACAAGTTGTCCAAAGCTACAGCCCTTCAACATGGGGAACAGGCAATTTAACAGAACTTCGATAGAAAGTTCCAAACCTGATCATTTAAGAGCTTTTGAAATTTAAGGTACTCAATAAGACAGCTACTTTTGCAAAAAGTTTTAAAGGAAAATGTGTTGGGGGAACAGATCAATATTGGGCAGAACATATATGACTGATTATACATATGAATACATGTTGAATTTTGGCCAATAATAATAATAATAATAATAAAATAAAATCTTCTCTCAAGCTTAGATCCGAAGAGGGTCTTTAACGCAGCCAATCCCATTGATGCTGATGGAGTGTGATCTTTCCATTTTGATCTTGAAAGTCATTTGATACCTTTTTCTTTTTTAAAATTTCTTTTCTATTACAAGGAAAGTTTTAAAGGAAGGGGAATAACTTGAACTGGGTCCTCTTGCTTATTTGATACCTTTAATATGTGTAAGGACCAACTTTTGGAGTCTGATCTTATGACCTCAGTTGTAACTCGTAATGCATGAACAATTTGTATCTCAAGCCTCAAATTCTAATATTTGCTTTTCAGGTACTGTTCAATTAAAATATTTCTTCGGAGAATCCATGCCTAGCAATTTTCTTTTTATTAAAAAATTGAGAACAGACAAAACCATTAACCCTTCAGGAAAAAGGTCACGTTGCATAAAAAAAAAAGAAAAAAAATAATGGTCTATTAATATAAAAGGGCGTCAAAAGTATGATTGCCTTCAAATCCCTCTCTCTCTCTCTCTCTCTCCTTGTACTTTAATTTTCTTGGAGAATACAATGGATTTTTTTTTTTTTTTTTTTGTGGCAGAAAAGAAGGGAGTTCAGGGGGTTTTTGAAGTTTCAATTGTTTAAACACTAGTAGGTTTTGTGATGTTTTACACCTTTGTTGCAACATTTTACATGGTTTGGTACAATTCGATTAAGAATTTTACTACCCCGACTGGTGCTTTCCCCCATCTAGGAGCATAGTGTAGAAAAAAATAGATGACATTATTTTTATTCATATGTTTTAAGATCACAGAACAGGAAGCAAATGCAATTAACCTTTAGGTAACACAATGGAAAAATATAGAGTTTGATCATTATGAAGGGCATGCCTGGATGATGACAATTTTAGGTGAATGTAGTAATATTCAAAAATTGAAGAATGGAATTTATTCTGGTGCCTGCAGATTTTTATCTCAGGTCAAGTAAATCAAATTTGAATGGTTCGTGAAGAAACGCGGTGGTCCTTCAAAATGGTTGTAAAGAAGTTAGTGTGGCCAATCAAGCATAAAAATGTTCAAAGTAATGATCATAAAGCACTGTACCATGCACCATCCAAGTTCAAGACTTTATAAATTGCTCATTACATGGTGCTGCAGGTGTTCAAACTTTGAAGTAACCAAACTGCATTACTATTTGTTGTTCAATTTTTGATTGACATGGCAATCACAATTCAGTTATTTTTAAATAACATGTATTACTGCGTGGTTTTATTGACATGTATACATAACTATTTGAGCTAATGTATTAGGAACCTTCTCTATCAAAAATTGTATGTTAACATGACAACTATCTGAGAATATTTTTTTGGAAATACAGGTTTACTATGCCCTTTTAAGGACCTACGAATTCTATATTTTACAAAAGAGATGCAGATTTTGCAAGGAAGCCATTATTTCCAATCGTCAAAATCCAGGCAATTTAATTCATAGATGGAAAGTCTCCTAAATGTGCGTCGTGTCAACCACGTTTGCCAACAATTGAGGTCTTTCGAGTCAAGGTCATGAAACATTTGTGCCCTTACCATAAGCTATGTTAGGATACAAGTCACAAGTAAACACTAGATTCAAGGTTAGCTGGTTGCAGGGTCTAACTCACATAAAACAATCCACAATTGATGGAAGTTAATTATGCCCATATCTATCAAATTCCAGGAAATTGTAGGGAGGAGCAAGGGAAAGGGTGAAGATTCTTTTTTGTTTTTTTTTTTTTTTAAATTGTACAATGAGATTTATTTTTTTAAATCTGCATACGTTTTAAAAGTGAATATTTGATCCTAAGGATAGAAAATTGGGAATTATGATCTTTAGCCCAACCAAGACTGCAACATAATAAAGGCGTGATTTTCCGTACTCTCGGAATATCCAAAGGAGGAGAGCAAAAAGAAAAGGCGTAGAGATGAAGCAGATAGGATTTCTCGACTTGCTGCATAAGCTTCTCAAGGCGTGCCAGGATTAGGTTATTATATGCAGCATAGGTGTTTAAAAATGATTGAACGAAAAAGCAGAAAATACAATTCCAAGGTTGGAAAAATTATTATATGCTGCTTGATCAGCATTCAAATGTAATTGAACTCTATTGGTATCATTATCCAGTTGTTGATTGATTTTGCAAAAACCTTATAACCAATTGTTCGTGACTAAAATTTGGATTATTCCTGGTTAATTTTATTGCGCATAATACTGCAAAGATATGCTATTTCACATTACGACCCGTTATTATGAACCTCAGCACAAAATTACTGGTACATTTCTAAGAAGCTTCAATGTTGGAGAAAGTCTGAAGAGTTGACTCTATAAGCGCAAAAATTCCAAACCAAATCACTTTTGCTATCCATGTCAGTCCTTCAAGTTGAAGATCATAAATTCTGACCCTTTTTTTGGCTCAGCAGCAAAGCCACGCTTGCCCGGTGGTAGGGTTAGAAAATGAGTAGCGTACGAAGACGATCATCAGGAAAATACATTCCATCTCTTTCGGTATAATTTGAAAGAAAACTATAGAAATAATTTAAGCGCGTACAAGAATAGAATTTGACAATCCAGAATTCACTAGCATTAATTGTCTTAGCTCAAAAGTAAAACCATATCAAATACGAAGGAACTAGTTTATCTATTTATAATAGTATAGGAAAACATATGTTGTACGTAGAATGTCTGTCTAAAAATGATTATTAAGCAAATTATTTCTCTCAAGTTTAGTAAGAAGAATATATCATCAAAACATTTAAACATTTTAAATGATTGATATTCTGGATAATAGTTTAGTTTAGTTTTCAACGCTTTTCTTTCATAAAATGATTGCCAATAATTTAACCAAATTAAAGAGCCTAAAGTGCATGAATCAACTGGAATTCATAAAAATACTTTTTATTCTCAATATCGGTCGCAAAATTTCATCTTGTTCTTTTTTCTAATGTTCATTTTTCTCAATCAATTCTCCTTAATTCTAGTATTGCTTTATAGCTTGAATTCTAAATAAAATGGTCGATGTATTAAAAATTCTTTTCAAGTAATATTCTTTTATTTTCTTATGGAATTTTCAAAACTTTCCCAGAGAAATATATTTAATCTATTTTACTATAAATATTTTGGATTGCATGAAAAGTAAAAATTACTCAATTACATAATATTTTCTAGGAGCTAAAACATTTAGTCTATCATCTTTCCATAAATCCTTTGAAATAACTTGTGTATTTCAAATATAAATGTTCTTCTATTTTATAATGTCTTTTATTTTAAAATTGATATTTAATCGAAAGCTCTTCCCTAATATGACTTTGTGTATATCTAAAGTTCAAAATATTTCAAAGATTTAACAACAAAATATAAAGCAAGTAAAGTTCCAATAACAGAAAATGAAATGCAAATATCTCTACCCAATATGGAATCCATTAGCTATATTTTTATAGGATTAGAATAACAAAGAGACAAAACAGCATTTAGAATGTTAAATCTCGCATGAATAATTTTCATTGTGTAATTAAGAAAACCTCAATCTTCATCCAAATATTATTGATAGTGGGGAATCTAAGTACGTTTGGACACACAAAAAAGTGTATTCAATACTTCATCCAAGCACTTTGCTTACTGTGAAACGCAAATTTAGAATAGATTTTTATTTGCTTTTCTCTTTTGGGTTAAAAAGATTTAGGGGTTGTTTGGTTCAAATTCCTCAATCACTATCATTATGAGTATCATTAACACTACTGTGAGTATGGTTTTGATGATTTCCCCCAACACGTTTAGTTTAATAATGGAATGTGTATCATTATGAAACTACTTGTTTGGTTAATGAACGACTTTCATGTAAATTTTAACTTTTTAAATCTTTTATTTAGGATATACATAATTTTTAGATTTCTTATTTTGTATTATTATTTTGTATATTTCTAAAGAAAATTAAAAAAAAACTTCTTCAATTTTAAATATAGCCATGCTCTAATTTGAGTTTTATGCAATTGATAACCTTAAAAAAAGAGGAAGAAAAAGTCATTTTTATTGGATTAATATAGAGTACCATATATCTTTGATTTTCGGTTCACATTTTTATAAAAAAATTGAATTTAACTCCCTTAAATACTTTTTCTTTTATTCCTTAAAATCCCCCCCAACATTAACAAAATTTCTAGACAATATTTATAAAAGTTAATTAATAAAAATATTCAAAATCAAAAGACATAGCAAAGAGAGAGAAGAGAAGAGTGAGATCCAAGAGTGAGAAAGAGAGAGAAGAAAAATAGTATATTAAGGGGTGGATAGCTCAAAAGATGTGTGTTTTTCTAGGGATGTGTTTTTGCCCTTAATCAAAAGTGCTGATGGGTTTGATAAGATAGTATTTTGGAAGGAATTCTTAACTTTCCAATTAATCAATTTTATTCTCATTGAATGATTGTAATAGTTATTTTACAAACATCAACAACGGGTGTCATTATATATGACATCCATTCCCCTCTATGATTCCCTACACCAAACACCCCCTTAGAGTTTGTTGTTCCAACAATATGAGCATTAATCATTATTCAGTAAAATATATAATAACTTATATATTTGTATATTTGTAATCAACTTGAAGTTCTTTAGTTTTTAGTCTAAATTGGCTAACTATGAGAAATTTTTCCCAAGAGAAATTATCGTTTCTAGTTTAATAATTTCTAAAAGCCAACATTGAAGATCTTATTTTACTAAAGCATATCGACGGGGACATTTTTCAATTAAATATAATTCTTATATGAATCCTCAATATATTTCATTAGAAATAACTAAAATATCCTTTGTATAATGATAGCATAAGCAATCACTCTTAGGTCTGTCATGGAGTAACACAAGCGCACCTTGATGCGATTTCATTGACACATATCGAACCGCAAAATATTTTTTAATATTTAACATGATACACAAATATGAAAAACGTCTCAATATAATTTCAAAGTTTTATTTGTAACCAAACTAAACTACCGATAAAGAAGAGAAGGGAAAATTTTATTTTAACTTTGCCACGTTCTAAATGACTTCCATGAAGTACTCAACTCCTGAATATCAAATCTTGGAACGTTTCTATTCAAATCAAAAGTTATCATACTAATAATTAGCCAAAAAATCTCAAATTAAATCAATTAACCTAACTTACATCACTTTAATGTTTTTTCCCCAATCAAATCACAAACTCTTGAATATCAATTTTCTTTTTTTCAATCCAAATATCATAAACAATCTAATTTAACTAGATAAGAGTGCCTAAAATTATTTTACCTCACCTCATCAAAATACTTCTCTTTCTCCCTTTTTCCAACCATAAAGAATTTTTTTTGACTTCTTCTTTATCTTCTTAATTCGCTAAAACATCTTATCATGTCCTTTGTTCATGTACCAATTAGCCAAAGGAGTCGGCTATTACCAAGAAAGTATTTTGTTCACTTCCACTTAACAATTTAATGTTGGTTATTCAATACCGTGTGAATATAAAGCTTAATAGTGATGTCGGTAATTAAAAGGATAAATTTGTTCATAGTATTTAAATTAATTAAAGAAGTAGCTTACGCAAGTATAAACAATAAAAATAAAAAAATGAAATAAAAAATAAAATAAACATTACCCCACCATGGGCTTTTGCATTCAGATTATTGTAAAATGATGCCATGATAGATAGGAAAATAATAAAACAATCTCAAATTGTGCGTCTAAGAATGGAGAACAATATAGTTAGGGTTTCAACATTTTAGAATCTTATGCATAAAATTAATATAAGATGGTTCCGCTAATAACTACAAAATGTGGCCAATATACCAAAAAAGAAAAGAAAAGAAAAGAAAAGAAAAATGAAAAATAGCAAAAACAATAAGAAAAGCCCAAAAAAAGGAAAAATGATAACTAAACCTCCAAGTTTTTGAGTCAAACTTCACTATGAAGAATGATGACATGATAAATAGTCTAGGAATTCAAAATTGGATCAAATTAATTTTACCTACATCACTAATCAACCTACCATAATCAAAATAATGTATATTGTGATTATGGTAGGTTGCCCGGTGGTTGGGTTGGAAAATGAATAGCGTACGAAGACGATCATCAGGAAAATACATTCCACCTCTTTTGGTATAATTTGAAAGAAAAGTAGAGAAATAATTTAAGCGCATACAATAAAAGAATTTGACAATCCATAATTCACTAGCATTAATTGTCTTAGCTCAAAAGTAAAATCACATCAAACGCAAGGGAACTAGTTTATCTATTTATACTGGTATAGAAAAATATATGTTGTGTGTGGAATGTCTCTCTAAAAATTATTATTAAGAAATTATTTCTTTCAAGTTTAGTAAGAAGAATATATGATCAAAACATTTAAAATTTTAAATTATTGACATTTTAAATAAGAGTTTAGTTTAGTTGAAAGCGCGTGTTCTTTTGTAAAATGATTGTCGATAATTTGACCAAATTAGAGAGGCTAAAGTGCATTGAACCTACCTGAATTCATAAAAATTCTTTTATTGTCAATATTGGTCACAAAAATTCATCTTGTTCTTTTTTTTATGTTCATTTTTCTCAGTCAATTCTCCTTAATTCTAGTATTGATTTATAATTCGAATTCTAAATAAAATGGTCGATGTATAAAAATTCTTTTTCAAGTAATATTCTTTTATTTTCTTATGGAATTTTCAATAACTTTCCTAGAGAAATATATTTAATCTATTTTACTATAAATATTTTTGATTGCATAAAAAGTAAAAAGTTATTCAATTGCATAATATTTTGATCTTGAAAATTATTTGACACTTTTATTACGTGTAAGAACTAACTGTTGGGGTCACACACTGGCTTGAATCATATTTGTTGAAATATATTTTATGATTTCAGTTGCAACTTGTGACGCATGAACAAATTGAAATTCATCCCTCAGATTCTGAGATTTGTTTTTGGAGAACTATTCAATTAAAATATTTCTTCGGAGAATCCATGCCTAACAATTTTCTTTTGAGGTTTTGATTGCCTTCAAATCTCTTTTTCTCAGTGTACTATAATTTTTTGGAAAATAGAATGGATTTTCTTTTTTTTTTGGGTGACAGAAAGGAAGGGAGTTAAGGGGTTTTTAAAATTTCAAATGTTTAAATACTAGTAGATTTTGTGATGTTTGACACATTTGTTGCAACGTTTTACATGGTTCGGTACAATTCGATTAACAATTTTACTACTCCGATTCATGCTTTTCCCCTCAAGAAGGATAGTGTAGAAAATGATAGATGACATTAATTTTATTCAAATGTTTTAAGGTTACAGAACCGGAAGAAAATGCAAGTAATCTTTAGGTAACACAATGGAAAAATATAGAGTTTGGTCATTATGAAGGGCATGTCTAGATGATGACAATTTTAGGTAAATGCAGTAATACTTCAAAATTGTAGAATATAGTTTATTCTGATACCTGCAAGTTTTTTTCTCAGGTCAAGTAAATCAAATTTGAATGGTCGGCGAAGAAACGCGGTGGTACTTCAAAAAAATTGTAAAGAAGTTATAGGCCAATAAAGCATAAAAATGTCCAACGTAATGATCATAAGGTACTCTACCATGTACCATCCAAGTTCCAGACTTTATAAATTGCTTATTACATTTGAAGTAGTGTGTTTAAACTTTGAAGTAACCCAACTGTATTACTATTTATTGTTCAATTGTCGATTGACATGGCAATCACAATTCAGTTATTTTTGAATAACATGTATTACGGCGTGGTTTTATTGACATGTATACATAACTATTTGAGCTAATGTATTAGGATCCTTCTCTATCAAAAATTGTATGTTAACATGACAACTATCTGAGAATATTTTTTTGGAAATAAAGGTTTACTATGCCCTTTTAAGGAACTATGAATTCTATATTTTCCAAAAGAGATGCAGATTTTGCAAGGAAGCCATTATTTCCAATCGTAAAAATCTTGGCAATTTAATTCATAGATGGAAAGTCTCCTAAATGTGTGTCGTGTCAACCACGTTTGTCAACTATTGAGGTCTTTCAAGTCAAGGTCGTGAAACATTTGTGCCCTTACCATAAGTTATGTTTCGAATTCGGCACAAGGCCTACAGGGGAATTGGGAGAAAGGGAGACCTAAACCAATTTTACGATCCAACCCAAAAGGCAATTACTGATTTAAGAGAGGGACTATGAGACTTAAGTACTAAACTCTACGCACACAAAGTCCCGATGTGGGACATGCCTCTTTTGTTTCGACCATAAGTTATGTTAGAATATAAGTCATACGTAAACACTAGAGTCAAGCTTAGCTGGTTGTAGGGTCTAATTCACATAAAACAATCTGCGATTGATGCATGTTATATGCCCATATCTATCAAATTCGAGGAAATTTTGGGGAGAAGCAAGGGAAAGGGTGAAGATTCTTTTTTGTTTCTTTTTTTTTTTTAATTGTACAATGAGATTTTTTTTTTTTGAAATTTGCATCCGTTATAAAAGTGAATATTTGATCCTAAGGATGGAAAACTGGGAATTATGATCTTTAGCCCAATCAAGACTGCAACATAATAAAGGCGTGATTTTCCGTACTCTCGGAATCGATCCAAAAGAGGAGAGCAAAAAGAAAAGGCGTAGAGATGAAGCAGATAGGATTTCACGACTTGCTGCATAAGCTTCTCAAGGCGTGCAAGGAGTAGGTTATTATACGCAGCATGGGTGTTTAAAATGATTGAATGAAAAAGCAGAAAATACAATTCCAAGGTTGGAAAAATTATTATATGCTACTTGATCAGATTTTAAATGTAACTGAACTCTATTGGTATCATTATCCAATTGTTGATTGATTTTGCAAAAACCTTATAACCAATTGCTCGTGACTAACAATTTGGATTATTCCTGGTTAATTTTATTGCGCATAATACTGCAAAGATATGCTATTTTGCCTTGCGACACGTTATTATGAACCTCAGCGCAAAATTACTGGTACAGTTCTAAGAAGCTTCAATGTTCGAAAAAGTCAGAAGAATTGACTGTATAAGCGCAAAAATTCCAACAAGTTGACAACCAATCACTTTTGCTAGCCATTTCAGTCTTTCAAGTTGAAGATCATAAATTAATAAATACTGACCATTCTTTGGCTCACCAGCAAAGTCAGGCTTGCCCTGTGGTTGGGTCGGAAAATGAATAGCGTGTTCCATCTCTTTCGGTATAATTTTAAAGAAAAATAGAGAAATAATTTAAGAGCACACAAGAAAAGAATTTGACAAATCCACAATTCACTAGCATTAATTGTCTTAGCTCAAAAGTAAAACCATAGCAAATACGACGGAACTGGTTTATCTATTTACACTAGTATAGGAAAACATATGAACCGACCTGAATTCATAAAAATTCTTTTTATTCTCAATAACAGTCGCAAGAATTCATCTTGTTCTTTTTTCTAATGTTCAATTTCTCAATCAATTCTCCTTCATTCGAGTATTGCTTTAGAGCACGAAGTCTAAATAAAAATGGTCGATGGATCAAAATTCTTTTTCCAGTAATATTCTTTTATTTTCTTGTGGAATTTTCAAAAACTTTCCTAGAGAAAATATATTTAATCTATTTTACTCTACATATTTTAGATTGTATAAAAAAACATATGTTGTACGTCGAATGTCCCTCTAAAAATGATTATGAAGAAATCATTTCTTTCAAGTTTAGTAAGAAGAATATATGATCAAAACATTTAAAACATTTTAAATGATTGATACTTTAAATAATAGTGTAGTTTAGTTTGAAAGTGCTTCTTTCGTAAAATGATTGCCGGTAATTTAACCAAATTAGAGAGGCTAGAGTGCATGAACCTGCCTGAATTCATAAATTTTTTTTCTCAATATCAGTTGCAAAAATTCATCTTGTTTTTCTAATGTTCGTTTGCTCAATGAATTCTCCTTAATTCTGGTATTGCTTCATACCTCCAAGTCTAAATACAACGGTCGATGTATAAAAATTCTTTTTGCAAGTAATATTCTTTTATTTCCTTGTCGAATTTTCAAAAATTTCCTAGAGAAATATATTTAATCTATATTACTATAAATATTTTTGATTGCATAAATGTAAAAGATTACTCAATTACATAATATTTTCTAGGAGCTAAAATATTTTGTCTGTCATCTTTTCGTAAATCCTTTGAAATCACTGGTGTATTTCAAATATAAATGTTCTTCTATTGTGTAATGTCTTTTATTCAAAATTGATATTTAATTGAAAGCTCATACCTAATATGACTTTCAGTATATCTAAAATTATAAATATTTCAAAGATTTAAAAACAAAATATAAAGCAAGTAGAGTTCCAATAACAAAAAGTGTAATGCAAATATCTCTACCCAACATGTAATTCATTAGCTATGTTTATATAGGATTGGAATAACAAAAACAGACAAAACAACATTTGGAATGTTAAATCTCATGTGAATAAGTTTCATTGTGTAATTAAGAAACCCTCAACATTCATCCGAATATTACTGATAGTGGAAATCTGAGTACTTCATTTAAGCAATTTTCTTTCTCTTAAATGCATATGTAGAATAGATTTTTATTTGCTTTTCTCTTTTGGGTAAAATGATTTAAAGTTTGTTGTTCTAACGATATTAGTATTAATCATTATTAAGTAAAATATACAATAACATATATATTTGTATATTTGTAATTAACTCGAAGTTCTTTAGTTTTTAGTCTAAATTAGCTAACTATAAGAAATATTTCCCAAGAGAAATTATTGTTTCTTGTTTAATAATTTCTAAAAGCCATCTTTAAAAAATCTTACTTTACTAAAGCATATCTATGGGGACATTTTTCAAATCAAATACAATTTTTATATGAATCCTCAATATATTTCATTAAAAATTAGTAGAATTCCCCTTTTACAATGAAATCATAGGTAATCACTCCTAGGTCTATCATGGAGCAACAAAAGTGCACCTTGATGCAGGTTGATTGACATATATCAAACCACAAAATATTTTTTAATATTTAATATGATACAAAATATGAAAAGCATCTCAATATAATTTTCAAAGTTTTCTTTGTAAACAAACTGAAACTGCTGATAAAGAAGGGAAAAATATTTTAAATTTGCCAAATTCTGAATGACTTCCATGAAGTACTCAACTCCTCATAATTAATCTTGAATTCTATTCAAATAAAAAGTAAGGATACTAATAATTAGTCAAAAAATCTTAGATTAAATTGAATTAACCTAATTACATCGCTTTAATTTTTTTTCCCAATCAAATAACCAACTTCTTAAATATCAATTTTTCATTTTTCACTCCAAATATCAGAAAAAAATCAAATTTAACCAGACTAAGAATGCCTAAAATTATTTTACCTCACCTCATCGAAATACTTGTCTTCTCCTTTATTCCAACCATCAAGATATTATATTTTTTTATTCTTCTTCTTCTTCTTAATTAGCCAAAATGTCTTACCATGTGTTTTGTTCATGCATCAATTAGCCAAAGGAGTCGGCTATTACCAAGAAAGTATTTTGTTTACTTCGATTTAACAATTTATTGTTGGTTATTCAATATTGTGTGAATATAAAGCTTAATAGTGATGTTGTTAATTAGGATAATAAATTTGTACACAGTATTTAAATTAGTTAGAGAAGTACCTTAAGCAAGTATAAACAATAAAAATGAAAAAAACCAAATAAAAATAAAATAAACATTACCTCAACATGGCCTTTTGCATTCGGATTAATATTAAAATGATGCCATGATGGATAGGAAAATAATAAACAATCTCAAATTGTACATCTAAGAATAAGAGAACAGTATAATTAGGAATCTTTTGCATAAAATTAATATAAAATGGTTCCACTAATAACCACAAAATGTGGCCAATATACCAAAAAAAAAAAAAAAAAATAAGAAAAGAAACAATAATTACATCTCAAAGTTTTTGCATCTATGCAGAAGGATGACATATTAAATAGTCTAGGAATTCAAAATTGGATCAAATTAACTTTACCTACATTGCTAATCAACCTACCATAATCACAATCATGCATAATAAGAGATTAGAGGCCATCATCTTTTATAGTTGTGAATTGAATATATTACGATAAAGCTATAATCTTCATTTTTAACATTTAATTTCTACTTTCCATAACATATATTAGTAAGCAGCAGAACTTTAAAAGAAAACCTTTATACCTTATTTCCGGAGTAAGTTTTCGCAAACAAGTCTTCCTATAATACAGAATTTTATATTTTGAAATTTGTAGCTCAAGTGTAGGTATACTACTCACCAGCCTTTTGTTCGATCGGGTCCCGGGGAAGATGCGTATACATTTATGGATCACGCTTGAAAAATTCAGGCTATCATGTATTGAACTTGAACAATCTAATTTAAACAATTTAGAAAGGCTAAAGTGCATGAAATTACCTCAACTGATTATAACTCTTCTTGTCCATTTTTCAATATCGATTGCCAACATTCTTCATTTTTTTTTGTAATCTTTTTGGTTTTGCAATAATGTTTTGATTGCTATAATAAACTTCAAAGTCTATATTACATAAATAGCCTCAATAAGTTTTTTTTTTTTTTAAAAAGGAATTTAACTTTGGGATATGACATTTTCTTTACATCTTTTCGTAAGCACATTATCGGTGAAAAAAATCTAATTCTATCGATGCAACTTGCCATTCGTTCTTTTATTTTTTTTTTCCTCGACGTTATCTGTCCTATTTCTCTAATTCATTTTACTTTGAGGTTTTCTCTGCGGAGTCCAAAACAGTAAAAAATGTAAAGGTTATTCTCCAAGTAAATTTTCACCCCATAAAGTCCATAATAGTTAAACATGTAAAAAATATTCGCCAAAAAACTTTATGTATTTATATGATTGTATTTTGATTATTGAATGATATCAAATTGAACTATATCAAAATTGAGTCAAAGTACTGAAACATTTCAAGCTTAGTTGATAGTGTATATATAAACAAAAATCAGTCAACTTGAGTAAACAAATACCCACATTAACGAGTCATCCCCAAGTCAACCCAAATAATAAACAATAAATAAGTACATAAAATTAAGAAAAGAGATTGGTTATTTAATCTTTCTTGATTTCATCTTTATGCAAGTTCAGAAATTAGAACCACCTATCAAAATTTAGCCATGGTTGTAGGGCAGAGACTATATCATGTCACTGTTCTTGCAAGCCTGGTGCTGTATTCTTTGCCATTTCTTGGTGCCCAAAAACAAAAACTATAGCTCCACTGCAAAACTTTCCACTAAATGGACCAACCATCCTTCCCCTATTGTGAATAACACAGATCGTAACACATTGACACCCATCCTAATGAGAGGAAGCGGTAGATCAAAATTTGTTTGTGGCTTTTATTGTAAAACTAGTGGTAGAGAATGCGTATTTGGAGTCCTAATTTATCAATCTTCACTTACTTCTGAAGATTATTTCCAAGTCTTGCGGTTCCCACAATTGGTCTGGTCTGCTAACAGGAATAATCCTGTCCAAATTAACGCAACATTGGAACTCAGTCAAGATGGAGATCTGATCTTGGCAAACTCTGATGGCACCTTGGTGTGGTCCAGCAACACAGTAGGAAAGTCTGTTTCAGGCTTGAACCTGACAGAAATGGGAAACCTTGTGCTCTTTGGCAGAAACAAGGAGACCATTTGGCAATCTATTGATCATCCAACTGATTCAATACTCCGGGGACCGTGGAATTTCGGGCAGAATCTGAAACTGAGAGCCAGTGTTTCAGCAACAAATTGGAGTGAAGGTCTGTTTTCTTTTTCTGTTGGCGATGGGGGCATGACGGCTTTTATCAAGTCCAATCCACCTCAGAGATATTATAAGTATGAATTAAGTTTATATCCTGATGAAAACAGTACTGAAAGCTCTCCTAGCTTTAGCATTTTTCCTACATCGACAGCTCAATTCATGAAATTGGAGCCTGATGGACATCTAAAATTATATCAGTGGGCAGGAATAAATTGGCGGGTTGATGATTTCTTCACCACAAATGCTGGTGATTGTGGGTACCCCATGGTGTGTGGAAAGTATGGTGTCTGCTCAAATGGGCAATGTGGTTGCCCCGAAACAACCAATGGTCAAACAAACCTTTTCAGCCAAATAAATTTCAGGCAGCCCAATCTTGGATGTTCACCAGTTACCCCAATTTCCTGTGATCATTCCCAAGATCATAGTCTTCTGGAGCTAAAGAATACTTACTACTTTGCATTTCAATTTGATTCAATCGAAGAGGAAACAATAGTGGAAGACTGCAGAAATATGTGTTTAAGTAATTGTTCTTGCAGAGCAGCTCTTTTTGCTATAGATTCCTGGGGTCAACCTTCAAAAAGGAATGGCAGCTGCTTACTGCTGAATGAAGTCTATTCCATCGCTGACAATGAGGATTATAAGGTATCACCTTATAACACCACTCTGTTTGTTAAGGTGCAAAATCCTAATGTGCAAAATCCTTATGTCAAACCGTCAAGGCGTAAAACAGTTATATTGGCATCTAGCCATGGAGCATTCTTTGGTGTGGCTTTTGTAATCAGTACTTGTCTTGTTCTTTTTCGAAATAGATCAAAAGAATCTGACGAAATTGAGGAGGATTTTCTTGAGGGGGTACCAGGAATGCCTACAAGGTACTCTTATGAGAACTTGAAAGCAGCAACAGAAGATTTCAGTCAAAAACTTGGTGAAGGAGGATTTGGTTCTGTTTATGAAGGTGCGCTAAGTGATAGTACACAAATAGCAGTCAAGTGTCTTGATGATTTAGGTAAATTCAAGGACTCATTTTTAGTGGAAGTAAAGACAATAGGCAGCATTCACCATGTTAATTTGGTAAAACTTACTGGTTTTTGTTTTGAGAAGTCCCACAGGCTTTTAGTTTATGAATATATGGCTAATGGATCTCTAGACAAATGGATTTTTGGTGGAATGCTAGACTATTCTCTTCCATGGCAGACAAGGAGGAAAATCATCCTGGACGTTGCTAAGGGATTAGCCTATCTACATGAAGATTGCAGCCAGAAAATAATTCATCTTGATATCAAGCCACAAAACATCCTGTTAGATCAAAATTTCAATGCAAAAGTTTCTGATTTTGGATTGTCTAAGCTAATTGAAAAAGATCAAAGCGGAGTTGTTACAACGATGAGAGGAACACCAGGATATTTGGCTCCTGAATGGTTGAATTCAGTGATCACTGAAAAAGTGGATGTTTATAGCTTTGGCATTGTAACGTTGGAAATTGTTTGTGGGCGAAAGAATTTGGATTGGTTAAAGAATGAGGAAGATAGGCATTTGCTTAATGTATTCAAGAGAAAGGCAGAAGAAGGAAAACTTCAGGACATGATTGACCAGAAAAACGAAGATATGCTGATCCACGTTGAGGAAGCCGTGGAGATGTTGGGAATTGCTGCGTGGTGTCTGCAGAGCAATTTCACTAAAAGGCCTTCAATGTCCTTAGTGGTTAAGGTGCTGGAGGGTTTAGTAGCTGCTGAGGCCAATCTGGATTATGACTTCACCAATTTTTCTAGGATGGGAGACGTTGGTGATCAAAGGAAAGAAGCTGTTGATGTTGCCAGTCTGCTGTTACCTTCAGATTTATCTGGACCGAGGTAGGTGAATAACTTCAATCTTTAGTCTCAAGTATCAACAAATTACAGCCAATTTAACGATTCAACTTTGTTTGATAAGCTGCAAGTTTTTTAGTTCCAACTATCAAAAAAAAAATATATATATATATATATATATGTGCATTATCTACGTGGCAAAAACCATTTTAATGTGGAGCACTTCCGGACAGATCTAGTATACATTTTACTTTTGTCTTTAAAGTTGTAAGCATGTATCTGCATTTAAGGCATTGGTGGATATTTTCATGTCTATGCTCCTATGTTTGGTCTGTGATATTAGTTTTCTATTCGATTGGCGAATGAATAAAGCACTGTGAAAAGCTATAAGTACTACAATTTTAATAAGCATGTATACAATTTTAACAAAGACAGCAACAATCCTTGTCAAATTTGAGCAGACTCTAGTTTTTTTTTTTTTTTATTAAACCTACACTATTACATGAGGAGAGAGCGCAAGCGATGGAGAAGGGGAGCAGACACTAGCTCGGACGTTGTCATTTTTTAGCATAAGAAAATGAATTTTTTAAGCATTTGATTCACTGGATCCACATGTACGATCTAAATGTGTGGAAAAGCAACATATTCTTTGAGTTAATTTGTTAGATGTAAAATATTTTCCTTAAAAAATGATTTTCCTAGGAGAATGTTTTACATGCAAAAAGTCATTTTCCTTACAACTTCTGGGTATTTGAATGACAATGTGAAAAAATTTTTAAAATGGAAATTTTTTATTTTTTTATTTTTAATATTATTAAGATGAGTTAAAAAGACTAATAACAATTATAATACATGTTTAACAAGTAATTGAAATTAACTAGAAATTATTTTGTTTACAATCAATGTATAAGAGAATATAATAGTAAAGTACATGGAAAAAAAATGAGTTGCTAAGAGTTAAAGACAAAAATTAGTTTGGTTATTGAATCTAAAAAAGTAGGTATTTAAGATTTAATTTTACTTTTGTACTTTATGAAAAATAATTTACACTCATAAAATACGTAATTTGTTCTCAGGTAGAAGGAGAAAATTTTGAAAAATATTTTACCTAGAAAATTCCAGTGTTTGGCATTAAAAAATTTTCTAAAGATTTTACAAGAAAACATTCTAATCTCAACCAAATAGACTTTTGATCTAAAGCAAATTTCTGTATGCCATGCCATCAAAAGTGACAGATAAGTACTTTCTAGTTTTCAATTTTTTCACAGGCTTCTAAAGCAAATTTCTGTACTTCACGTCATATTGACAATTGAGAGACTTTACCGCAAATCTTACAAAATATTAATTGAAGTCTATTAACTGCATTATTTGCGAAGGCAAGCGTAACTATGAACAAATAGAACACTATCAGCAGTGTATCATCACATAAATAATCATCAGCTATATATCTTATATGAACTTAATGAATACTATGGGCTTCGTTTTAACTTCATAGACAATTCTTGTGGGTGTTGTCCAGTGTGTTGGAGTCCGACTCTATCTGATGTTTAATAGCAGCACCGATCCATCTGCCATTATGCACTGCTGGTTTTGAAGCTTCAATTGTTTAAATACGAGTACATTTGGGATGTTTCACACCTTTGTTGCAATGTTTTATATGGTTCGGTATAATTAGATTAACATTTTATTGCCCCGATTTGTGTTTTTTAACCCCTCAAGGAGCACAATGTAGAAAATAATAGGTGACGCTATTCATATGTTTTAAGATTACAGAACAGGAAGAAAAATCGTAGAGAAGCTGCAAGGCAATAAAGTATAGAAACAAAATGTAGAAAAGTTAAAAAATGTTCAAAGTTTTGTCATAGGGTACTCGATCATGTATCATCCAAGTCCAAGACTTTAAAAGTTATTACATTGTGCCGGAGGTTTTTAAACTTTGAAGTAATTAAATTGCATGACAATTTGCTATTCAATTGTTGGTTGACATAGCAACCACAATTCCGTTATTTTTGAATAAGATACGTGTTACTGCATTATTTTGTTGCCATGTATCCAAAATTATTTGAACTGATGCATGTTACTGCGACCTCTTCTATCCAAAATCGTACATTAACTTGAGTCGAGGAAATATTTTTAAAATAAAGATTTAGTATGCCCTCTTAGGAACCAACCGAGCTCTATGTTGTCACAAAAGATGTTTGATTTCACAAGGAAGTCATTATCTAAAATGCAAAAAAGTTGTGAAATCTAATTTGTAAGTGAAAATCTCCTAAAAGTTTAATGTGACTATCACTTTTGCTAGCTATTGAGGCCTTTCAAGCCAAGGTCAACGAGTCAATAAAAATAGGGTAAATTAGTATTCACCTCCTGTGGTATTGCTTTTGAGCACATAACGCCTCTATAGTTTCAATATGACCACATAACCTCCCTATAATTTTATAAAAAGTGAAAAATGGACGAACCCTTGCACCGTCACGGAATATTCCTGAAATATTCTGAATTTCCTTCTGTTGGTCCGGAATATTCTGTAATGATAAGTGGATTAAATATGTTTAGTGTAGAATATTCCGTAACAATAAGTGGATTAAATATGCCTAGTGTAAAAATTCTCAACATTATATTGTTGAGAATTCACAATATATCAACATTATATTGTTGATATATATTGTAATGTAAGTGGTCTAAATTTTTATGCATGGGAGAGTTCACAAAAACTTTTCTTCAAAGAAACATGATAGTTATCAAAAAAGTTTTAGAATGCAAACGATGCTAAGTATAGTACAACGTTAACAAGAAAATAAAAATTAAGATCTACAAAGATCCACTAAATTTTCTCTTTTACTTAAGTTTATGGACATAAAAGAATCAATCAAATTGTCCATAGATTTGTTTTGTCCACATAACGATATTAGTAGCTAAACTAGCATTTGATTAACGCAAGTAAAATGATGAAGACGTTGATAATGCATTCGTAACAATGTCGAAACATCAGAAATCTTTAAAATTCCAAACTACTTGAAAACATTTTTGTTTCTTGATCCTCCTTGACATGAAAAGAAAAGTTTTTCCGTTTTTGGAGGAGCTTGTGAGTATTCCACTAGATTTTTTTACCTTCTCAACAGTAGGATAATCAGTAAGGGAGTGGAAATTATGCGGTGGACCAAGGGAAGTGCAAATATTCTTTTTTTTTTTTAAAGATAATGAGATTTTTTTTTTTTTCAAACTAGTGGGACTTCTTGAGCTTTTTCACACAGGCAATTATTGATAAGACAGAGTTAAGATGCGCTCTGCATCCGTTTAAACAGTCATTAGTTGACCCAGAGGAAGGAAAATTGGGAATCCATTCTTTAGGTCAAGCACGATTGCAACACAATGAAGGCGTGGTTTTTCACACTCTTGGAATCCATTCTGAAGGGAAGTGGACAAAGAAAAGGCGTAGAAATGAAGCACATTAGATATCACGCCTTGCTGCATAAGCTCTTCACGGCGTGCTTGGAGTACCTTATTACATGCGCCTGGGCTTTTAAATGAAAGGGCAGAAAATACAATTCCAAGACTGGAAAATTGTTCCATGCCGCTTGAGCTTTTTAATGTAATTGAACTCTATTTGTGTCACTATCCAATTGTTGATTGACTTGGCAAAAATTATACCAATTGTTCGTGTATAAAATTTATTAACATAATTGCAATTATGCTATTTCACCTTATGCACATTATTGTGAACCTCAGCACAAAATTATCTGTACAATAGAATTTTCTTAAAATACATATTGTTTATTGACTTCAACGAACAAGATGAAGGATTTCTAAGGAGCTTCAATGTTAAGTTGGAAAAAGTCCGAAGAATTTATTGTTTAGGCGCTAAAAAAAAAATCCAAAAATTCGACTACCAATCACTTTTGCCGGTCATTTTAAGTCCTTTGAGTCAAAGGTCATAACTAATAAATTCTCAATATTCTTTGGCTCTATTGTTGTATGGTCAAAGTGAAAACCAGCAAAAAATAAGAGGTCTACTTTTTGGGATTGGGGGAAATTTTTTCACTGAATTACTTGAAACATTGTTAGCAAATTTCTTTGTTGCCAGAAAGGGCCGACATCGGTGGTGAGCGTTAAGGTAGTTCTCTTATATTTAAGTTCCACGGGTGCATCATTCAGTTACTAATTGGCTGGATGTGTGTTGCTTGTGGGTTCCATCTTAAGTTTAGTTCACCCAAATGACCTTAGGTATTTTCATAATCTAATCACTAATTGAAAGTGATTCTTTGACAAAAAGAAAAAGCCAACGTTATGTTTGGTGAGTTTTGACCTAAGGTAAAAGATGAGAGTTTCTTGTCCCATATCGATGAGTGTTAAGATAATGCCCTTAGATTTAAATTCCACGGGTGCACCATTCAGTTACTAATTGACTAGATGTGTGTTGCTTGTGAGTTCCAGCTTAGGTTTAGTTCACTCAAGTGACTATAGGTATTTTCATAATCTAACCACTAACTGAAAGTGATTCTTTGACAAAAAGAAAAAAAAAAAAAGAAAAAGAAAGGGCTGACACAGTAAGGGCAAATAAGGTTCTTATTTTGATAGGTAGCCAAGTGCTCAATTGTATCATGCATCCTTTGCATAGAGTCCAGAAACGTGTATAATAAAAGAGTAGTTAGATATTTGTATCTATATCTATACTATATTAAAAATGCAGATTATGTCGAATGAATTAGATTTTTTTTAATAATAGTGTCCTGGAGAAAAAAATATAATAATTTAATTATGTTTCCAATTTTAAATACTTATTCTGTAGTTCATAAGCCCAGGCTATTATATTAATTTTGATGTTTTACTTTAGGAATATAATTTTATTAAGATTAATTTTCATGTAGAATAGAGACTCCAAGTTGGAAATATATAACGCCTTAGTTATGTTTCTAATTTTGAATGCTTATTCTTTGTTCATATGTAAAATTTTATTAAAGTTGATCTCCGTGTAAAATAGAGACTCCAATTTGGAAAGAATAACTTAGTTCTCTTCTAAAATTGAATACCTATTATATTGTTTATGAAAAACATATAATGACCTAATTACTTTCTAATTTGAGTACTTATTCTATAGTGCATTGGGCTATGGGTAGTTATGGCTCGATTTATTTGGGAATACAAAAATTTAGTAAAAGAAAGAAAAGAGTAGCAGTTACAGAAAGAGTAGCAGTTACAGAAAGAAAAAGGAAGAAAGAGAGGAAATGTGAGGGATTGAGGAAAGAAATTGTAGTGAGAGAATATTATTGATAGTAAGATTTACAGATTACACCAATCATAGCCCTTCTCCTTTTCTCTCGTGATTATATACGTTAGGAAAACAGTTAGCTAACTACTCCAATACCCCAACTAACTAACTGTCTGTCTAACTATTTTTGCCAACTTAGCAGACTAATGCTGCTACTCCAACTCTCTTTCCTGTATCTACTTAGTGATCAAAATGAAACGCTAGTCGTTTCATAATAATACTCCCCCCTTTTTTGAGATCCTAGTCTCTAGGATCAAAATCAGGAAACTGCGTATGGATACTGGACCACTCTTCCTTAGGTATCTTCTTTTGGAGCCTAAGTTCACCCACTTCAATCAGCAACTGATTCGCCAGTTTACCCTTCCTCTTAACACTCCTTCTAGCTAGCACAGATTCTGAGGACCATCTTTAAGAATCCTTCGAAGGTCATTTCAGGTAGATTGGTACTGATACTATGTCCTTTAACAGCTTGCTTTAAGCAGTGAAACATGAAAGATAGGATGGATCATAGATCCTTCTGGAAGTTCCAACTTGTAAGCTACTTGGCCTATTTTCTGCAAGATCTTGTAAGGTCCATTAGTATTTAGAGGATAGCTTCAAAGTCTTCCTTATTGTCACAGAGCTTTGCCTGTAAGGTTGGAGTTTGAGATATACAAAGTCTCCTTACCTGAAATTGTCTCTCTGATCTTCTTACATCCGCAAACTGCTTCATTCTGTTTTGAGCTCTCATCAAGTTTTGTCTAAGCAATTCATTGACTTGATGTTTGTCTACAATCCAATCTTCTACAGCAGCCATTTAGGTGTTTACTTTTTCTAAGGTCAACTAAGGTGGGGGATAGCCATACAGTGCCTGAAAGGGAGTTGTCTGGATAGTTGTGTGAAAGTTCGTATTGCACCACCATTTAGCAACAGCTAAATAGGCTTTCCACTTCTTAGGTTGTTGGAAACACATGCATCTGAGGTAAGTTTCAATGCATCGGTTCAACCTTTCTATTTGGCTGTCAATCTGGAGGTCGTATGAGGTTGACATGTGTAGCTGAGTTCTTAACTTGGTCAGTATCTTCTGCCAAAACAAACTAAGAAAAATCTTATCTCTATCTGAAAAATACTAAGGGATAGGCCATAAAGTTTGTGCACTGTTTTGAAGAATAGAAGAGCAATCGACTGTGTCGAGTAGTGAGCTGGAATAGCCATGAAATGGCTATACTTAGTAAATCTATCAATCACCACTAGAATCCCTTGAAAACTCCCCGACTTAGGCAGGCCTTCTATAAAATCCATGGCAATATGATGCCAAGCCTGGCTAGGTACAGGCAAAGGTTGCAGAAGCCCTAGGTATCTGCAATGTTTAGTCTTATTCCTTTTGCAATTGTCACATTTCTGGACCCATTCTTCCGTTCTTCTATTTTCCTCTTCATGCCTGGCCAAGAGAAATTACTCTTAAGCCTCTTGTAAGTCCTCAAATTCTCTGAATGACCTCCCAAGGGTGTTTCATGTATGCAACCAATCAATTTATTCCTTAATTCTCCAATAGACCCCACATAGATTTTTCTTTTGCACCTTAGAATGCCTTGTTGTAATATATAAATTTCTGACACACTATCATTAACATCCAAGGCCTGAAGTAGCTCCTGAGCTTTTTTATCTCCTTTGTAACTTTCTAAAACCTTATTCAACCAAAAAAGTCGAATCACAAAAACGCTGAGAGCCATGTTTTCTTCTAGGACCCGCTGATCAAGGTTCTCATTTTCCTTCATAGAAAAAGCATCCGCCACTAAATTCTCCTTCCCCTTTTTGTAATGGATTTCATATTCCAATTCTAGGAGTTTAGTTAACCATCTTTGCTGTAGAGGTGTGGAAATCTTTTGCTCTAACAAAAATTTCAGGCTCTAATAGTCTGTTTTTATAATAAAGTGGGATTCTAAGAGGTAGTGTCTCCATTTGAATACAGCAGTGATGAGAGACAACAATTTTTTCTCATAAATGGATAACCCCTGATTCTTAGGTCCCAATGCTTTACTTAGGAATGCCAGTGGCCTCCCTTGCTGCATTAAAACTGCTCCCAGTTCTTTATGACTAGCATTTGTTTCTAACATAAAAGGGAGGGTGAAATCTGGTAAAGTCAAAACTGGTGTTGAACTCAAGGCCTGCTTCAATTGTTGAAATGCCTTCTCCGCTTCTACACACCAACCAAATGCTTCTTTTTTCAATAGCTCAGTGAGGGGTTTGGCCATTAATCTATAGCCCTTCACAATCCTCCGATAATAGCCAGCGAGGGCCAATAACCCTCTCGACGCTTTCACGGTAGTTGGAGTAGGCCAAAGTCTAATAGCAGCCACTTTTTCTGGGTCAGCCATTACCCTTTCTCTTGATATGACATGTCCTAAATACTCAACTTGAGACTGTCTAAAGGTACACTTGGAGAGCTTAACAAAAAGAGAGTGTTTCGTAAGAGTTTCAATGACATTTTTGAGGTGAGAAATATGAGAGGTCCAGTTAGCACTATAGAATAAGATGTCATCAAAGAACATAAGAGCATAACGCTTGAAATAAGGTTTAAAAATAGTATTCATCAAGGCTTGAAATGTGGTTGGGGCATTGGTCAAGCCAAAAGGCATCATCACAAATTCGTATAATTCTAAGTGGGTCTTAAAAGCTGTTTTAGGGATATCAGGTAGATGCATTCTAATTTGATGATATCTGGACCTTGAGATCAATCTTGGAGAATATTTTTGCCTCACTTAAGTTCATCCAGAATATCATCAATTATGGGAATGAAAAATTTGTCCTTTTATTAGTGAGGTTGTTTAGTTGTCTATAATCAATGCAAAACCTTCATGAACCATCTTTTTTCTTTACTAGTAACACTGGAAAGGCAAATGGGACTATGACGGTTTTGAATGATGCCCCATTTGAAGCATTTCTTTTACCTGTTTTTCTATTTCATTCTTTTGCAAATTGGAGATATCTATAAGGGGCAAGTTTAAAAGGTTTAAGCATCTGATTGGAAGATTTATGTGGTGGTCTAATGTCCTTTTAGAAGGGTAATACACTAGGTTCTCCAAATATATCCTTGTAGTCATCTAGTAAACTATTTAAGAGCTTGAGGTAAGAGAAATTTACCTGTGTATCAGTTACTTGAGTGTCCCGACCTACTATAAAGCTCTTTTTCTTAGTTTACTGCCTGCAGTAGACTTCATCTCTAGCTGTACTCCTTCTCACTACTGTTCTTTGTAGCACACTTGCTCTCCTTCTTTAGTCAATCACCATCTGCAACTCCTTGAAATCAAAGGTGATAGGGCTATGGGTTGCCTATGCAATCCACTCTCGAGGATGAAATCATAAGGCTCTCAGTTTAGAATGTGCATGTCGTGAGAAAATTTATGACCCTGTATTCCCCACGATAATTGGGGTATGAGACTTGGAGCATAACAAATATTCCTCATTAGCTATCCTCACCTTGAATAGGGGTGATTTTCTGCACTAATTCTGGACTCAATTCAACTACTAGAAGATTTGACAAAGTTGTGAGTACTTCCTCCATCCAACAAGTATGCTCAAAACCTTGCTTCTTGTAAAGCCCTTGGAGCTTTATGGCTGCTATGCCTAAGCTTCCCAGTTACGGAATGTATGGCAATCTCTATGTGCTTTCTCTTTGGTTCCCTCTATATTCTATTATCTCCTCCTTCCATTTCTCCCCCTTCTAGTTCTCCTTCCTCCACTATCAGCATGTGTATCTCTTTATTTTTACAGAGATGACCCAAACTATATTTGTCGCCACATTTGAAACAAAGATGTTTCTCTCTCCTGTGTTAAATCTCGGTAGGGGTGATTTTCTTAAAGACCCCTATGACAAGTTGCTTAAAACTTAGTTCAGTCACTTGTTTTGGAATAGAACCTACTCTTGCCCTATTGTTTTGCTGAATCTAGGTGCACTTTTGTGTTTCTTGTAGTAGGCTTCAAATGCATTTTCCTGGAGCCTAGTTATGTCAAAGGCTTCAGAAAGTTTTCTAGGTTTGTGAATTTTAACCATTGATCTTAGTTCTTCAGATAACCCACTTAGAAAACAAGAAACATAATAGGATTCATGAAGATCAGGAGCTTTTACCATTACTTTAGGCTTGAGTTTCTCAAATCTTTCTTGGTAATCAAGAACTAACGATCTCAACTTCAAGTTGTTGAACTCTTCTACTACATCCATTTGACCAATTTCTCCAAATCTTCTGATTAGGTCCTCTACAAACTCTCCCCATTCCACTTTCTCTTTTCCCACCTTACATTCCTAGAACCACAAATCTGCCTTCCCTTCCATATAAAGTTTTGCCATAACCATCTTTTGTTCCTAAGTTACTTGGGATACCTGGAAAAATTTCTGACATTTGCGAGCCCAGTCTCTTGGTTTTTGCCACTAGAAGTAGGAAACTCTATCTTTGGTAAGCTGTAAGAGTGGGAGTTCCTTTCTTGCTAGTTGGGTTCTCCTATCTCCCATCCTCTGTGATTTCCGCTTTGGGGGTTTCTTTCCACAGAGTCCTCTTGGGGTCCCAAGATTCCTCAATCTACTTGATAAGTTTTCATGAAATTATTGAACTGGGTTGTCATTGCCGCCATGTATGTCTTTATTTCTGCATTATTGGCTTCTAATTTCTCCTCCAAACTCTTTATCTCTGCAACTAAGGATTCAAGAATTCCTTGAATTCTTATTTCCTGTTTCTTCAGCTGTTCCTCTAGAAGCTTGAATCGCGTGCCATCTGCCATTTTTCTTCCAAGGATCGACAACTCTGATACCAATTGTTATGACTCTATTTATTTGGGAATCCAGAAATTTAGTGAAAGAAAGAAAAGAGTAGCAGTTACAAAAAGAAGAAGGAAGGAAGAAAGGAAATGTGAGGGATTGAGGAAAGGAATTGTAGTGAGAGAATTTTATTGATAGTAAGATTTATAGATTACACCAATCATAGCCCTTCTCCTTTTCTCTTGTGATTATATACGTCAGGAAAACAGTTAGCTAACTACTCCAATACCCCAACTAACTAATATCCTGTCTAAGTACTTCTGCCAGCTTAGCAAACTAATGTTGCTACCTCCAACTCTATTTTCTGTATCTACTTAGTGATCAAAATAAAACGCTGTCATTTCATAACAGTAATGTCAATTTTGATGTCATATTTAAGCAATAAATTTTTTTTTATTAAAGTTAATTTCCATATAAATTAGGGACTCCAATTCAAAAAAAATTAATGACTTAGTAATGTTTCTAATTTGATAACCTACTATTATGTTAACTTTGTTAATATTAAGCTCCTTTATATATATATATATATATATATATATATATATATATATATATATGCATAAGAATGTTTTGAGTGCATGAATTTATGGATAAATTATTTCAAGACTGATTGTTTAGCTTAAGCCCAACAGCTGTCAAATAAATATTGGGTCAATAAGGACGTCTCAACCGGTGAAGCCCAAATAGAGATCATCAAGATGGGAACAGGTAATTAAAGAGAACTTCTATAAAATGTACCAAGCCTGATCATTTAAGAGCTTTTGAGTTTCAAGCATCAACAAACAAGTCTCAACAAAATCTTTTCTCAAGCTTAAATCATCAAAAGGGCATCTTTAACGCAGCCAATCCCTTGATGCTGATGGGGTGTTATCATTCCATTTTGATCTTGAAAGCAATCTTTTAAAAACCGGACCGGTAAATGAACCAGGAGGGGCCTTCGGTTCGCGGTCCGACCGGTCGGACCGGTCGATCGGGGTTCAATGATTTTTTACTTTTTTTAAATTTAATTTAATGTATAATATAAAATAAATACTAGATATACTCCGTTCTGTTGATCTGGTTAACCCATTAATTGTTTAAATATATTCAAATATACAAGTTAATGAATTTATTATATTTGGTAAAAATTTTATGAAATATTCTATGTCTATAACAATTAAATTAACAAAGAAAATGACATTACAAGTATAAAACATATAATAACTATAAAAAGTAAGTGTATAGGGAAAAAAATACAGGATAAAACGCATATTTTAAATTCACAACTAAAGTATATTTTATTTTTAAATATTTTAAATTACAGACTTGAATATTCTAAATTGTTAAACCACATTTGTTGCATGTTTTCACATTTTTTACTCTTTTAATATCGTCAAGACTTATTTTCCAATGTAAATTTTAAATTTATTTTAATACCAAATAATACAATTAACTTTGTATATAGGCCGGTTCGAGTAAATGTAATTTTTTTAAATAAAAAAATTCTTTTGTCCTATTTTTTAAGGTAGGTTCACATACTCAAATAATTTTCAAATTTCAATTTGATTGTCTTACTATTAGTTTAGTTTTGTTACCACACCTAATGAGAGCTAATTTCTACAAATTTGTATCAATCTAGAATTTGATTTAAAATTTCTTAAAAGGGACCTAAACTTTATTTAGAATCGGTTCTCAAACTTTAACTTTAGATGTATTCTCTTCAAAGTAATTTTATGTTTGACGTATCAGATTATTTAGCGCAGTCAATTTGATCTATATAGAGTAGTCTCAAAAATAAAACTAACAAGTAAATCTATTTGCTTATTAGTTATTAATTTAATCAATTCTTTTTAATTTACATAATTTCTTTTAATATATCAAGAAAAGGTGGATATGTGATGCTATTAAATTGGAATCAATATATTGCATTGAAAAATATAATTTTAATAATTTGAACTGATTTTTAATTTTATTAATAAAAGAAATAGCTTTCTACCCACTTACTTCTAAGATGTCATGCATGCTTATTATTGAATAATGATTAACCATAATTCAAAATTTTAAACAAATGACTTACAAAAATACTAATTTAAACTTTTAATTAGGAGAATGTTTTGGGCATAAAAATGAATGATTAAACAATTTTGATATAAGGGCTAATCTTAGTATGAGAGATTTTGGTAAAAGTACATCTAAGATTTCTTTCATATAATGAATTTGGATGACAAGATAAAAAGGTAAGAATCAATTAATTTCATTAAAAATAATTAATAAAGAAAACAAAAAATAAAAAGTTAAGAATTAATTAAATTCATTAAACATGGTTAATGAAAATAAAGAAACTAAAAAAATAAGAATGAGTTAATTTTGTTATACATAATTGATAAAGGAAATAAAGAAACTAAAAATGTAATAATCAATCAATTTTATTAAAATGGTTAAAGGAAAAAACCAAATGAAGAACAAATAAAATATATTGGAACATAAAGGCACCAAACAAAAGCAGGCTCAGTGGCTGCCACCTTAATCTTTGCAGAAGAGGTTGCAGGTTCGACGCCTGGGGCTTGCAGCAAAGGTCCAAAAATTTTTGAAAAAGGTCAAAGTTCCACAAACCGTCGGTTCAACGGTTGGCCGGTTCAATTTGATTCATGACGGTTTTGAAGATAAACAGTGATTTACATAGAATCGGACCGGAAGTCCTGGTCCGATTCGCAGGTCGAACCAGGTTGAACCGGCCGGTCCGGTCCGATTTTAAAAACATTGCTTGAAAGTCATTCATTTGACACCTTTATTAGGTGTAAGGACTCGATTTTGGGGTCACACATTGGCTTGAATCATACTTGTAGATATATTTCTTATGATCTCAGTTGTAACTTGTGATGTATGAACAACTTGAAGCTCAAACCTGAAATTCTAAGATTTGCTTTTCAAGTAATGTTCGATTAAAATATTTCTTCGGAGAATCCATGCCTAGCAATTTTCCTTTTATTAAAAAACTGAGAATAGACAACACCATTAACCCTTCAGGAAAAAAGCCACTTTACATCCAAAAAAGGATAAAAAAAATGATATATTAACATAAAAGGGCTTCAAAAGTTTGATTGCCTTCAAATCTCTCTCTTTTTTTTTTTCCCTTGTACTTTAATTTTCTTGGAGAATAGAACGATTTTATTTATTTTTTTTTGTGGCAGAAGGGAAGGTTTCTAAGGGGTTTTTGAAGTTTCAATTGTTTAAATGCTAGTAGATTTTGTGATGTTTTACACCTTTGTTGCAATGTTTTACATGGTTCGGTACAATTCAATTAACAATTTTACTATCCCGGATTCGTGCTTTTCCCCCTCAAGGAGCACAGTGTAGAAAAATGATAGATGACATTAATTTTATTCATATGTTTTAAGATCACAGAACAGGAAGAAAATTGCAAGTAATCTTTAGGTAACACAATGGAAAAATATAGAGTTTGATCTTTATGAAGGGCATGCCTGGATGATGACAATTTTAGGTAAATGCAGTAATACTTCAAAATTGTAGAATAGAATTTATTCTGGTGCCTGCCAATTTTTATCTCAGGTCAAGTAAATCAAATTTGAATGCTTGGTGAAGAAACGCGGTGGTATTTCACAAAGGTTGTAAAGAAGTTATGGGCCAGTCAAGCATAAAAATGTCCAACGTAATGATCATTAGGTACCCTACCATGTACCATCCAAGTTCAAGACTTTATAAATTGCTTATTACATGGTGCTTTAAACTTTGAAGTAACCAAACTGCAATAATATTTGTTATTCAATTGCTGATTGACATGGCAATCACAATTTTGTTATTGTGATTTTGTAGACATACATACAAAACTATTTGAGCTAATGTATTATTAACCTCATCTAACACAAATTGTATGTCAACATGACAACTACATGAGGAATTTTTTTTTTTTTTAAATAAGGGTTTATTGTGCCTTCGTAGGGACATTCGAGCTCTATAGTTTTCATAAGAGATGTAGATCTTACAAAAAAAAGTCATTATTTCTAATGGTAAAAATCCTGACAATTTAATCCATAAGTGGAAAATCTTCAAAAAATATGTCGTGTCAATCACTTTTGCCAACTATTGAGGCCTTTTGAGTCAAGATCAAGAAATGTGGGCCCTTACCCTTAAGCTATGTTAGAGTATAAGCCACAAGTAAACACTGAAGTCAAGCTTAGCTGCTTGTTAGGTCTAATTCATATGAAACAATCCGCAAGTGGTGGATGTGAATCATGCCCATATCCATCAAATTCCAAGAAATTGAAGGGAGGAGGAAGGGAAAGAATGAAGATTTTTTTTTTTTATTATACAATGAGATTTTTTTTTTTTTTGAAATCTTCATCCGTTTTAAAAGTGACATTTGATCTAAGGATAGAAAATTGGGAATTATGATATTTAGCTCAACCAAGACTGCAACATAATAAAGGCGTGGTTTGAAGGGGAAAGAGATATAAAGAGAGGGAGAGAGCAGAAGTAGAGAAAGAGGGAGAGAGAAAGGACCCCCGGGGGTGAAAGAGACGGAGGAGGAGTGAATTGATGAGTGATGTTTCTTAGACTGGCATTTGCTTTTCAAGGCTACAATCACACCTTGCAGCCAACTCACTCAACTCAGAGTCATACTTGTGCTTTTTTCCTGTTTCTAGCGTTACCCTTTTTTGGACGGATGAGGGGCGACAAATCTAGTGTCACAGGCTTCAGAGTTCAGATCCAATGCCCAATACTGTCTCCTTTTATTTTTTTTTTTTGACAATTCGGGGAAAGGGGAAAGGGAAACCCAACCTACTCAACCCAAACTGAAAGCCAGAATGGGAGAGGAACCTAAACTTGACCCCACAAACCCACTCCAAAAGCCATGGTAACTTTTAGAGGGGCCACAGGAGCTTAAGTACTAACCCTAACAAGCAACTTAGTACCGATGTGGGACGTTTTGTTTTTTTGACAATTTGGGGAAAGGGGAAAGGGAGACCTAACCTACTCAACCCAAACTGAAAGCCAGAATGGGAGAGGACCTAAACTAGACCCCACAAACCCACTCCAAAAGCCATGGTAACTTTTAGAGGGGCCGAAGGAGCCTAAGTACTAACCCTAACAAGCAACTCGTCCCGATGTGGGACTTTATGTTTTTTTGACAATTTGGGGAAAGGGGAAAGGGAGACCTAACCTACTCAACCCAAACTGAAAGCCAGAATGGGAGAGGACCTAAACTAGACCCCACAAACCCACTCCAAAAGCCATGGTAACTTTTAGAGGGGCCGAATGAGCTTAAGTACTAACCCTAACAAGCAACTCGTCCCGATGTGGGACTTTATGTTTTTTTGACAATTTGGGGAAAGGGGAAAGGGAGACCTAACCTACTCAATCCAAACTGAAAGCCAGAATGGGAGAGGACCTAAACTAGACCCCACAAACCCACTCCAAAAGCCATGGTAACTTTTAGAGGGGCCGACAGGAGCTTAAGTACTAACCCTAACAAGCAACTAGTCCCGATGTGGGACGTTTATGTTTTTTTGACAATTCGGGGAAAGGGGAAGGGAACCTAACCTACTCAACCCAAACTGAAAGCCAGAATGGGAGAGGACCTAAACTTAACCCCACAAACCCACTCCAAAAGCCATGGTAACTTTTAGAGGGGCCGACAGGAGCTTAAGTACTAACCCTAACAAGCAACTTAGTCCCGATGTGGGACTTTATGTTTTTTGACAATTCGGGGAAAGGGGAAAAACTTTTGCTGGCCATTTTAATTCCTTCAAGTCAAAAGTCATTAATAATAAATTCTCAATGCTCGTTGGCACTATTGTTGTATAGTCAAAGTAAACACCAGCAAATTTTAAAGATGAACTGCGTGAAACATTCGTCCTTCTATTCAAACCAACACCTCAAAAACTAGGAGGTCTGCTCTTTGGGAATGGGGGAAATTTTTTCTCTGAATCAGATGAAACATTTGGCTCCGTTTGGATAAGATTGTTTGGAGTTTTTTTTTTTGAAAACTATTTTAAAAAAATTATTAGAAGTGTTTTTCGTTGACTTTTTTTGAAAAGGTGAAAAAGTATTTGCATGTAAATTTTTTTTTTGAAGTGACATGATAGTTTGAAAAGTAAATAATTAGTGTAGGAAGGTTTTTGAATGGTTCAAAAATTTTGAATCAACTTGTACGTATTTTTAAATGATTGTATAAGAAAGACATTGAATTTTTTTAAGAAAGTTTATTTAACAAGATAGAAAAAGGCGCTAATCCAATTAAGATGCAATCCATAAAGTTGGAAAAAGTAACGAAGATGGCGTTCACTTCATCTTTATGTTTGATATGGACATTTGAAACTTTCCATTTGTCAACTCATGGCAGACATTTTGAACCCAAAAAATGAAACAATAATTTTTTGTCTTTATGCACAAAAATTTTCTAACGGCCCAAAAGGGGTTGGGAAAATTTTTTTCAAAAAATGGCTCAAAAAAACTTTCCAAAAAGAGCCAATGGCTGACACAGTATGTTTTCATTTCATTACCATGAATTGTATCCCATAAAGTCCATAATAGTCGAACATGTAAAAATTATTCTCCAAATAACTTTATGTATTTATATGATTGTATTTTGATTATTGAATGATATCAAATTGAACTATATCAAAATTGAGTCAAAGTACTGAAACATTTCAAGCTTGGTTGGTAGTGTGGATACAAACAAAATCAATCAACTTCAGTAAACGAAAACACACGTCAACAAGTCAACCCAAATAATAAACAATAAATAAGTACACAAATTGAGAAAAGAGATTGGCTGTGTAATCTTTTTTGATATTATCTTTTTGCAATTTCAGAAGTTAGAACCACCTCCCAAAATTAAGCCATGGATACAGAGCGGAGACTGTATTATGTTTCTTTTCTTGCAAGCTTGGTGCTGTATTCTTTGCCATATTTAGGTGGCCAAGAACAAAATTATAGCTCCATTGCAAACCTTTCAACTACATGGATCAACCGTCCTTTCGTGTTTGCCAATAGCTCAACATTCGCACCCATCCTAACGCAAGGAGGTGATGGAACAAGATTTGCTTGTGGCTTTTATTGTAAAAGTTATGGTAGTGAGTCAAGTGACTGCGTTTTTGGAGTCCTAATTTATCATGATAGATTTACCCCGGATTTCATGCTGCAATGCCCGCAGTTGGTCTGGTCTGCTAACAGGAATAATCCAGTCCAAACCAATGCGAAATTGGAACTTGGGCAAGATGGAGATCTGGTCTTGGCAAACTCGGATGGCACATTGGTGTGGTCCAGCAACACAGGAGGAAAGTCTGTTTCCGGATTGACTTTGACAGAAATGGGAAATCTCGTGCTCTTTGGCAGAAACAACGAGACCATTTGGCAATCGATTGATCATCCAACTGATTCGTTTCTCCTGGGACAGAAGTGGGCTCAAGGGCAGCAGTTGAAACTGACAGCCAGCGTTTCAGCAACAAATTGGAGTGAAGGTATGTTTACTCTTTCTGTCAGTTCAGAGGGCATGTCAGCTTATATTGAGTCCAATCCACCTCAAAGATATTATATAAATAGATTCGATAGAGATAGTTTCTATGACTATGCCGTTGAATTCAGCAATGCAAGCTTTGGTAACTTGAGCTTTGCTCCTGCATCAGCAGCTCAATTCATGAAATTTGGGCCTGATGGGCATCTAAGAGTGTATCAGTGGGCAGTAACAGATTGGCAGGTTGCTGATGTCTTCACCACAGATGCTGGTGATTGTGGGTACCCCATGGTGTGTGGAAAGTATGGTGTCTGTTCAAACGGACAATGTGGTTGTCCAGAAACAACCAATGGCCAAACAACCTTTTTCAGCCAAATAAATTTCAGGCAACCCAATCTTGGATGTTCACTGGTTACTCCAATTTCCTGTAATCAATCCCAAGATCATAGTCTTCTGGAGCTAAAGAATACATACTACTTTGCATTTGATTTAAATGAAGAGAATATAATAGTGGAAGACTGCAAACATATGTGTTTAAGAAATTGTTCATGCAAAGCAGCTCTTTTTGTTATAGATTCCTTGCTTCACCCTTCAAAAAGGAACGGCAGTTGCTTACTTCTGAATGAAGTCTTTTCCATCACTGACAATAAGGATTATCAGGTATCACTTTATAACACCACTCTGTTTGTTAAGGTGCAAAATCCTTATGTGCAAAATCCTTATGTCAAATCATCACGGCGTAAAACAGTTATATTGGCATCTAGCCTTGGAGCTTTCTTTGGTGTGGCTTTTGTAACCAGCACTTGTCTTGTCCTTTCTCGAAATAGATCAAAGGAATCTGATGAAATTGAGGAGGATTTTCTCGACCAGGTACTAGGAATGCCTACAAGATACACTTATGAGAACCTAAAAGCAGCAACAGAAGATTTCAGTCAAAAACTTGGCGAAGGAGGATTTGGTTCTGTTTACGAAGGTGCGCTAAGTGATGGTACAAAAATAGCAGTCAAGTGTCTTGACGGTTTAGGTAAATTCAAGGACTCATTTTTAGTGGAAGTAAAGACAATAGGCAGCATTCACCATGTTAATTTGGTAAAACTGATTGGCTTTTGTTTTGAGAAGTCCCACAGGCTTTTGGTTTATGAATATATGGCTAATGGATCTCTGGACAAATGGATTTTTGGTGGAATGCTAGACTATTCTCTTCCATGGCAGACAAGGAGGAAAATCATCCTGGACGTTGCTAAGGGGTTAGCTTATCTACACGAAGATTGCAGTCGGAAAATAATTCATCTGGATATCAAGCCCCAAAACATCCTAGTAGATCAAAATTTCAATGCAAAAGTTTCTGATTTCGGATTGTCAAAGCTAATTGAAAAAGATCAAAGCAGAGTTGTCACAACAATGAGGGGAACACCAGGATATTTGGCTCCGGAATGGCTGAGTTCAGTTATTACAGAAAAAGTGGATGTTTATAGTTTTGGCATTGTGATGTTGGAAATTATTTGCGGGCGGAAGAATTTGGATTGGTCTAAGAATGAGGAAGATAGACATTTGCTTAATGTATTCAAGAGAAAAGCGGAAGAAGAAAAACTTCAGGACATGGTTGACCAGAAAAACGCAGATATGCTGATCCACGTTGAGGAAGCTGTGGAGATGACGAAAATTGCTGCATGGTGTCTGCAGAGCAATTTTACTAAGAGGGCTTCAATGTCAGTGGTGGTTAAGGTACTGGAGGGTTTGGTAGCTGCTGAGACCAATTTGGATTATGACTTTACCAATTTTGCTAGGATGGGAGAAGTTGGCAATCAAAGGAAAGAAGCTGTTGATGTTACCAGTCTGTTGTTACCTTCAGATTTATCTGGACCGAGATAGATGAAAAACTTTAATCTTTAGGCTCAAGTATTAAGACATTACAGCCAATTTAGTGATCCAACTTTGTTTGATAAGCTGCAAGTTTTTTAGTTCCAAATATCAAAAAAAAAAAAAAGATATATGTGTACTATCTATGTGGCCAAAACCATTTTAATGTGGAGTACTTACTGATGGATCTAGTGTACATTCTACTTTTATCATTAAAGTTGCAAGCATGTAACTGCATTTAAGTTTAAGGCTTTGGTGGATATTTTAACGCCCATGCTCTTATGTTTAGTCTGTGATATTAGTTTTCTAACTGATTTGAGAATGAATAGAGCATTGTGAACAGATATAAGTACTACAATTTCAATAAGCATATATACACGTAACAAAGACAGCAAAAATCCTTATTAAATTTGAACTGACTCTGGCTCAAACAATGTCAGTTCTTAACATGACAAAATGTAATTTCACTATATGATTTGCTAGCTCCAATCGTACTACCACGTGTGTGGAAAAGTGACAGATTATCTGGGTAAGTTTGTTGGATTAAAATATTTTTCTTAAAAAATTATTTTTTTAGAGAACATTTACATAGAAAAGTCATTTTTCTTACAATTTTTCAGTATTGGATGACAATCTGAAAATTTCTGAAAATAGGAATATTTTGATATTTTTTATTTTTAATATTTTTAATACGAGTTAAAAAGATTAGTAAGAATTGCAATACCTGAATCCATGTAGCATAGATTACAGTACATGTTTCTATATGAAATATGGAGATGTAAATGCATTATAGCTATACACTAGACTTCAAGAAAATTTAATTATAAACAGAAAAACAATCCAATAGTCCTCAAATGCGAAATGACACACTGGATCTGATTTGGAATATAATCATTCCATAAGGAGCATGAGTATAGGATGGGGAAAGTTCACAGGAGAAGCGTTGAAAAAATCATTGCTATTGCCAATTTTGCTTTCAAATAACGAAGTTTTGTCCAATACATATTCCGGGTCCCCAGCCAAACGGGAAAAAAAAGAACTTGGCCCCTAGATGCGGATGAAACTCCTTCACTAAATTTCTCTGGCTTCAAATCTTTTGCATCATCACCCCATACTTCGGGGTCATGATGCAACAAAATTGCTGGCAATGTGAGCAGCAACCCAGCAGGCAAAGTAAATTTTCCTATTCTAGTTTCTTCATGAATTCTTCGACTAAGAAAAAACAGCGGAGGATATGGTCCGAAAACCTTGTTCAACATCATCGTCACCCGCAATAATACCATCGTAAGTCTATACTAAAGAAAAATACCCTCCACAAATGCAACAGGAGCTAAAAAAAATTGGAATTAGTTTAAAGCATAATGGAGGGATTTCACCTCAAAATTGCAAGTTTTGGGCATTTACCGCATCAGTCTTCTAATCTAAACTTCTCATTCTGAAATCATAGAAAACTAAATAACTTTGTACCAGGCTAAAAAAAGAAAACTGTGAAATTTATTGTTTACTCGCTCTCATAAGGCTTGAATTGAACCTCGGTTTTCTTGGCGAATGGAACGGATTTTTTTTTGGTAGCAGAAGGGAAGTGACTTAAGGGGTTTTTGAAGTTTCAACTGTTTAAATACGAGTAGACTTTGGGAAGTGACTTCAGGAGCATAATGTACAAAATAATAGGTGACATTAATTTTAGGCCAAAATTCACTTTGCACCTCCAAATTTATACCGGATTCTCATTTTGTATCTTAAACTTTAATTTTGGATAGACTGCATACTCAATTATCCAAAACATTCCATTTAAGTCCAATCATTAATGGAGCCGACCAAACTAACGGACTTAGGCACATGTCTGCAATGTTCTTTTAAGTCTAATTGTTAACAACGTCAATTTTGGACAGATTACAATCCTGAACTGTTCAAAACATTCTATTTGAGTCAATCGTTGCACGCACGTGCCTAACTTCTGTTAATTTAGTTGACGCCATTAACGATTGGACTTAAATTGAATAAGATATGTGTTACTGTATTATTTTATTGACATGTAAGCAAAACTATTTGAATTGATGCACGTTACCGGGACCTCCCCCATCCAAAATCTACGTTAACATGACTCGAGAAAGTATTTTTGAAATAAAGATTTATTATGCCCTCTTAGGGACTTAGGAGCTCTATATTTCCACATGAGATGTTGATTTCACACGGAAATCATTATCTAAAATGCAAAAAGGCTGTGAAAATTTAATTTACACGTGGAAAATATGCTAAAAGTTTAATGTAACAATCACTTTTGTCAGCTATTGTGGTCTTCAAGTCAAGTTCAACACGTCAATAAGGATAATAGAAGAACTTACCCAAAAAGAAAAAAAAATGAAGAAAGTTATTGCCTACTATGGCTTACCTCTGTTTGTAAATGAAAAAAGTAATTGCCTATCATTACTTAGCTCAGTTTGTATATGAAGTTAACTTCCTATCCTTATCTAGACCGAGGTAGACTAGAAACTTTAATTTTTCTCAACATTTTTACAGCCGATAATATATTTTGTAATGTAAGTGATCTAAATTTATATGCATAAGAGAGTTCACAAAACTTTTCTTCAAAGAAACACGATAGTTATAAAAATGGTTTTAGAATGCAAACGATGCTAAGTTTAGTACTACATTAACAAGAAAATACAAAACAAGATCTAAAAAAATCTACTAAATTTTCTCTTTTACTTAAGTTTATGGACATAAAAGAATTAATCAAATTGTCCATAAATTTTTTTTGTTCACATAACGATATTAGTAGCTAAAGTAGCATTTGATTAATGCAAGTAAAATGATGAAGAAGTTTATAATGTATTTGTAAAAATGTCAAGCAACATAAGAAATCTCTCTAGTTTAAAACATTTTTGTTTCTTGATCCTCGTTGACATAAAAAAGAGTTTTTTTGTTTTTGGAGGAGCTAGTGGGCATCCACTAAATTTTTTTACCTTCTCAAGAATAGTATAATCAGTAAGGGGGTGGAAATTATGGGGAGAAAATGAATAACGTAGGAAGACGGTAAGAAGAACAGATTCTATCTTTTTCAGCATAATTTGAAAGAAACTAGAGAAATAATTTAGGTGCATACAAGAAAAGAATTTGACAATTCACAATTCATTAGCATTTGTTGTCTTAGCTCACGAGTAAAACCATACCAAATTTTTAGGACAGTGTACGTTGTACGTCGCATGTCCCTCTTAAAAAATGATTATTAAGAAATAATTTTTTTCAAGTTTAATAAAAAGAATATGTGATCAAATTATTTAAAATGGTTCAAAATATATTAAGTTGATTGATATTTTAAATAATAGTTTAGTTTAGTTTAGTTTGAGAGCGCGTGTTCTTTCGTAAAATTATTGCTGATAATGTAATATGCTAAACCGCATGAACCCCATCTCAATTCATAAAAATTCTCTTTATTTTCAATTCAGTCACAAATATTCGTCTTGTTCTTTTTTCTAATGTTCATTTTCTCTATCAATTCTCCTTAATTCGATTATTGCTTTATAACTTGATGTCTAAAAATGGTCGATGTACGAAATTCTTTTTCAAGTAATATTGTTTTCTTTTCTTATATGGAATATTAAAAATCTATCCAAGAGCAATATATTTAACTTTTTTACTGTAAATATTTTTGATTGCATAAAAATAAAAGATTACTCAATTGCATGATATTTTTAGCAGATAGAACATTTAGTCTGTCATCCGTCTAATTATTCTTTGAACTTACTTGTATATTTCAAATATAAATGTCCTTCTATTATATGTTAATGTCTTTTCTTTTGATCGATATTTAAGGAAAGCTTATTCATAAAAAATGTTTTAGTACATCTAAAATTTTAAAATTCTTCAAAGGTTTAACAAAAAAATATAAAGCAAGGGGAGTTCTAATAACAAGAAGTGTTGTGCAAATATCTCTAACCTGTTCATTATCTATGTTTATATAGGATTATAATAACAAAAACAGACTTAACAATATTGAGAATGTTAAATTTTATGTGAATAGGTTTCATTGTGTAATTAGGAAAATCTCAACCTTCATCCCAATATTATTGATAGTAGGAGTTTGCACACGTTTAGACACACAAAATTCGGAAATCAAGACAAACAGGGCAATACGGCGACTATTAAATACTTCATCTAAGCACTTGCTTTTTCTATGTAGAGTACATTTTTATTTGCTTTTCTCTTTTGTGTAAAAAAGATTTAGAGTTTTTTGGCATACCAATATGAGTATCAATCATTATTTGGTAAAATATATATAAGAACAAATATATTTGTGTGTGTAATTAACTTGTTGTTCTTTAGTTTTATAGTCTAAATTAGCTAACTATAAAAAATTTTCCGTAAAATTATCGTTTCTTGTTTAATAATTTCTAAAAGCCATCTTAAAAAAATCCTATTTCACTGAAGCAATTCTATAAGGACATTTTTCAATCAAATATAATTCTCATATGAATCCTCAATATATTTCATTAAACTTTCGTAGAATTGCCTTTTTTTATCGTGACAGAATTAACAATCACTCTTACGTCTATCACGGAGTGACACATATCAAACCACAAATTTTTTTTAATATTTAACATGATAAACAAATACCAGAAACATCTCAATATAATTTTCAAAGTTGATGGGAACTCACGCAATACCCAATATTAATTTCCTAACGTTAACCTTTATGAAATTCGTAACCAGAGGATTATCTCATCCAAGGACCGTTTTGTAATATCAAGATGTAAATTAATCTCAGTTAAGGGTCTATTTGTATGAATTAAAAATATTTTTCTGGAAAACATTTTCAAAATTTTTTTAGGTGCCAAACATTAAAAAATATTTTCTTGACTGAAAATAACTTTCATACTTAATGAATGTAAGTTAGCTTCCTTAGAGTTCAAGAGTGAAATTAAACCTTAAATAGCTACTTTTATAAATTCAGTTACCAAACTAATTTTTGATTTTAATTCTTATCAACTAATTTTACAACTAATTTTTCATAATCTTGTGTTCCACAATAATATGATATATAATAGTTATGTATATTTTACCATTATATTATTTTGAAGATTAATTATAAACAAAAAAATCTCTAGTTAACTCTAGTTACTTGTCAAACATTTATTACAATTGTTATTAGTCTATATAACTCATTAATAATAATAAAAAAGAACATTAAAAAACTATTTTTCAAAAAAGTTTTATGTTGTCATCCAAACACCAAAAAATTGCAAGGAAAATAACATTTTCCACGTAAAATATTTTCTTAGAAAAATAATTTACTTAAAAAAATATTTTACATCAAACCAATCAGGCTCTAAAAGGAAAATTTTATTTCCAAAGCAAGCTGTCGCAAACAAAACTAAATAAAGTTGCCCATGATACCATATTGGATTCCAAAGTCTTCCATGTTCTTGGAACCACATAATAAAAATCTACTTGTCATAAAATTTAATTTATTTATTGTCGTTGATTGACTCTATTTTTCCAATAATACAAAATTTTAAAATTTCAAATTTGTAGCTTCAGTTTAGGGATGCTGGTTACCAGCCTTAAGTTCTGACGATTAGTGGGTAACTGGGAAGGAACTCAAGGTAGTGTACATATTCGTAAAACATACTTATAAGGAATTTTGGCTATCATGTATTGGACTTGGACAATATAATTTAAATAAATTAGAAAGGCTAAAGTGCGTGACATTACCTCAATTATAATTCTTCTTGTCCCTTTTTCAATATCGGTCGCCAAAATTCCAAACTTTTTTCCTTTTTTTTTTTTGTTCTGCGATAATTCTTTTTGTAAAGATATAATCGGTAAGAAAATCTAATTAACTCGGATGCAACATCCGGTCTCTTCTTTTCATTTTTTCCTTCCACATTTGTTGCCCTATTTCTTTATTTATGGTACCTTGAGTTTTTCTCTACAGTGTCCAAAATAGTTAAAACAAATAAAGATTATTCTCCAAGTAAATTTTCATTCCATTACCATGAATGTTTTCCCAAAAAATCCACAGTAGTTAACCCTGTAATATGATTGTATTTGATTATTGAATGTTTGCAATCTAGTCAAAGTATTGAAACATTTCAAACATAGTTGGTAGTGGATATAAATAAAAATCAGCCAACTTAAGAAAATGAATACACACATTTACAAGTTAATCCAAATAATAAACAATAAACAATAAAGAAGTACACAAAATCCAGAAAAGAGAATGCCTATGTAATCTTTCTTGATATCATCTTTGTGCAATTTCAGAAATTAGAACCACCTCTCAAAATCAAGCCATGGCTTTAGATGAGAGACTGTATTATGTCACTTTTCTTGCAAGCTTGGTGCTGTATTCTTTGCCATATTTAGGTGCCCAAGAACAAAATTATGGGTGTTAGGGTGTTAAATTGACATATATATTATAATTAATTTCCCTTTGTTTTGGTCAAGAATTGTGTTTAATACTTCCATTTATTCACTTCTTGTCATTTGGGCCTAATGTAGGAAATTATGGAGAAAATACTCTAAATTCGTCTAAAATTCCAGAAGACTATATCTGATATACCGTGACCACGGTCTACTCACGCTGCAGTGTAGAATTTTGGAACGTGAATTTTCAAGAAGGTTGAGTTTGAAGGGTCCCACTTTCTTTATAATGAGGAATGTCAGTATGCAAAATTCTTTATTGAAAAGAATTGGAAACCAAGACAAGAGGAGAGAGTTTGATTTGTACAAGGAATGAAAACTAAAAGGAAAGAAGAGGAGTTTGAAAAGGAAACAAAAATAAGGAAGGAAGGGAGAAAGGAAAGGAACGTGCAGGAGTCAATAGAAGACATAAAAGGGGAACGCAACTTTCTGCAGGAGGACATACGCAGCTTTGCAGAGAAAAATTAGAGAGTCTTCTTTTAGTTTTAGTTTTTTTAGTTTTTCTCTCTTCTCTCTCTAGAACAAATTCTTGTTATTTTTCTTTTGGTATTTGAAGACTCTTCTATCTAGTTGAAGGATAATTGAAGCTTTGGTTCAACTATTACTGTGAGATCTAATTGTTTTTATTATTTTCTGCGTTTTTGGGTATTTATTTATTCTTTGTTTAATTCCAAGATGATTGTGTTCATTCTTGTGTGATTATTTTTGTGCAGTTAAATAATTGGCCACTATTTAATTGTCAAATAATCTAAAGTCATCTAAAACGTCAAATCCGTAATTGTTTGATAGTTTTAGTATTTGTGGCAAGTGATTAATTCAATAGTAATAGAAACTTTTGGATTATATCGCGGGAATAAATAATCTAATTTGAATAAAGCCTCGTAGGTATTTGCTGGTTAGAATTGGTGGCTTTTCTAGATTTAAAGCTGTTGAATAATTGAATCCTAAGGTCGTACCTAGGGTTATTATTTGATTAGGGAAGTAATTAACGGTCGTACCTTGATTACCGACATAGTAAGGAAAGGCAGGTTGTTAGAGCTTCTCAACAATCATAACCAATTTATTCATGAACGTAGAAATTTATTATTGCATCGAGGATCAGTTAAATTGAACCAGAGTGAAAATTATTCCTTTGACTAGAGTTTAGGTTTTATTTGATTTCGTTTGACTTAATTTTGTGTTTTTCCTTTGAGTTTCTTAGGTTTAAGTTTATTTAATTATTCTCCAAACCCCCCATTGTTGTGATTTGAAATAGATAAATCGACCGGTCTCTGTGGATACGACCCTACTCACTACTATACTTGAGTATATTTTTCTTAGAGTAGGAATTTATTTTATTTTGCTGGTTTGACACCCAACAATGGGTCCATTGCAAACCTTTCCACCACATGGATCAACCATCCATCCGTTATTTTCAATGTTTCTTACCTTGGCAGATTCACGCCCATCCTAACGCGAGAAGGTGATGGAACGAGATTTGCTTGTGGCTTTTATTGCAACGGTTACGTTGATGAGTCAAGTGACTGCGTATTTGGGGTCCTAATTTATCATGATAGATTTACTCCGCCGAATGGATTTACTCCGGATTTCATGCTGCAATTCCCGCAATTGGTCTGGTCTGCTAACAGGAATAAACCTGTCCAAATTAATGCGACATTGAAACTTAGGCAAGATGGAGATCTGGTCTTGGCAAACTCGGATGGCACGTTGGTGTGGTCCAGCAACACAGGAGGAAACTCTGTTTCAGGATTGAACTTGACAGAAATGGGAAACCTTGTGCTATTTGGCAGAAACAACGAGACCATTTGGCAATCTATTGATCATCCAACTGATTCGTTACTCTTGGGGCAGAAGTGGGTTGAAGGGCAGCAGATGAAATTGACAGCCAGCGTTTCAGCAACAAATTGGAGTGAAGGTATGCTTACTCTCTTTGTCAGTTCTAAGGGCATGTCAGCTTATGGCGAGTCCAATCCACCTCAAAGATATTATAGGTATATCTTCGTTGAACATCCTGTTGAATTCAGCAATGGAAGCTTTGGTAGCTTGGATATTCCTCCTGCATCAGCAGCTCAATTCATGAAGTTTGGGCCTGATGGGCATCTAAAATTATATCAGTGGGCAGAAAAAGATTGGATGGAGGTTACTGATCTCTTCACCATATATGCTGGTAATTGTGGATACCCATTGGTATGTGGAAAGTACGGTATCTGTTCAAACGGACAATGTGCTTGCCCTGAAACAGCCAATGGCCAAGCACACTTTTTCAGCCAAATAAATTTCAGGCAACCCAATCTTGGATATTCACTGGTTACTCCAATTTCCCGTGATCATTCCCAAGATCATAGTCTTCTGGAGCTAAATAATATACACTACTTTGCATTTGAATTTGATTCAAATAAAGAGGAAACAATAGTGGAAGACTGCAGAAATATGTGTTTAAGTAATTGTTCTTGCAGAGCAGCTCTTTTTGCTATAGAAGTATTTTCAACAAGGAATGGCCGCTGCTTACTGCTGAATGAAGTCTTTTCCATTGCTGACAATGAGGATTATATGGGAACAGATAACATCACTCTGTTTGTTAAGGTTCAAAATCCTTATGTCAAACCATCAAGGCGTAAAACAGTTATATTGGCATCTAGCCTTGGCGCTTTCTTTGGTGCAGTTTTTGTAATCAGCTCTTGTCTCGTTATTTATCGAATTAGATCAAAGGAATCTGATGAAATTGAGGAGGATTTTCTTGATCAGGTACCAGGAATGCCAACAAGATACTCTTATGAGAACTTGAAAGCAGCAACAGAAGATTTCAGTCAAAAACTTGGCGAAGGAGGATTTGGTTCTGTTTATGAAGGAGTGCTAAGTGATGGCTCAAAAATAGCAGTCAAGTGTCTGGACGGTTTAGGTAAATTCAAGGACTCATTTTTAGTGGAAGTAAAGACAATAGGCAGCATTCACCATGTTAATTTGGTAAAACTTATTGGTTTTTGTTTTGAGAAGTCCCACAGACTTTTGGTTTATGAATATATGGCCAATGGATCTCTAGACAAATGGATTTTTGGTGGAATGCTAGACTATTCTCTTCCATGGCAGACAAGGAGGAAAATCATCCTGGACATTGCTAAGGGATTAGCCTATCTACATGAAGATTGCAGCCAGAAAATAATTCATCTTGATATCAAGCCCCAAAACATCCTATTAGACCAAAATTTCAACGCAAAAGTTTCTGATTTTGGATTGTCAAAGCTAATTGAAAAAGATCAAAGCAGAGTTTTTACAACGATGAGAGGAACACCAGGATATTTGTCTCCTGAATGGTTGAATTCAGTGATCACCGAAAAAGTGGATGTTTTATCTTTGGCATTGTAATGTTGGAAATTGTTTGTGGGCGAAAGAATTTGGAGTGGTCTAAGAATGAGGAAGATAGGCATTTGCTTAATGTATTCAAGAGAAAGGCAGAAGAAGAAAAACTTCAGGACGTGATTAACCAGAAAAACGAAGATACGCTGATCCACGTTGAGGAAACCGTGGAGATGTTGGGAATTGCTGCGTGGTGTCTGCAGAGCAATTTCACTAAGAGGCCTTCAATGTCCTTAGTGGTTAAAGTACTGGAGGGTTTGGTAGCTACTGAGACAAATTTGGATTATTACTTTACCAATTTTGCTAGGATGGGGGAAGTTGGTGATCAAAGGAAAGAAGCTGTTGATGTTGCCAGTCTGCTGTTACCTTCAGATTTATCTGGACCGAGGTAGATGAATAACTTTAATCTTTAGGCTCAAGTATCAACACATTACAGCCAATTTAATGATTCAACTTTGTTTGATAAGCTGCAAGTTTTTAAGTTCCAATTATCAAAAGAAAAAAAAGATATATATATGTATTATCTACGTGGCAAAAATCATTTTAATGCGGAGTTCTTAGTGAGAGATCTAGTATACATTTTACTTTTGTCTTTAAAGTTGTAAGCATGTATCTGCATATAAGGCTTTGGTGGATATTTTCATGCCTATGCTCCTATGTATAGTCTGTGATATTAATTTTCTAACAGATTGGAGAATGAATAATGCACTGTGAAAAGATATAAATACTACAATTTTAATAAGTACGTATACAATTTTAACAAAGATAGCAACAATCCTTGTCATATTTGAACAGACTCTAGCTCAGACGTTGTAATTTTTTAGCATAGGAAAATGGATTTCTTCAGCAGATGATTCACTGGATCCACTTGTACGACCAAAATGTGTGGAAAAGCAACATATTCTTTCGGTTCATTTGTTGGATATGTAAAATATTTTTCTTAAAAATTGATTTTCCAAGGAGAATGTTTTACATGCAAAAAGTCATTTTTCTTAAAATTTTTGGGTATTTGAATGACAATGTGAAAAATTTTTTAAAATGGAAATTTTTGATTTTTGATTTTTAATATTATTAATATGAGCTAAAAAGACTAATAACAATTATAATAAATGTTTGACAAGTAATTGGAATTAACTAAAAATTATTTTGTTTACAATCAATGTATAAGAGAATATAATAGTAAAGTATATGGGAAAAAAATGAGTTGCTAAGAGTTAAAGACAAAAATTAGTTTGGTTATTGAATTAAAAAAGTAGGTATTTAATATTTAATTTCACTTTTGTTCTTTATGGAAAATAATTTACACTCATCAAATACGTAAGTTGTTCTCAGGTAGAGGGACAAAATTTTGAAAAATACTTTACCCAAAAAATTCTGGTGTTTGGCCTTAAAAAATTTCTAAAATATTTTACAGGAAAATATTCTAATCTCAACCAGATAGACTTATGATCTAAAGCAAATTTCTGTACCTCACGTCATATTGACAATTAAAAGACTTTACTGCAAATCTTACAAAACATTAATTGAAGGCTATTAACTGCATTATTTGCAAAGGCAAGCGTAACTATGAACAAATAGAACACTACCAGTGTCACACCTCATGCCCGGATTATAATATTCATCATATCAAGATTAAGCTAAGACATAAGGCCATCAAAACAAAGGACTTAATCTTTCCAAAATAACCATTTCATTGAACTTTAACTCAAATATAATGTTATGTGATACATTACAAAAATACTCTTAAACAAAATAATGAGTTCATCTTATACATTTTCACAAAGATCACAAAAATATTTCTAAGTGGACCAATCTATACAAAAACCAATAGTTTGGGTTCTTTGCTATGTATCACATCTTTATCTCCCAAGGCTAATACCATGAGTCAGTACAATCTTCTTCAACAAAAACATTGTCGCGCCCCATTTTTCAAAAGTCGAAAAAAGGGAATTAATATGTTGTGTTTATTTGTTGGGAAGAGAGAATAGGTTTTTGTAAAACAATTTTTAGAATATGCTTTACAAAAGATATTTTGACAAAAGATGTAAAAAAATGCTTTATTTTGAAAACAAAAAGAAAAGGGCCTAAAATGGGACTTTGAAAATGCGACGGTTTTTGGGCCCGAAAATAGAGTCTAAAAAGGTTTTTTTTAGTAAAAAAGGAGTCGCCACTTGGTATTGAGTTTTGGTGTACCAAGTCACCGAAAAATATTTTACAAATGTAAGAAAATCGATAATGGTTTATTTAGGAAATACTTTTGAGAAAAAATGTAAGAAAAACAAGAAAACCCTTTTTGACAACTCCAGGTCTTTGAAAACAAGATAAAAACGTTCAGGAATCACAGTTGAAAAAAAGGAAGGCAAAGGCTCACGCCTAAAGCACTCTTTCAACCTAGCCGAAACTAGTTGCGAGGTTTAGTCTAAATTTTCCTAACATAACCCTAAGATTTTATCGCATTTGGATGCAACTATATGAATGCAGATGTAGTCCTAAAAATAGGTATCATTAAGGGACAAAATATTCCATTGAGGTTTGGTCGAAATTATCGCATTAATTGTGAAACCCGAGTCTAGACCTTGATGGAGTCACGAGTATAGATGCAAAATGGAATGCAAGAAGGAAAGGAAAATAGTGATATAGATAGTAAGTGAACAAAGAAAGTGGGGATGCAACATAACGAGTACGGGAGACTAATAGGCTCGTGACTAGCTATTCCTACTCACGGAGGGAGGAACGGCATATACGCCACCGCTTCTCACGTGAGTAGATGACTATTTCTTAGTCACAAAATCACACAAATGACCTAAGATTCTATGTGCAGTAGAGTCTAAATGTTATGCACTGAACATTTGTTTAAGATAGATAATAAGTGATAGAGTATATACAAAAATCATACAAAATGAAAAAAGCCTAAAAAAGAGAACAAATGTGTGTGAAATGGCATGAAATGCTCACGAGAAGTGATTCTAATACTAAAATGACCTAAAGGCCTAGCATTGGACTAGCCTATTTTCTAGAAATTCTCTGCTAGCGTTGGATTAGCAAAGAAACCGGAATTAACCACAACTAGCGTTGGACTAGTGTGGCGACGATACACATATATAATAATAAAGCAAGTAAACAAATAAAACACAGATTAAAGCAATAATCACATAAAAGCAGATAATAGTACATAAGAGCACATAGCACATAAGCATAATATTCTAGATGCAAAGTTCTAGGGAAAGCGAATAAAACACATAAGCACATAGCACACAAGAGCCCTAACTATTACACCGGAGAAAAACCTAATTACAATCTAAAAATGGAAAAAGATAATAAAAATAGCCTATCTAACCTATCTATTACATTTTCTATCTAAAATACATAAGATTTTGTTAAATAGATAAATATAAACTATCTATTACATTTTCTATCTAAATACAAAATTTTTTGTCAAATAGAATATTACTTATCTATTACATTTCTTCGAATAATTAAAGCTTAAATTCAAGTAAATAACATGAAATAAATAAATGTTCACACATGAATAAAAATTATAAGCACAAAGAGATACATAAACAAAAAAAACATATAGAAAAACATATAGGAGCACGTAAAGAAAACATTGGAAGGATAATAGGGGTACCTCCCATTCGAAGACTCGGTACAAATTGCTAATAAAATAAACAAACATGTCAAAAATACCACTGTTTAATAAATAAACCACTAATTAAATAATTTCATACCAATCACTATGAACATGCCACAATAATTCAAACAATTATAGCAATAATAAACAAAATTGTTAAAAATTAATAATAGTTAAATATTTAGGAAGAAAATGAAAATTGTTTAAGTAAAAATAAATAAATAAATAAATAAAGTAAAATAAGAAAAATAAAAATAATAAAAGATAAAACACCATAATACATACTTAAACTTTTAGCACCCAAATAAGGATCATCAAAATAACTAAAAGAGAAATAAAGAAACTAATTTGAACATTAATTAGATAAAAGGCTAAATTTTGGAACATTAAAATAAAAATAAGAGATGAAAAGAAAATAGTTTTTTTTTTAAAAAAGACTTGAGGAATTAATTAAATTCTTTTTTTGACAAGAAATAAAAAATATTCCAAGGTTTTAGGTTGAGAGTGAAAATTTAAGCAACATTTTTAGAGTAAAAATGTAATTTACAACAAACAAAAGGGTGAAATTACACTTTTAAACCTTAATTAAGATAATAACATGATTTACAACAAATTTAAAAGGGCTAAAATATAAATTCCAGCAAGTACAATGCTAAAAGTACAATTTCCAGCAATTATTAAGGCCAAAAATGTAATTTCAGCAAATTTGGGTAGTAAAAATGTAAATTCCAGCAATATTGGAGGGCAATAATGTAATTCTAGCAAAGCATAATGACCAAAATAAAATTTCAACAAGGTTGGGAGACAAAAATGCAATTTTCAGCAACATGAGTGACCAAATTTACAATTTCCAGCAACATTCAAGGGCTAAAATAAATTCCAGCAATATTCCAGGGTCAAAATACAATTCCAGCAATACATGGGGTGTAAAAATGAAAACTAGAGCAAACCTAGGGGGGTGAAAACATAATTTCAGCAAGATTTAAGGACAAATTCACAATTTCAGCAAATTTAGAGGTATAAAATTGCAATTTCCAGACATATTAGAACCATATTGCAATTAATTTGGACATAATTGAAAGGAATTACAAAATTCTAGGGTCAACTAAAATAAATAAGGACTTAAATAAAGTAAACTAAACGTATTGAAGAGCATAATCAAACAATTAAGAACCTAAGGGGGAAAAATATAAATATATAATCTGATGAAAATAATAAAAATAAATAACTAAAGAAAAACTAAGTTTTGGCTACGATTTTTTCTTTTTCTTTTTTTTTTCTACCTTTCCGGCTCTCTTTCTCGTCGGTTTCTCTCCCTCTTCGGGTTTTCTCTCTTCGGCCTCCCTCTCTCTTCGATTTCTCTCTTCGGCCTATCTCTTCGGTCTTCCCTTCTTCGGGTTTTGTCTCTTCGGCCTTGTTTTCTCCTCGGTTTTTCTCTCTTCGGCCTTGTTTTCTCCTCGGCCTCCCTTCTCTGGTTTTTCTTTCTCCTCAGCCTCCCCTCTCTAGTTTTTCTTTCTCCTCGGCCTATCCTCTCTCTTCGATTGCTCTCTTCGGCCTCTCTCTTCGGTCTTCCTTTCTTCGGTTTTCTCTCTTCGGCCTCCCTCTCTTCGGTCTTTCTCTCGGTTTTATTCTCTCCTCAGCATTATCCTCGGTTTTTCTCTCTTCGGCCTTGTTTTCTCCTCGGCCTCTCCTCTCTTCAGTTTTTTCTTTCTTCTCGGCCTCTCCTCTCTACGGTTTCCCTCTGTTCGGCTTGCTTTCTTTCTCTCTTTATTTCTAACCGAATTCCCTAATCACACTTCCTAATCTCTTGAACCCATATGTAATCAATCGCAAATCAAGCAAGGTTCCACACAAAATCTCATATACTAGATATTAATTAGACAAAATTGAGAGAGAAAAGTTGTACCTGGATGCAAGAAGATTCGGTAATGGTGGACTTCTATGGAAGTGGCGACGCTTGTCTTGACAGTGGGTGGTATGTGGTGGCGGCATAGTGAAGTTGTTGCTGTTGCTGCTGGTCCGTGCGTGGGTAGTGGTGCACCGCGGTCTGTAGTGAGCTGATGGCAGTAGGTGGCAGAGCTGTTGCTATGGAGGTTGTTATGACTATGGGGCCTGGTGTATGGAGTGTGTGCAGGTGTATTGTGTTTGAATGAGTGAGCTAGGAGTGTTGTGCGATGTGTGTGCTGTGAGAGCCGAGAAGGAAGAAGTGAGTTGAGAGTGTTTTGTGCAGGTGTCTGTGTTGTCTGTGAGAGAGCCGAGAAGGAGAGAGAGATGAAAAAAGTGTGTGTATGTTGAGTGAAGTCTGAAGTATCGTGTGTGTGTTGTGAACTGATCTCATGAATGTGAGCTTGAGTGTTGAGGGAAGAAAAATCCAATCCAATCCCTACAAATCTGGTAAGTGGTGAGAGAAGATGATGTGATTAGAGGGGGGAGTTGGTGGGTTAAGATGTCTGCAAAATGATGGTGTTTTAGGTAGGGTATGGCTGCTTGGCAGCCATTGCAGCTACAGCAGCAGTAGCTACAACGCTACTGCTGCTCTATTTTATTTTATTTCTTTTTTTTTTATATAAAAATTTATAAATATTAAATGTACATATAGATTATTTCACACAAAAATTCTTAAATAAAGTGCATTGAAAAACGTGACATTAAATAAAAAATACTAAAATTTTAAATAAATAATAAATGACTCTAAAAAATCATTAAAATTAGAAATGATGATAAAACGGTGAAATTATGTATTTAGCAAATGAAATAAAACAAAATAAAATAAAATGATATTTACATGATGAAATTACCATTTTGCCCCCTAATACATCTAATTAGACATAATATACACAAAAAATATAATTGGCCCCTGAAAAATAAAAATACCCCCTAAATAAAGTAACACGCATATTTTTTACAAAAGGTGTGTCAAAATTTGGTGTCTACAAACATCATCCTCTGCATGTGGTAATAAAGAGGATGAGCGAAACAAGTCACTCAGTAAGTGGTAAAAGTACTCTCTGTGGCTTAAGAGTGTTACTCTTATACATATATTTCAAAGACAAAGTCATTAACGAGTATGGATACAAAGATAACATGGCCAAAAGCATACTTTCATCAAATTCACACATTTCATTAAACGAACAAATGAGTTTTATCAAAGGGTTTCATTTGACCCTGGATATCCAGTTTTTAACTATAACCGGTTAACATATTCCCAAAACCAACTATAACCTGTTGGTACGGCCCCAAAACTAACTTTAACCGGTTAGTACGGTCCCAAAGTTAACAATCAAATAATTAAGGAACTAGTCTCGTCAAAAGAGTATCACATTCTAGAACTCAATCGATTCATTCGTCAAATCATTCATGCATTTATGCCACATTATCACTTTTATAAGCAAATGCAAATAAGTATATAGCAAATAATCATTTCAAAACATTTAAATTCTTTAAAAAAAAAGTCATTTTTAAAAGATCAAAGACCAAATTATCAAAAAAGAATTAGAAAAAAGGAAAATTTTTTAATCACCATAATTTGTAATTAAAGGTACACACGAATGCATTGTCCAGGCAAATTTCTTAAGTTTTATTTGCTCATTTATTGTGTTGAATTCAAATTAGTGCCTTTAATTAAAAATTATGTCAATTATATTTTCTATTTTTTCTCTATTTTTTTTTAAAAATTTGATCACTGGCACATGAGTGTCACGTAATTGAATTCCAGTAAAATTTTAGCAAAACTTGTTAATAGAACTAAATGTGCTAAAAAATTGAAACATTTGGTACTGAATTTACTTTTGTCCTAACTTTAGGGATTAAAACTGTCAATACTCTGAACACTTGATACCAAAACTGTAATTTTTCTTAATAAGAAAAAAGAAATTGTATGCAATTGGAAGTGTAAAGGCGGCAATTGCCAAGTGTACAAATTCATGAATCCTTTTCTACTTTCTTCATGATATCTTCGACTAAGAAAAAACAGTGGAGGATACAGTCTTAAAACCTCGTCCAAGATCATTGTCACCCGCAATAATACCATCGTAAGTCCATACTAAAGAGAAACGTAATCTTCAACTCGTGAACAAAATTCATTTATGCGTCTCTAGCTTCTTTCCTAATCCAAAAATGGAGACTTTATAAGACTGTAAACTACAGGCGGTTTTATTAAAATTTTCACTATTAAGGAACTCTTCATGCAAGGTAATGCTAATAGTTTCATCATGTTCTCTCTTTTAAATTTCCACCCACGAGTTAGAAATTTTATACAGGACGAAAATTAGCCTGGGCTTCTGCTGACTTTATTATAGAACCACCAAAATTTTGAAGATGAATTGTGTGGAACGCTGTTCTATTCAAGCCAACATAAAAGCCAACACAAAATTTTATTAAAGTCAATTTCCATGTTGAATAAAGACTCTAATTTGGAAAGAGTATAATGACTTAGTTTAGTTATGTTTTAAATTTTGAATACTTAATATATAGTCCACAGAGCTATGGGTGTAATATCAAATTTGATGTTTTATTTTAGCAATGAAATTTATTTTACTAAAGTTAATTTCCACATAAAATGCGGACTCCAATTTGAAGAAAGTATAATGACTTAGTTATTTCTAATTTGGCAAGCCACCATAATTTTTATTTTGTTAATATTAAGTTCTTTTTTATACATATGTACGTATAAGAATGTTCTTGAGTCCATGATTTTGTGCATAAAAAATTTAAAGACTAATACTTAGTTTAGGAATTTATAATAGAAAGAAAAAGAAGGAAAGGGGAAGGGATGAAAAGAAAAGAAAAGACAGGGAAGGATCTTTTTTTTCCTTTCTTTCCCTTTGCTTTCTGTCCAATTTTGGGCAGAAAGTTTTTAAAGGAAGAACATGAATTGTTTTCCTCCTAATTCCTTTTTTTTCTTTTCCTCTTTCTAACTCTCAAATGAAGGCATTCTTTCTAATTCCTTTCTTTTCTTTTTTCATCCTAACTCTCAAACAATGAAACATTTTCAATTCTTTTCTTTTCTCCTCAAATCCTTCCTCCCAAAACTAAAGATAATTGTTTAGCTTGAACTCGATAGCTGTCAACTCAATATTATATCAATCATGAGGCCCAAGTATAGACCAACATAAAAGTTGTCTAACGCTACAGCCCATCAAATTGGTAAGACAAAGATAGTCTAATAAAACTTCTTTAGAATGTACAAACCAGATCGCTAAAGAGATTGTATGTTCACAAAATCTTTTCTCAAACTTGAAAAGCATCCGAAGAGGGTTTCTAATGCGGCGAATCCCACTCGACCTCCTCCATCTCCTTTGATGCTGATGGTGTGTTATCATTCCATTTTGATCTTGAAAGTCATTTGACACCTTTATTAAGTGGAAGGACTAGCTTTTGGGATAACAGATTGGCTTGAATCATATTTGTGTAAAAATTTCTTATGATCTCGGTTGTAACTTGTGACGCATGAACAACTTGAAACTCATCCCGAATTCTGAATTTCTAGGATTTGCGTTTGGAGTACTGTCCAATTAAGTATTTCTTCAGAGAATCCATGTCTAGCGATTCATTTTATTAAAAAACTGAGATAGAGAAAACCATTAACCCTTGTGGAAAAAGGCAATGTTTTATAAAAAAAAAAAAAGGTAGATAAATATATAATGGTAGATTACTATAGAAGGGCTTCAACGGTTTAAGTAAGACGTGCAACTGCGTGATGTCATTGACATATACACAAAACTACTTGATTTGATGCACATTATTACAAACCTTCTCTATTAAAAATTGTGCGTTAACATGACAGCAACCTGTGCAAATTTTGGGACCTATAAGTTCCATATTTTCAAAAGAGAAGTAGATTTCACAACTCAGTCACTATCGCAAATGCAAGAAAAGTCTTGGAAATTTAATTCATGAGTGGAATATATCCAAAAAATTTAATGTGACAATCATTTTGGCCAATTGTTGGGGTCTCTCAAGTAAAGATCAAGAAACATTAGTGCCCTTACTATGTTTCAAAGTATAAGTCACAAGTAAACGCCAAGTCAAGTTTAGCTGGCCGTTGGGTCTAATTCAAACGAAACAATCCACAATTAATGCGTGTTAATTGTGCCTATAACCATCAAATTCCAGGTAACCAACATAATAAGGATTTGTATTTTGAGCCAAGATCAATTGAACTCTAAGAGCAAGCAATCAACAAAAGAAATGAATACACAAGTCAACAAGTCAATAAGGATAATAGAAGAAACTACCAAAAAAAAAGAAAAGAAAAACGAAGATAGTGACTGCTTGCTATGACTTAGATTAGTGTGAATACGTGTGCGCTGTCGTGTATATGTGTGTGTATTTAATGCTGACTTACAATCTTTATTTGGACCAAGGTAGACTATACATATACACTATATATACACACATACATACATACATATGTGTGTGAGCGTGTATTGTTATGTAAGAAGTTTAAATTTACATGCTTCGGAGAAAACTTTTCTTCAAAGAAACATAGTTCTTAAACCTTTAAGAATGCAAACGGTGCTAAGTATAGTACGAGGTTAACAAAGAAAAAAAAATTAAGATCTATAAAGAACTACTAAACTTTCTCTTTTAATTATGGATATAAAAGAATTAATCAAGTTTGTCAGCAGATTTGTTTTGTTCACATTACGATATGTAACTAACTACCATTTGATTAACGCAAGTAAATTGGTGAAGAATTTTATATGTGTGTGTGTGTAAAAATATCAAGAAAGTTTCTTGAAGAAACTTCAGAAAACTTAAAATTTCAAAATACTTGAAAACTTTTTCGTTTCTTGCTCCTTATTGATGTGAAAAGAAAATTTTTTTCGTTTTTTAAGGAGCTTGTGAGAAGGCCACCAAATTGTTTGCAGTGTCAACAATAGTATAATCAGGAAGGGAGTAGAAATTACATGGAGGAGCAAGGTAAAGAGCGAATTATTTTTTTCTTTTTCTTAATACTAGTAAACGAACAAAGTCTTCGCCATTATTCACCAAGTGGATGAGTGTCTTTCGCATCTTTTCAGCTTAATATAATGTTCTGTCTTATCTTTATATATTCATCTTTCTAGTGATAACACTTCCCTCCGGAGCCACTCTTGTGCCAGATGAAGGTAGATAGTATATACTCTACACGTAGTACGTTTCATCAACTTCAATTTTAACTAATGTTTGTAAGAGATGGGTGATGTTAATTTGTTGATCTGAAAACAACATATAGAAGATGAATCATTTAGTGCTTTTTCAATGTTTGTTTGTTTGCTGTTCTAGTGCAAGCTTTGGAGGAAATTGCAAAAACGCTGGGGAAGAAGGATTGGGATTTCAGGTGTTGATCCATGCAGTGGAGCTGGTAACTGGACAGATCCAACTGCTTCAAAAGAAAATCTGAACGCGGTTACCTGTGATTGTTCCTACGAAAGTTACACAACTTGCCATGTCATTCGTATGTATGTGACTCTCCTTGTGAATCATTACATGTTCAAATGTTTATTATGCATCATGGTAGTATAATCTTGCTCAAGAGGTGATGAGGAACCACATGCCTTTGGCTTCAATTTTTGAATTAAGATACTCTCTATATATTTTTAGTACAAAATCTCTTTATAACAATTTTGTTCATGTGTATAATTAACAGATGGCGTACCAGTAAGCAAAAGTATGTATCTATTCGTGTATCATTACTGATATGCGGTAATAGAGTATGAAAGATGCTATACTTGTACCATCGTTTTAACTTAGAAGACAAATCAAACTAATTATAGCAGTACTTGGGATCTAATGGTTTCGAGTTTGAGTTATCAAGTAAGTAAGTGGAGTCTCACTGTTGATCTTCTTTGCGAAACAAAAAAAAAAAAGAACAAAAAGAAGAAAAACTAACTCTAGCAGTACTCTTGATGTTTCTAAACTTGGATAGAATAGCTTACTCAACTTATTACCTTGAAAGGAATATAGTTAAAAGAAATCAACAATCAACTTATTGAACTTACTAAATCTAGTTTATCTTTTTATTATTTTTTTTTCTTTTGTGTGGAATTTGACCTAAAATGGATCTAAACGAATCGATCACCAAACAACTTCACTTATTTGGAATTAATACAATGCTCAGACTTGGTAGGAAATATGATGATAGCTTTTTGGATCGTGGAGTTCCCTTCTCAAAAAAAAAAAAAATGAAAAAAAAAGAAAGAGATGAAATATAACATTTAAATTGCTTTTTGCACGCTCAAATCTCTGGTGGTTCATATATTTGCTAGAAGTTAGTACACTGTAGCCTGGTTTTAAGACATTGATCACAATTTCCAATTCCGCCAAGCCCAATGGGCCTTTAAACTATTTGTTCTCGCGGCCCAAAAATCTCATTATTTCCACCTCATACATATGAATTATACTTTTTTTCTGTGAGGCATTATTTTAGTATCTAATTATAATTTTTTGAGGGGAATTATCTTATTATCTAAATATCTGTCTTCGACATATTTAGACCAAATTTCATTTAGACGGGGCTAAAGCTATTTTTTGAGGGAATTATCTTATTATCACCCCTTTTTTTCTTTTAAAGCAAAATTTCACCAAGTTTTAAATTATACTCTAACTTTGCCTAAAATTTCTTCTAAACTGATTCTGATTCTTGTAGAAACTGATTCTCAAAAAGCTAAATTTTTAGTTAATTTGATTTTAGCTTAAAAAAGACAATAGAAAAAGCTATTAAAAGCATTACAAAATATATTTTTCAAATCAAAAGTTAAAAGCAAGTATAAAAAAGTAGTTGAGAGTAAACCCTTAAGCTTATACTAATTTGAGCATACTCTTGGGCATGAGAATTTAATTTAAAACCTTTTTTCGACTTTAGTCCACAAAAAACGAGAGAAAAAGGTTCGGGAGTTATATTTAAAGAAAGGGAAGGTAAAGGCTTGCGCCTAAGTCACCCTTTCAACCTAGCCAAGGCTAGTTGCGAGGTTTAATCAAAATTTCCTAAATTAACCCTAGATTCTATTGCATTCGGATGTATCTAAATGAATGTGAATCCTAAAATCTAAATGTGGGTATCGAGAGGATCGAAATGTCCCGTCAAAGCTTAATCAGAATTATCGCATTAATTGCAAAACCCAAGGTGAGGTCCCGAAGGAGTCACGAGAGTCTATGCAAAATGAAATGCAAAAAGAAAAGAAAATAATAATCATATATATATTAAGTGAAGAAAGAGAATAGGTATGCAACGTGACGGGTATGAGAGACTAATAACTCGTGACTGAATATACCTACTCACGGAGGGAGGAACAGCCTGTACCACGTGAGTAGGCGACTATTTCTAGTCGAATCACACAAATGTCCTAATTTCTAAGTGAAATGCAACTTAAATGTCATGCACTTGAAGACGTGTCAAAAATAAATAAATAAATGATAATAATAATAATAAAAATCATGCAAAATGGAAAGAAAACTAAAAATGTGTAAAATGGGATTTAAAAATGCACACGAGTGCACCTAACACTAATATGCCCTAAGGGTCTAGCGTTGAACTAGCCCGTTCTAAGAATGTCCCACTAGCATTGGACTAGCAGGGGAAGCGAGAAAAACATAAAATATGAATTTAAATAGTAAAGCGTGAATTAAAAGCCAATTAAACATATAAAGACATATAAAGTCAAGTAGAAGCACATAACACATAGGCATAATAGCTAGATGCAAAATCCTAATGAAAGTGGTAAAATAAATAAGCACATAAGCACGCAAAAACAAGTAAACCCTAACTATTACATCAGGGCTTAATTTACAATTTAAAAAGGAGAAAAATTAAAAATGCCCTATCTGTTACACTTTCTATATAATTACACAATTTTTGCTAAGATATGAGAAAAATAATCTAACAATTACATTGACTTGACTAGTACCATTTTTCATCATCATTTTATGATTAGATAACCCATCGACCTTGGCCATACAGTATACTCCATAAAGACTTTACACAAAAAGGGTCTCTAGAATCAACGATCAACTCCCCTTAACTCTCTCTATTCAGTTGCGGCGATGTTCACCTATGTTCTCTACCTTTTCTCTCTTTCCAATCTGTGGTTAATCGTCACAGCCGCCGCTGACAATCCGCCTTACACTCCCACAGATTACATCCTCCTCAGCTGCGGCGCGTCCTCAAAAACTACCTCATCCGATGGCCGGAACTGGGATAGCGATGTCCGGCTCAAAATTCTCCCCAAGTAACATGGCGAGTATTTCATCCGCAGTCATAGCCACCGAATCGTCGCCCCTCAGTCCCCCGAAGTCCCTTATCTAACTGCCCGTATCACTTCGCTCTCGATTCTCCTACACCTTCTTTGTCTCCCCTGGCAAGAAATTCCTCCGCCTTCACTTCTACCCTGCCTCATACTCTTACTCCTACAACCTCAGTATAACAGAGTCCTACTTCGCAGTTACAGCTAATCAATACCTCCTTCTCAGCAACTTTAGTGCATTTCTCACAGTTTCCGCCATGGACTTCTCACCAGCCTTTGTTGTTAAAGAATACATTATCAATGTCCAGGACAGTCATTTACTCAACGTCACCTTTTTGCCCTCTTCGAATTCCTTCGCTTTTGTTAACGGAATTGAGATTGTTTCTACTCCTGACAATCTCTACATGGGCAACCATGATATGCCTAATAATCCACTCATATACGTCAATAGTCCGAACATTCCAATTTTATTTTGATCAAAACAATACTGCCTTCGAAACACTTTACAGGCTGAATGTTGGAGGATCATCCGTTGCTGCAGTAGAATGATAGTGGGATGTTTCGAGAATGGCTATACGGATGACGATTTCGTCTGGGGAGCAGATAAAGGAAATTCCTTGAGCAGATACTTCAATTGCTGTCAAGTACACTTCACAAACTCAGAATTACACCGCTCCCTCGATAGTTTATACTACCGCGAGGGAGATGGGAAAGTTTAGCACCAGGTTCAACTTGAGCTGGATCTTTCCCTGTTGATTCTGGGTTTAATTATCTCCTGAGGTTGCATTTTTGCGAGATCAATCCTGAAATAATTACAAAGGTGAACCAACGGGTGTTCATAATATACATCAGTAACAGAACAGCTGAGCCAAGAGGCTGATGTTATATATTGGAGCTGGTGGCCCCGGAATCCCGATCTTCAGAGACTACTTTGTGTTTGTTCCAAACCCACCAGGACAGTCGCCGGACCTATGCAAGACTTGTTTCTTGCTCTGCATCCAAACCTTGAAGTCAATCCAGAATACGCTGATGTAATATTGAATGGGTTAGAAATATTAAAGTTGAGTAGCTCCGACGGCAATCGTAGTTTGGCCGGTACCAATCCTGATCCCCATTCACTGGTGCGTGAGAAGAAGAGCAGTGGAAAATCTCGTGTGCCTTTTTCTGTCATCGGAGGGGTGGTCGGAGGGGCTGCAGTGGTTTTAATCCTGGGTTTCTTAATATGCCGGCGACGGAGAAGAGGCAAAGACTTTGACCAAAAACGTTCTTCCAAGTCTCCATGGGTCCAACTTTCAACCCCGTCAAGGTTAACAAAGGCTGGCACGTCGGGCTCATCCTCACTGCCGTCCGATCTTGGTAGAAGATTTTCACTCGAGGAGATTGGATCAGCTACCGCCAACTTCAATGCCAACTTTGTGATTGGAACTGGAGGATTTGGGAACGTGTACAAAGGGTACATAGACAATAACGTCACCGCCATTGCTGTTAAGCGATTAAATCCTTCCTCGAGCCAGGGGGCCCGCGAATTTCAAACCGAGATCGAAATGCTATCAAAACTAAGGCATCGTCATTTGGTCTCTTTAATCGGTTATTGCGATGAAAAGGGCGAGATGATCTTGATTTATGATTATATGTCTAATGGGACCCTCCGCGATCACCTCTATAAAACAGACAATCCACCTCTAGCATGGAAACAACGCCTTCAAATTTGCATTGGTGCCGCGAAAGGGTTGCAATATCTCCACACGGGCGTGAACCACAACATTATTCACCGCGACATCAAGTCAACCAACATCTTATTGGACGAGAAATGGGTGGCCAAAGTTTCAGATTTTGGGTTATCCAAACTGGGTCCCAGCGGCGAGGTCGACAGTCACGTCAGCACTCAAGTCAAGGGGAGTTTCGGTTACGTAGATCCCGAGTATTATAAGAGACAGCAATTAACGGATAAGTCTGACGTGTATTCATTCGGAGTGGTTTTGTTCGAAGTGTTGTGTGGCAGGGCAGCAATCATTCCAAATTTACCTGAGGAAGAAGTGAACTTGGCTGAATGGGCCAAGAGGTGTTACAAAAGAGGGACAGTTGATCAGATTGTGGACTCCAATATAAAGGGTGAGATTGCTCCAGAATGTTTGAGGAGTTTTACTGAAATAGCTATCAATTGCTTGAAAGATAAAGGGACCAAAAGACCTGGAATGAATGATGTAGTCTGGAGCCTAGAATTTGCATTGCAACTTCAGGAGGTTGCTGAAAAAGAGGGTGGTCGTCCCCCTTTTCCTACGCTTATTATGCATGCAGCAAGAGGAGGAGGAGGAGGAGGAGGAGACTTGGGAAATACGACCGAAGATGATACGAATGTATTTTCTGAAATAAGAGGTGATCAAGATTCTACAGCCGTGTTAAAGAACCACGGTAGTACAACTGGTACTTCCACTATTAGTCGGGACAAGTGTAATAGTATTTTCTCTGAGATCATAAATCCCACTGGACGTTGAGAATTTCAATTAATCAACAAAAGAACAATCCATTCTGCTATATGTGGGATACTTTGTTTCTCAGCATCTTCTTTACCCAGCATAGTGTGCAGTATGAGCAATATATAATAAAGGAGTAATTTCAATTTGGCTATAAGCAATAAATATATTCATCTAGAAAAATTAGAAAGTGCTTTATTTTGTCTCTCCAAATTATAAAATTGTATTAACTTAACCCCCGAAATTAAATAATTTCTCAAATTGACTAGATATACATCCAAAGTTGTTGCAGTTGTTACTCTATAATTTGTAAAATTGTGTAATGTACCATCTTACATAAGTTGACAGGACGGAAAATATCGGGAAAAAGTTTTGGATTCTAATGGTGAACAACTAACATTTGAGCAGCTTAATTAATTCAATATGATAGATTTGAGAAGCGCAAATTGTTTTTAGATTTAGTTGATAAAGTTACTATACTGATTATAATATATTGTGTACAAGTATACGAATTCGTCATTAGCAACTGTCTTTTTTTCCTCACAAAATATTTAGTCACTGATGCATACACCAATTTTGTGTAACTATACCCTGAAAAATGGGATAAGTACATTGATAGTAAGCATGGATAACCCCCATTAATTCTCGGTTTATTGATACGACTTGTGTTGTAGAATTCTTAGATCGACCCTGTCTCTCAAACATTGGGGATTGAATGTAGAAGTTTTCAAAACTAAACTCATGAACGAAATTTAATACGTTGGGGTCCTTATGCAAACATTGCACCCTGGTAACGTGGCCTTAGTTGATTCATTACTTGCTTTCTGCATCAGGCAAGCCATTGTTTCTTACGGATTAGTTGAATTTATTGTTTCCTAAAACTAAGAATTTGTGTAATTGTTTTTCACAACTTTTAACACTTTTTTATTAGTTTTCATTGAATTAAAATATCAATTAAAAGCATACCTACCGGAAAATGCAATATTTTAATTGAAAATTCTCGAGTTGAATAGTTGGTTAAACCATCAATTATTGCTGCTTTATATAAACTGCATATATGGCAATCAATACAATCCACATTTCTAATTATCCTTATTAGTTAATGTTTCATATTTGCTATTTAACGTTTTTAATGTTCACGAGAAGGCAATTCCTATTATAGTGACGCACACAATCATCTGATATAATACTTCAAGAGATAATCACTTATTAATGTGTGTACCATCCACAAGGAAATGTGTTCTTTTAGTTGAAATGTCTTGAGTTGAATTGCGATTGGGCAGAAACATTAGTTAGTTATTAATTGCTATTCTAACTAGATAGCGAATATAGGTTTGCAATTATATCCATTAATTTTGCAGTTTTAAATTTTCATATAACACAAAATCGAGGCATATCTTATTTCTTGGACTTGGAGAGAAAAAAAAAAGAAAAATCAAACTGAAAGAAAATGATTGACAAGTTCAACACATGTAAATGCATTAATTTTTACAATAAATATAAAATACAAGATCTTGCAAGTCTCATGAGGATATAGTTATGAACAAATTTCAAAACTCATCGTTCTCATAATATATGATATTTTAATTGATATTGAAAATTTATATATACTTATTACACAAGTTTATGAGTTTGGCGAATATCAATTAATAATTCTATTGAGTAATCAATTATGTCAATGTCTATGAAAAAGCCAAATAATCAATAATATTAATTCATAAAATAAGAATTTCATAAAATGTATCTATCAATTGCTTAAGATCATTAAAATTAGTCAAATTAAAGGAAATTTTATATTAAAGAGTACTTCATTATAAATACATTGAAAGTGTATCATTTAAATATTTGAAAGAAAGAATTGGATTATTAGTTTTTTAATATGTGTGTGTGTATAGAAAAAACAACACAAAATGATATTAGTTTTTTAAGAACATGGTATACACAGAGATGTAGTTTCTTTTATATAGTTATCTTTATTTTGGAAAAAGAAAAATAAAACATAACATATATTTTAAAATATGTAGGTGCACAATTTTTTTATGCTTAAAGCATAGAAGAAAGAGATGAATATTACCAACTATGTGGAAATAAGATAAAATTTATGATAAAGATAGAATAAAATAGTAACAAAAAATAACCTAATAATTGTACATTTTTAATGCATAATCAATCCAAACAAGTGATATGACTTAGTTAACTTATTAATTTTATACAATAGTAGCAATATGTTTGTATGCAACAAGCGAGGTGCTATTTTTAAAATAATTCATTATCCGAGAGTTAGAATCACTAGACTTATATGTGTCTTTACAAAGTATTTATGTTACCAATTTAATATGTAAATTGTCCTTATTTGATATGCTTATATGATAAAGTGTTCATCATTCTTATATACATGTTAGATTTGTTAAAAAAAATCATAATAAACATATTTAAAATGAGTAAAGTATCAAAAAAGTTCATGTAGGATCTAAAGTGATTTAACAATTAATGTATTTTCTAAAATACCCTTATTTTTTAAATTATAGTCACATTAAAAAAAGGAAACTAATGGAATTACAAAAAGTAGATTGATTAAATCCTAATCAAACTCAATCTTCTTTTAGAAGTGTTACAAATCTTTAGCAAGTACAAATTTAAATTAGATTTTTCAAAAATATATATTTACTATTTAGTATAAAAATTTATATTTTTCTGTTTTATAAAATTTTTTTAATTAATTTGTATATAAATTTAAATTTCATGATCTAAACAAAAAATTATTTTAGCAAAAAATAAATAAATAAATAGGCAAAACACTAAAAAAGAGAAATCATTTTTTAAATATTTTGAAATAAATTAATTATATATTTTTAAATTTAACTTTATGTTTGATATTTTAGCACTTAATGTATCCTTTTCTTTTAAGTCTAATCACATTAAGAATGGACATTTACGAAAACGTAAAGAGTTAGATTAAAGTCTCATTTAAAAATATTAATTTTGATACAACCATGTTAAAGTCTCATTTGATACTTTATAGATATAATAGAAATATGTATAATTATTAGTCAATTTATCAAAAGCTTAGGGATTTCAAGTACAAAATAATAACAAGTTACCTTTTATATGATAACAATTTAAAAATTTCAAAAGATTTCATAATTTCTTTTGCAAGAATATTTTAAAAAAAACCATCATTATGCCAAAAATTTTCTTTTGCTATTAGAGACATTCATCTTTTCTATTCAAATTCTTTTAGAAAAGAAATTAATATGTGTAGCTAAGAAAAACCTAGAATTCTTGATCAAATATTACCTACGACATACACATCAAAGGTTTCAATTAATGAGAATTTGTAGCTTAGATCTATGTGTATTGTTCTGTCTACAAGTATGTTACTAAATATAAATATCCTGTCCCAAAAAAGGTTATTTCAAACAAGAAAATTTACATAGAATTTTGAAGTTGGAAATAAAATAAAGGGAACGAGATATCATGCATTAATAAAATTATTCAATTTGTTGACATCTTTTTTCTTTAAACTTATGTACCTGCATTTTGAGTTTTCACAAAAAATAAGTAACATTATTTATTAACAGAACTTATAAACGTGCTAAGCACGTGCCCCATTCCTAAAAGATGAAACCGGCTACAAAGATGAAATCTTTCTCAGTATTTTTAATGCAATTTTACTTGATTCTTTCACTTACATTAAGCATTTTGGAAGTGTCACCAGAATATTTTTGCCCACCATCACCACCAATCTTCGCTGCTGCTGCAGCCAATACCCTACCTCTTCCCTTTGAAGTTACCAACCCCCCTACATCTCCCTCTCGTGTGCAAGAAAAAAAAGAAGGGTTCTGCACAGATCAACCAATCTTGAATACCGGCTACAATGTTCAACCGCTTTACCCAAAAGTTGCCAATCCCACCTTTTCTCCTTCTCATCTGCATGACTTGCTGGGGTTTACTCGCAGTGTGTACAAAAAGGACCATGCTTGGATTACTCCTGAAGGTCAAGTGTTTAGCCTTTTACCTTACTGGACAAATACATTGGGTGCTTATCTTATTACACCTGCAATGGGCTCACATTTTGTTATGTACTTGGCTAAGATGCAAGAAAATTCAGAATCAGGATCTCCGCCAAGTGGGGTTGAGAGGTTCGTATTTGTGGTTAATGGTACTGCAAGTTATTGGTGCACATTGGCTCTTCCCACAGTCTATACTCGAATTCTTATGCTTATTTTTCTCCAAATTCAACTGATTATTTGGAATGTGAGGCATCCGCAACTCTTGTTCGTATTTGAGAGAAGTTACTCCTACCCGAAATATTACGGGAAGAAGCTAATATTTAATTCAACAGACAAGCAGCCTCTTGTGGAGACTCCTGGTGAGCTTTTTGAACTCAGGAAACTACTTCCCACTTCAAGGGAATATGACTTCAACATTCATGTCATGGATTTTCAACCAGGAGAATTTCTTAATGTGAAGGAGTTCCATCATAACCAACATGGTTTACTTGCTTTTGGATGGCCACGGGCATTTATCTCTTAGGTGATAGCTGGTACCATGTTCAAGCTGGCGATGCCATTTGGATGGCACCATATGTTCCTCAATCGTATGCTGCCCTTGGTAAAAGCCGATCACCTTTTTTGCTGTACAAGGATGTTCGGAATCCAATATAATCGCATGTACAAATATCCGGGTTGCTTTATGATCCGGTTCCAAGATTACATGAGTATATATAAAGTATATTATTAGAATTTGTAATTTTGTGCATAACAAAAGATCAAATAATGAACATTTTCATGTACATCTTTAATGTCCTTTATATGTTTTCACACTTAGTTGCGATAAGGAAGATAATTCTTTTAAATTAAAAAATATTAGACTACTAATGTTAAAGGAGAGTTAAATTTGTAAAACTACAATAGCGAGCCAGATTCTATTTTGGCTACAATCAGTAATATATTTTCCAATAGAAACGCAAAAGTGTGAACTTTGAATGAAAGGATAGAGTTGTTAGGATTTACGTGTGTCTTGGCCATGAGAGAGACGTGTGTTTGTGTTGTGTGTGTAGACACACACATTTTTGGTTCAAAAAGTATAATCCTAAAATCTATATCTACCACATCTAATGTCACCCGAGGGATAACATGTAAGTTTATACATGTTAATACCTGCTCTGTACCTTTTCAGATAATAAATTTATTGTCAATACGGAGCACTTTTTCACTCCTCTTAACATTTTCATCACTAGTACAAGCATACAACTATCTTACTATAGCATAAAACAATATGTAAATATGGTTCGTTATGCCATGTATGAGAAATTTTTCAGAGATCGATAATTATTATAAGAGTTGTAACATCCCTGCTGTTTTAGTAGTTTTCTTTTGCAAAGTTCTACTAACTAATCACTGCAAAAGTTCTTAAAAGTTCATGTTGAGCATTAATATAGCTCATCCCACTTTGAATAAGATCAATAGATTAAGCTAGATAATTAGTGCACCCAAATAAGACTAATGAAGTCTATCACTTGGGTGTACAAAGACATGAATTTGGAAGAGCCTTAAAGCATATTTCAAATCCATCTTAAAATTGGTAAATTTCAATGCATACTTGAAATCCTTTTGGATGAATAAGTTCCATTTTAAGCATTTAAAACTACCTACTTTTGAATTTGTTTAGATATCTAACTTAACCAATTCAAAATTGTTAAAATCTATTTAGACATCTAACTTAAATAATTCAAATACAAAATGAATTATTAAAATACATAATTCGCACAAAAATTGAACACAATGCATTTCCTTCTTAATATTTATTTTCTTTCTAATTTGCATGTAACAATGCACAGCAACACTAATGCGATCTAAATTTACTTAAATTGACTAAGAAGCATTTCTTCAAATCTCCATTACCTAATTTATGAATTATTTTCTAGCAATCTCATGAAATTACATCATGCACGGCAGATTCAAAATTCTTATACACCATTTCTTAATTAGCACTATGCCAATATTCAATTCAAACTTTTCTAAGGCCAAGAAGAAGGGGAAATTCTAGCTAAAACTCTACAAGAGTTATAAATACACACACACACACACACAAATTGAACACCAGATAAATTTACACAACCTAATTAACTCAATCATTCAAAAAAAAACTAAGGTTTGAATGTTTATTTTTGAAAAAAGAATTGAATAAAATAAATAAATACTGAAAAAATTGATAGGAAGACGATTCTATAGGGAGATCAGCCTCAATCCTTTCTGGTTTAATAGTAAATCACCATCATGAAATGTTCCACTTTCAATTCTACAATTTCAAATCATATTAGATTTATTTTGAAAAAAAAAAGGAGGAATAATAGGAGATTAAGCAATTGAGAATACTGAAGGGAACCTTTCTGAGAAGGACGTGCATGGAACCCTACTTAACAAAGTGTTGCAATTCTGACTATTTACTATAAAGCAATTTCTAATCATTTATGTAAATATGTTCCCTTTTCCTATAAACATAGTAATATACATTTTACATAAACTAGGAATTGAGCACGTGCTTTGCACGTTTAGTTTAATAAATAATATACAAAACGGAAAAAAGAGATAAATAGATGGTAATTTTGGTTTTCATATTTTTTAAAATCATATTTAAAAAATTATGTGAGTTTAAGTTAATCATATCCTCAAAAAGCAAATAGAGGATGAGCATTAATATTAAGAACCTACATTTCAATATTACAATTGTCTTTTAGAAATATTCAAATACCGAAGTAGTACTATCTTTACTTTATTAGTTTCACATCTATCTTTCATAGCTTAACATATTCTTTTCTTGTTTTTAAAGAATTTGAATAGAATAGAAAAATATCTCTAATGGCCAACAAGATTAATTAATCAAAACTCTAAACTTTTGAACCTTATTAAAATTTAATTTTAAATGATGTAATAGTTAGTTTATAGTGTATGTTTAGAATCATAGAGATGTAAAAAAAAATTATTAGTCATGCAATGATCAACAAAATATTAATCTATAATATCGAATTTATGAAAAAAAAAAGTCTAGTTGACTATATCTTAAATTCATTTACATTGTTACTTTGTTTCTTTTTTTTTTTTTTTTTACTATGATTTCATTTATTGAATTTAGAGAACAATAATTTTAACATATTAAATCTTATATGTAAACTAACTACTATTGTACTACATTACCGTGGATCGAGAGACAAAAAAGTCTTATTAATTAATCTTGATTGGAATGAATTGGACAATACATAAACTAAAGACAAAAGATGTGAGTAGAATAATTAGATTTAGAATTTAGATGAAATATTTGGTTATAATAATTCTTATTCAAGAAATTTCCTTATTTTTCTATTTTGTAATCACCTTAGGGCATTAAGATAGAAAAATCTTAAAAACCTAACACAAAGAGTCAAATATAAATCTTACTGAAATTTATCTCAGGAAATTACTTTAAAAATGTACGTAGCAACATTGCATTCTAGCAACATAGCAATTAAAATTAACTAAGAGAAGATTTCAAGAGACTTACATTAAATTCCAAGAAGCTATTCCCAAAATAAACAGTCATTAAGAATTTAAATTTGAATAATGTCAAAATGCATTCTAGCAAATGGGTTATCATGCATAGCAACATTGCATAACATCTTTAATCATTAAACTTCTTTATGATAAAAAAATATAATTTTTTCTTTAATACAGCCCGAGATTTTGAATGTTGCATTTTTAATTCAAATAAATGTTCTTAACAATTCAATCGAGATAGCTGGATATATATATACAACTTTTTGATATGAAAGTTAATTAGCATCAAAACTCTAATTAATGTTAAAATACTTACATTTTGATAATATATAAAGTAATTAATCGAATGCAAAAGGTTTTGACAAAAGAAAAATAGATTAGTTTATCTAACAAGTGCATTAAGGTACTGGTTAACTCTCAAATGTTATTTACTCAAAAAGTAAAGTTAATTCAAAAACTGTCCAAATGTAAAACTATAATAAGTGTGAGTATTTGCATTATAAACAAAAAAAAAACGTCTGGTTTAAAAATTCATATATGTTATGCATATTTTATTTATAGGACTCCTATAATAGGCAGAACATTAATTGTTACAATACGTATAAAATATGATAATTTTGCAAGCCTTATTAACAAACTCATCATTCTCATAATATATGATATTTTAATTGATATTGAAAAGTTAAATATACTTATTATAAACTTGTGAGTTTGTCAAATAACTCTAATTAATTTTTCCAAGTCATTAATTATTTTAGTATCTAAAAAAAGGACAACTATTTAATAATACTAACTCATAAAATAAGAATTTTATAAAATCTACTTATAAATTGTTTACGATCATTAAAATGAGTCAAATTTTAAAAAATTGCATAACCAAAAGTACTTCATTATAAAAAAATAAAAATGTGTCCTTTAGAGGTATCATACCATATAAATTTTATTTTTTATAACAATACACGTCTGAGCTCTGTCGTTAAAAAAAGAATGTTGAAAAAAGAATTTAACTATTAACTTTTTAAGATATGTGTAAAAAAGGTAATACAAAAAGTATCAAATTTTAAGTTCTTAATATAAATATAGAATTGTAGTTTTATTGTATAGCTATCTTTTTATTTTGTAGGATTAGTTAAGGGAAATAAATAAAGCATAACGTATAATTTAGAGTTTTTATGTGTATAAATTACTTTTTTATGGCTATAGGATAGAAGAAGGAGAAAAATATTATCAACTATGTGGAAAGAAGATAACAGTTATAATAAAGATAGAATTAAAATGGTAAAAAAGATATCAATTAAATAACATAAGTCATCACAAGATTGTACATAATATGTAAAAAATACAACTATATACTTTTATTGCATAATAATCAATTCAAACAAATGATATAACTTAGCTAACTTAATAATTTTGCACAATGGCATCAATGTGTTTATATGCAATAAGCAAGTGCTACTTTTGAAATGATTCATTACTCAAAAATTGGAATTGTTAAACTTATAATTGCCTAAACTAAGTACTTATATTATCAGTTTAGATTGTAAGATATCCCTATTTGGTAAGCTCATGTAATAAAGTTATCATCACTTTTATATATATGGTAGATTAGATAAAAATAGAAAATATGAAAGGCCAATTTAAAATAAATAAGAGTATAAAAATTTTTAAAATAAGTAATTTGGAAATCCTATTATATATATATATTACTTTTTTGTAACACTTTTAGGTTTTGTAGTAATTTCTTGGAACAAGTTTGCTTGATGTGAATACAAAACATAAATGAGGATATTCCTCAAACAATAGATAATATAATTAAATAGTTTATCTAGATTCCAAATACAGGCAATCTGGCCACGTCTATCTCTAGTTTAAATATTATCTAGGTTCTTTCAATCAAGATTAATTGACAAAACTCTCTTGCCCCCCAGCCCATAGTATATGCTACTTTATTATTTTGGTAAAGTGTCTATTAAAGTTTATTATTTGAAACTAAGCAAACCAAATCATAGTAAAAAAGAGAACAAAGTGATATTGTTAAATGAATTGAAAAATATAATAGTGATAGATATGCTTAATGCACTATTAGATTCTATTTTATGTTTTTTTATTTCTCCTCTCATTCAAAAAGAATGTTAATACTTCATATATATTCAAAAGACATATTCAAGGGGTTAATTTAGTTGGTCGAGATACTTCAAAGAGTTATATTATTTATTAAATGAACTATTAAACGTGCAAAGCACGTGTCCCAATCCTAGTGTGTGTGTGTGTGTGTATATAATAGTGGCAAAAAAGAGGCCTCTATTTTTGTCAGAACATGTAAAAGATTTTTTTAATCAAATTTATACCATTACATGGGAGAATTTAACATTAATGAGATTCGAATTCTTGATCTCTGAGGTGGAAGATAAGAATAAGAATATGAAAGAAGATTGTATATTCTTCTTGTCCTTCACTGTTACAAAGAATGCAAGTCCCTATATACAAGACTCAGTAATCAACCCTATACATTTTAGCCTAAACATCCGTAACTACCAAATATAGATATTAGAATATGTTAATAACACAATCAAGCCTAAATATATTCAACTACCAAAGATAGACAATAGAATATGTCAATACTCCCCCTCAAGTTGGAGCATGAAGATCACGAATGCCCAACTTGCGCAGAAGAAATTGAAATTGTTGCTTGCCAAGTGCTTTCGTAAAGACATCAGCAGGTTGTTGAGAAGAAGAGATATGTGCAGTGGTAATGGAGTGATCGAGAATCTTCTCACGAACATAGTGGCAATCAATTGCGATATGTTTGGTTCTTTCGTGAAAAACAGGATTGGCAGCAATGTGTAATGCGGCTTGACTATCACAAAAAAGACGCATTGGATTCGTATGATCAATACCCAAAGAACTCAATAAAGATTTGAGCCAAACAAGTTCACATGAAGTAGTTGCCATAGCCCTATACTCTGCTTCAGCAGAGGATCGAGAAACGGTAACTTGTTTCTTTGTCTTCCAAGATATTGGGGATTGACCAAGCATAATAAAGTATCCAGTAAGAGAACGCCTAGTAAGAGGACAGCTGGCCCAATCGGAATCACAATAAGCATAGAGTTGAAGATCACTACGAGCATTCAACACGATACCTTGACCAGGATGTGCCTTTATATAGCGAATTACTCGCATGAGAGCATCAAAATGAGCTTGTTTAGGAGCCTGCATAAACTGAGATAAAACATGAATAGCATAACAAAGGTCGGGACGTGTGATAGTGAGATAGATGAGGCGCCCCACTAAGCGACGATATAAACCAGGATCATGAAAGTCCTTCCCAGTAGCAAGAGCTAGAGAATGATTTTGCTCCATAGGAAAATCAACAGGCCGTGAACCAAGCATGCCACATTCAGACAATATATCAAGAGCATATTTACGTTGACAAAGGAAAATTCCTTCAGGACCACGTGCCACTTCAATACCCAAAAAATATCTCAAGGGTCCAAGGTCTTTTAATTTAAAGCAAGTATGAAGAAAACTTTTGAAATGTGCACATGTAGCAGAATTATTGCCAGCAAGAATTAAGTCATCAACATAAATAAGTACACCAAGAAAAACACCTTTTTGTTGATATGTGAATACAGAATAATCAGCATATGATTGAACAAACCCATATTGCTTCAAAGCACTAGTTAGCTTGGCAAACCAATTGCGAGGAGCCTGACGTAATCCATATAATGATTTTTGGAGACGACATACTTTGTTGGCATCAGAAGGAGAGAAACCAGGAGGAGGACGCATATACACCTCCTCTGCAAGATCGCCATAAAGAAAAGCATTATTCACGTCCATTTGATGAAGTTCCCATCCTTTTGTTACAGCTACAGATAAGAAACATCTCACAGTTGTCATTTTTGCAACAGGGGCAAAAGTTTCAGTATAATCTAAACCTTCCACCTGAGTGTTACCCAATGCAACAAGGCGAGCTTTAAATCGCTCTACAGTCCCATCCGGGTGGTATTTTATTCGATATACCCATTTGCACCCGATGCATTTCTTGCCAGAAGGCAAATCCTCCAGGGCCCACGTGCGAGTGGATTCTAACGCCTCAATTTCTTTGACCATTGCCTCTCGCCACTTAGGATGCTGCATAGCTTCTTTAAAGCTTTTAGGCTCGACGTTAGTGGTAATAGAGGCCAAAAATCTTGTATGAGCAGCAGAAAAATTATTACAAGCAACATGATTAGCAATGGGATAAGGCATACCTGAAGAAACCTTTTGGAGAGGAAATTGAGAGATGGAGGGAAGATATTGAGCAGTGTGGCATACATAATCCTGTAAGTGTAAAGGAGGTTTCCGAGTACGCTGACCTCTACCCAAACGAACAGTCTCAGTAATGTCATTGTCGGTTGAGCTAACTGAAATATCATGTGTAGCTTGATCACTCTCCCTGTCTTCATTACTTGGTGAAACAAAATTATCGATGACCACATACTCTATGTCATCTTCATAACCAGAATTATGATTAAGGTTTATGTTTGAGGGAGATATGGTGGAATGTTCAGTCATGTCAGCATATGGAAAAACACCTTCATGGAAAACAATATCACGAGAAACAAAAAACTCCTGGGTTTTTAGATCAAATACTCGCCAACCCTTTTTACCATGTGGAAAACCAACAAACATACACTTTCTACTTCGTACTTCAAATTTATCTTTTTGTCTAGGATTATGATGAACATAGCACAAAGAGCCAAATATTTTAATGTGAGAGTAATTGGGTTTTTGATGAAAGAGAATTTCATATGGGGTTTTCCCATGCAACAGAGGTGTGGGTGTACGATTTATCAAATATACTGCAGTAAGAATGCATTCTCCCCAAAACTCAATTGGAAGATGGGCTTGAAAACGAAGAGCACGTGCTACATTCAGTATGTGTCTATGCTTACGCTCCACTCGTCCATTTTGTTGAGGAGTACTTACACAAGAAGTTTGATGCAACATGCCATTTACTCTATAAAAGTTAGGCATAGGTCCAGCTGTGAACTCAAGTCCATTATCGCTTCTAACACATTTGACTGGTTTTCCAAATTGAGTCTTCACCATAGCACAAAATTCAATCAAATAACCACTTGCTTCACTTTTATCATGCAACAAATAAACCCATAATCCTCTACTAAAATCATCCAAAATAGTCAAGAAATAATGCGCACCAGAAAATGAAGGAACACGATATGGTCCCCAAATATCACAATGAATAAGCTCAAAACAATCAGTCACTTTATTACTGCTTGTAGGAAAAGAGCTCTAGTTTGCTTAGCACGACAACATACATCACACACATCTAGTTTATTTTCTTTATTACTAGAGATATGAGGTATAAGAGACAAATGCTGACTTGATGGATGCCCCATTCGCCAATGCCATAAAGTGTAAGAGTCCATGTGCGTTGCTTTCATTGCTGTATGCAATGCCACACCCTCATGATAATAAACTCCATTCTCTAATTTACCCACTCCAATCGGCTTCTTCGAGATGAGGTCCTGTACCACACAAAGCTTATCAATAAATGTCACCATATGATTAGTTCCTCTAACAAGTTGACCAATTGAAACAAGATTACATGACAGATTAGGAACATAAAGAACATTAATTAACACAAACCCAGGACCCATCACCACTTTGCCACATTTAGTTGCCATAGCATATGTACCATTTGGTAGACCAACAGGTGAAGGTGGTATTTTCAGCAACATCAGTTAAAAAATGAAGACAACCTGTCATATGATTTGAGGCTCCGCTATCCATTATCCATTTACCTTTATCTGTAGTATGTACATACTTACCAGAGAGCTTCTCAGTTGAATTACTTTGTTCAAGTAATGTCAACAACTTTTGCACTTGATCAGTGCTCAGACTGGGTATACTAACAGCTGCATTAGTTTGTCCTACATAATTTTCTTGGCTTTGCACCATTGCTGCATGGGCTACAAATTGTTGACCAGCAGTATGCTCTTCTCTTCCTCCAGAATTGCTCCTACCTGGACTTCGTCCACCTGCGTCCACGCCCACGACCCCAATTAGATGGATAACCTACAAGTTTAAAACATTTAGATTTATCATGCCCTTTTTTCCCACAATGACCACACACATGTTTTTCTTGTGGATTGCCATTCCAATTTTGTAAATATGAATTTCCAACACTTGGGGTCGCAAAGGCCACATGCTCGGGTCGTTGTTCTCTTTCACGTGCAATAGACTTGTGGCGTTCTTCTTGATTCACCATAGAGAACACTTTATTCAGTTGTGGCATAGGATCCATTGCAAGAATCTGCTGTACGTACAGTTCCGTAGATACTGTCATCGAGACCCATCAAAAATTGGTAAATTCGTTCATCCTCCTGTTCTTTGATTATTACTTTTGCAGCATCACAAGTGCAACTTGAGATTTTTGAGTAACTTGCCAATTCATCCCACTTTCCTTTCAGCTTCGTATAATACGTGACAATGTCCATTCCATGTTGTTTCAAAGAGCAAATTTCATGTTTCAATTCGTAAATACGAGGTCCGTTTCCAACAGAAAATCTTTCTTTCAAATCATCCCACATAGCCTTAGCGTTTTCCACATATGTAACACTAGGCTGCAACGTTACATCTATTGCATTAAAGATCCAAGAAATCAACATTGAATTGCACATCTCCCAAAGTTGTGCTTCAGATTCATTGTTATCTGGCTTATCAATTGTTCCATCTATGAATCCCAACTTGTTTTTGGCTTTAAGAGAATTTCTCATTGCCTTCTGCCAAGTCTCGTAGTTTGTTCCTTTCAAAATACACGAACTGATAATTGCTCCCGGATTATCTGATGGATGTAGATAATATGGAGATGTTGGGTCAATCATGGTTTTAGAACTACTGTTGTTGCCGTTGCCTTTGTCGCCACCTCCGCTACTCATTTGTGTTTTGCAAGATGATTACAGAATTGAGTTTTAGGAAGTTTTAGAAATTGCACGGCTCTGATACCATGATAAGAATATGAAAGAAGATTGTATGTTTTCCTGTCCTTCCAGTTACAAAGAATGCAATCCCTATATACAAGACTCAGTAATCAACCCTATACATTTTAGCCTAAACATACGCAACTACCAAATATAGATATTAGAATATGTTAATAACACAATCAAGCCTAAATATATTCAACTACCAAAGATAGACAATAGAATATGTCAATAGTGGAGGAAATGATGAAAAAGCTTTAATGCTTGCATACCATAGATATTAGATACTAACTTTTTTGGGGAAATTCTACGCCATGTAATGGTAGCAATTAATTAGAATGTGTTGGCCCCAAACAATAATGCAACTAATATAAAAATAAATAAACTTGCAATAATAATAATAAAGTTATAGCAAAACAAGTTCATAATTCAACAATAAAGTAAAAGAAATAAAGAAAGAACACAGCGAAATTTTTATAGTGGTACGGTATCAAGTTTGACATCTACGTCCACTCTCAAGTTCCTCAATTTGGAGATTGAATCCACTATGTGCATCTTCACAAGTTAGTGAAACAAACCAACATGTACAATGTAGGGATCACTCTTTGCCCACCCTAGCACTCTCTAGTTGAGCCAAAGAGTTTTACAATTCACTCAATCAACCCTCACAAAGTTACACTTGAATGCTACCACTCACACTTTGAAGAACACACTATAACCCAACCAACTACCTCACAAACTATCACAAGTACACTAAAAGGAGAAAGTATTTTATACTAAAATCACTCTTGAGAGTTTGTAATAAATTAGGAATGGGACACGTGCTCTGCACGTTTATAGGTTCTGTTAACAAATAATGTTACACGTGCTCTGCACGTTTGTAAGTTCTATTAACAAATAATGTTACTCATTTTTTGTGAAAACTCAAAATGCAGGTACATAACTTTAAAGAAAAAAGAGGTCAACAAATTGAATAATTTTATTAATGCAGGATATCTCAGTTCCCTTTATTTTATTTCCAACTTCAAAATTCTATGTAAATTTTCTTGTATGAAATAACTTTTTTTTGGACAGCATATTTATATTTAGTAACATACTTGTAGACAGAACAATACACATAGATCTAAGCTACAAATTCTCATTAATTGAAACCTTTGATGTGTATGTCGTAGGTAATATTTGATCAAGAATCCCAAGTTCTTCTTAGCTTCACATATTAATTTCTTTTCTAAAAGAATTTGAATAGAAAAGATGAATGTCTCTAATAGCAAAAGAAAATTTTTGGCATAATGATGGTTTTTTTTTAAATATTCTTGCAAAAGAAATTATGAAATCTTTTGAAATTTTTAAATTGTTATCATATAAAAGGTAACTTGTTATTATTTTGTACTTGAAATCCCTAAGCTTTTGATAAATTGACTAATAATTATACATATTTCTATTATATCTATAAAGTATCAAATGAGACTTTAACATGGTTGTATCAAAATTAATATTTTTAAATGAGACTTTAATCTAACTCTTTATGTTTTCGTAAATGTCCATTCTTAATGTGATTAGACTTAAAAGATAAGGAATACATTAAGTGCTAAAATATCAAACATAAAGTTAAATTTAAAAATATATAATTAATTTATTTCAAAATATTTAAAAAATGATTTCTCTTTTTCAGTGTTTTGCCTATTTATTTATTTAGTTTATTGCTAAAATAATTTTTTGTTTAGATCATGAAATTTAAATTTATATACAAATTAATTAAAAATATTTTATAAAAGAGAAAAATATAAATTTTTATACTAAACAGTAAATATATATTTTTGAAAAATCTAATTTAAATTTGTACTTGCTAAATATTTGTAACACTTTTAAAAGAAGACTGAGTTTGATTAGGATTTAATCAATCTACTTTTTGTAATTCCATTAGTTTCCTTTTTTTAATGTGACTATAATTTAAAAAATAAGAGTATTTTAGGAAATACATTAATTGTTAAATCACTTTAGGTCCTACATGAACTTTTTTGATACTTTACTCATTTTAAATATGTTTATTATGATTTTTTTTAACAAATCTAACATGTATATAAGAATGATGACAACTTTATCATATAAGCATATCAAATAAGGACAATTTACATATTAAATTGGTAATATAAATACTTTGTAAAGACACATATAAGTCTAGTGATTCTAACTCTCGGATAATGAATTATTTTAAAAATAGCACCTCGCTTGTTGCATACAAACATATTGCTACTATTGTGTAAAATTAATAAGTTAACTAAGTCATATCATTTGTTTGGATTGATTATGCAATAAAAATGTACAATTATTAGGTTATTTTTTGTTACTATTTTATTCTATCTTTATCATAAATTTTATCTTATTTCCACATAATTGGTAATATTCATCTCTTTCTTCTATGCTTTAAGCATAAAAAAAATTGTGCACCTACATATTTTAAAATATATGTTATGTTTTATTTTCTTTTTCCAAAATAAAGATAACTATATAAAAGAAACTACATCTCTGTGTATACCATGTTCTTAAAAAACTAATATCATTTTGTGTTGTATTTTTTATACACACACACATATTAAAAAACTAATAATCCAATTCTTTCTTTCAAATATTTAAATGATACACTTTCAATGTATTTATAATGAAGTACTCTTTAATATAAAATTTCCTTTAATTTGACTAATTTTAATGATCTTAAGCAATTGATAGATACATTTTATGAAATTCTTATTTTATGAATTAATATTATTGATTATTTGGCTTTTTCATAGACATTGACATAATTGATTACTCAATAGAATTATTAATTGATATTCGCCAAACTCATAAACTTGTGTAATAAGTATATATAAATTTTCAGTATCAATTAAAATATCATATATTATGAGAACGATGAGTTTTGAAATTTGTTCATAACTATATCCTCATGAGACTTGCAAGATCTTGTATTTTATATTTATTGTAAAAATTAATGCATTTACATGTGTTGAACTTCTCAACTCCTACTTTCTGTCAGTTTGATTTTTCTTTTTTTCTCTCCAAGTCCTAAGAAATAAGATACTGCCTCGATTTTGTGTTATATGAAAATTTAAAACTGCAAAATTTTTCGTTTATAATGCACTAAACTCATATTTATGACGCCCTTATATTTAGATACTTCTTATATTTAGATACTTTTTTTAATTAACTTCATTTTTTGAATAATTCGTGCTTAAGAGTTTATTAACCAGTGCCCTAATGTATTTGTTAGCTAAATTACATATTTTTCTTTGATCGAACCCTTTCATAATCAGTTAGTTACTGTGTATGTTAGTCAAAACACAAGCATTTTAATACTAAATAGAGTTTAAACACTAATTAACTTTCACATTAAAAATTGATAAATATTTGTCCAACTACCTTGATTGAGTTGCTAAAAAAATTGATTCGAGTTCAAAATGCCACATTCAAAATTTCATGCTGTATTAAATAAAAAAATAATATAGTTCTAAAATAAAGAAGTTTTAATGATTAAACATGGAACTTACTTGAGAAATTTCCTTATTTTTTTATTTTGTAATCACACTGCATTAACATAAAAAAATCACAAAAGTCTAAACACAAAGTGTCTCAGGAAATTAATTTAAAACCTAAAAATATTATGAAAAATTAACTAAGTCAAGTTTTCAAGAAACATGGAATTAAATTCTGAGAATCCACTCCCAATATAAAGAATCATCAAGAATTGATATTTTAAAATTGTAAAACCTCATTATCGCAAAAGGGCCATCATATATGACAAGGTTGCCCAATATCTTTAATTAGTACAATTTATTTTTTGTAAAAATATATATTGTTTTTATTTAATACTCAATATCTTTAATCAATACAATTTTTTTTTTGTAAAAATGTATGTTGTTTTTCTTTAATACAACCTGAGATTTTAAATGTGGCATTTTGACTTTGAATCAATGTTTTTAAAGTTCAATAGAGATAGTTGGATAAATATTTATCACATTTTGATGTGAAAGTTAAATAATGTTTAAACCCTTATTGGTATCAAGATACTTATATTTTGATAATATACAAAGTAAATAATTGAGAACCAAAGGGTTTGACCAAAGAAAAATATATAAGCATAGCTAAAGAAAACATTAGGGTGTTGGTTAAGAACTCTCAAGCATTACTTATTCAAAAACAAAGTTAATGAAAAAGTATCTAAATATAAGAGCGTCATTAATATGCGTTTATGCATTATAAACAAAATTTTTTTTAGATTTAAAATTTCATATAACAAAAAGTCAAGGCAGATTTTACTTCTTGGACTCTTATACTAGGGAGAGGGAAAAAAAAAAGGAAAAGTCAAACTAGCAAAAAGTGGAGGAGAGAAGTTCAACACATACAAATGCATTAATTGTTACACAAAAAATAAAATATAAGATTTTGCAAGTCTCATGTGGTTATTAATGAATTTCAAAACTCATTATTATCATAATATGTGATATTTTAATTGACATTCAAAATTTATATGTACTTAATACATAAATTTGTGAGTTTGACAAATAACTCTAATTGATTTTACAGAGTGATGAATTAAGTCAATTTCTATAGAAAAGCCAAATATCTAATTCCTTAAAATAAGTCATTTGGAAATATTAATTCTAATACAATTATATAAAAGTCTCATATGATACTTCATATATATAATAGAGACATGTAAAATCATTAATCAACTTATTAAAAGCTTAAGAATTTCAAAGTGTAATTACATTTTTTTTATACAATAGCAAGTTACCTTCTATATGATGACAAATTTTAAAAGATTTCATTATTTATTTTGGAAGGATATTTTTTTGAAACCATCATTATGCCAAAAACTTTCTTTTCCTATTGGAGATATCCTTATGCTCTATTCAAATTCTTTAAGAAAAAGAAAATAACATGTGAAGTTAGGTAAAGATAATATGAAACTATTAAAAGTAAATTATTAGTATTTTGGTACTTGAAATGAAGGTTTTTAATAATAGTGGTTGTTTTCTATTTGTTTTTTAAGGATATAATTAATTGGAATCTTACATAATTTTTAGACATGGTTTTGAAAAATAGAAAATCAAAATTACTATCCTTTTTTGTCCTTTTATTATATCGTTTATTAGACAAATTTATTATATTATTTATTAAACGATTATTAAACGTGCGAAACACGTGCCCCATCTCTAATGCATATAAAAACATATAAAACATATCTTGTACCATGATTCCAATTGCAAGTAGTCTTTTTTCCTACAAGCCTTCTTGGACTATCTCTTTGATTCTTTCTCTAACTCTCCTTTCTTTCTTTAAACTTCAAGATCAAGTCTCTTGATCTTCTCTCTCCTAACTCTCCTAATATTGTGACAGAATGATAGGTAGAATTCACAATGAACAAGTGAGTGGAGAGAGGGACCAAGAGTCCTATTTATAGTGAGCTAGAGGACCCCTTCCCGTCATGAGTCATAACAAATAACTCTTCTTCTTCCTCTCATAATATTGTAGCATACCTCTTAAGTCTTATAATGAATTCATGAAACCACCATACAATAATGGGCTCACGAAATCACCAATGGAGGAGATGTTACAAATTCACAACACTAATATAGTCATGAAGTCCACCAAATAGTGGAGTAAGAGTTACATATTTACATATTAGTAATGGCATGTAACTCACTAATTAGTGGAATGAGAATTAAATTAATGGAGTATAACATACCAAGTAGTGGGATGAAAGTTACATGAGAGTAGTGATATGAAGGTTACATGTAAGTAATGGGGTGAAATACAATCTAGTCACGTCTTTTATCTCTAGTTTAAATATTATCCAGGTTCTTTCAATCAAGATTAATTGACAAACCCAGCCCATGGTATATGTTGCTTTTTATTTTGGTAAAGTGTCCGTTAAAGTTTATTATTTGAAACTAAACAAACCAAATCGTAGTAAAAAAGAGACAAAGTGATATTTTTAAATGAATTGACAGGTATAATAGTTATATACATTTTTTTTACATTAATTTAGCTTAAATTAGGATAAAAAATATGATTGACATCTTATATATTCTCAAAAGGCATTTTTTCTTTTTTATAAATTCAGAATTATAGGTGATAGTTTTGTTGATCAATGCATAATAAATTAATTTTCTTTATTACTTTATGATTTTAAATTTACCCTCTAAACTAACTACTACATCTTTTGAATTCAATCTTTAATAAGATTCAAAAGTTTAGAACTTTGCATAACTATTTTTATATTGTGATTTTAAATTAGTGTGGGTGAGTTGAATTTAATAATTTTTTATCTTTCTTGGCACTACGCTACATATGCTTGTGGTATTTTAAAGTAGAAAAATATTGCATTTCATTCTTAATAATATGTAAACTACTTGATTTACATAGATAATCAAATTGATTTATTCTGTAATACCGAAGAATAATATATTAATTGTATTTTAGTTTGAAAGATAAATTAAGGAAATGGTCCCATCTAATTATGAAACGTGATATTATGTGCATCATCATTAAAGTGAAAAAAGAAAATATAAATAGAAAAATATTAAATGGTTTCCTTCTTATGTTTTTTGTTAATTTGATTGGAATTAAAATTTTTATTGTAAGATTCAAAAAGACTTTTGAACAATTGTTAAGTTTCAATAGGATTTAATTATTCTAGCTCTTCATATTTCTATTAATGTCCTTTTTCTAATGCAATTGCGATATATAAAAAATAAGATTATTTTTAAAAAGAAAAAATTAAATGTTAAAATACTAAATCACAAAGGTCATTCGTGCTAACCAATTGGTCTAAATAATTATTCTTAGTTTATTTATAATTAAATTGTATAATTTGTTGTTTGCATGTGTAATAGCAAGAGTGTGATTGCCTCCATTTAATTTTATACTCCTATTATTATTGGGTTTTGTTACTAATAACATAATTTGTTTCTTGTTTTTTTATTTCTAACAAAGAGCAAGCATTTTATATGCCAACTTTAAATCTAAAAATGGATCAAGTTTAGTCATGTATGTGTAAAAAAATAATTGATATAAACATAAAAATGATTTTTCAAAAAATAAAAAGGAGAAAAGTTTCCTAATTCTATCCCACTACATGCCCAACAGGCTCCTACTTTTATAACTTTTAATTTTGAATTTGCTGTTGTATTGTTAATACCATATACAAATAGAATATTTCTTTAGGCAATATAAAGTTTCATTATTACAATAATTAGATGTTAAAACTCATGTGAAGTAGGTAGTTTTTCAGTCTTGCATTAGATATTTTTTCCAATTTTATTCTTGAGGAAAAATCTTGTCCACTTTTATCTTACGCATACTTTTTTGTATTTTCTATTAATTTAAATTTAATTTAAATTGTATTATAAAAGGCTTGAGCAACTTTTGAAGGACTTAGAACTTTATTAATCATATTCTTTATGTTTTTGTTAATATCTACTCTTAATGTGATTATGACTAAATAATGATATTTTAGAAAATACATTAAATGCTAAAACTCTAAAATACTTAAGAATTGAATAATAAAATTAATTAATTCTTATTGCAAAATATTTGAAAAAATATTTCTCTTTCAATTTTTTGGTTACTATTTTTTCCTTTTTTGCTATTTTATTCCACTTCTTTTTGTAGAGTATGAAATTTAAATTTTTAGAATGAGTAATTAAAAATATTTTGAAAATAAAAAGAGAAAAGTAATTTTTATATTAACCTATCACATTTTTATAAACTATCCAATTTAAATTTTAATTATAAAAGGCTTATAACACCTTTAAAAGATGTTTAATTGGATTAAAATATAATTAACTTAACTTTTTTATGTTTTCGTTAATATAATGCGACTACGATTTGAAAAATAAAGGTGCTTTAAGAAATTTATTAAATGTTAAAACACCACATTAGTCAAGGTTGCTTTTACATTGTAGGAAAGTCAAACTGAGCATTGCATAGTTTAATTATTTGTTTTAGTTAGTGTGATGTGTTATAATTCTATTGCTTAGTTTAATCGGGTGCATAGTAGTTTAAGTGGTAGTTTGTATGGGATTATATCTTGCACTGGTAGAAGTTGGTTTTAGAAAAAGTTGTATGGCTTTATGTTTGTAAGTTTTGGTTTTGCATTTTTTTAAGACTTTTAACAGCCTCTTCCTGACGTTTTTTGGCATAAGAAAATATAGAATTTTCTCTATTATTTTTTTTAATGTTTCTTATATAAATTCCTATGGGTTTTCTTCATCTATCTATTTTAAAAATATAAATATTTATTCTAACCAATAAATATATATTTTTAAACTATTAAATTTAAATTTGTAATTGTAAAAGGCTTAAAAGACTTTGAGAGGATGGTTGAATTTGATTAGGATTTGATTAGTGTAACTTTTTATGTTTTCAATAATATCCTTTTTTGAATGTAGCAACGACTTGATAAATAAGGGTATATTAGGAAGTACATTAAATGTTAAATGTTAAATCACTTAAGGTCATTCATGCTTTTATATACATATAGATAGATATAGATACAGATATAGATACAATGAGTGTTTTTTTTTTTTTAATTGGGGGAAGACGGATTGCTGCTTCCAAATTGAAACTTATAGAGCTACTTCATATGGGCAATTACAGATTAGTCACAGTTTTGTGACTAATTAAGTTGCACTCTGCATCCATTTGAAGGGTAAGTATGTGATCCTGAGGATGGAAATTTGGGAATTATAAACTTTAGCTCAACTAAGAGTGCAACATAATAAAGGCGTGGTTTTTCGTAGTCTTGAATCGATCCTGAAGAGGAGTGAAAAAAAAAAAGGGGGCATAGAATTGAAAACAGCGGATTTCACGCCTTGCTGCATAAGCTCCTCAAGGCGTGCTCGCTGTAGGTTATTGTATGCTGCCTGGGTGTTTAAAGCGATTAACTGAAAAGGCAAAAATGCAATTCTAAGACTGGAGCAATTATTATATGTTCCTTGAGCTTTTTAAGGTAACGGGACTCCATTTGATTGCCTTGGCAAAAATCATACCAATTTTTTGTGAATAAAATTTAGCTTATTCCTGGTTTTTTTTAACATAATTACTATTATGCAATTTTGCCTTGTGAACATTATTATGAACCTCAACACAAAATTATTTGTACATCGGAATTTTCTTGAAATACATATTGCTTATTGACTCCAATGAAAAAGATGAAAAATTTCTGAGAAGCTTCAATGTTTAAGTTGGAAAAGGTCTGAAGAATTTATTGTAGAAGGGCAAAAATTCCAAACAGTTGACTTCCAATCAATTTTGCCGGCCATTCAAGTCTTTGAAGTCGAAGATCATAAATAAATCAATAAATTCTCACTATTCTTTGGCTTTATTGTTTTATCGTCAAAGTAAACACCAGCAAACCCGTGCTTGTGTGGTGGTAGGGTATAAAATGGAAAGAGTATATTGACTTAGTTATGTTTTTAATTTTAAATACTTATTCTATAGTCCACTGGCTATGGGTGTAATATCAATTTTGATGTTTAATTTTATAAATAAAATTTATTTTATTAAAGTTAATTTCCATATAAAATACAGACTCCAATTTGAAGAAAATATAAAGACTTAGTTATTTTCTAATTTGACAAGCCACCATTATTTTATTATTGTTCATATTAAGTTCTTTTTTATACAAACGTACGTATAAGAATGTCGTCGAGTCCATAATGTTGTCCACAAAAAATTTAAAGACTAATCGTTTAGCTTAAGTCTGATAGCTGTCAATTCAGTATTGGGTCAGTCATGTGGCCCAAATATAGATCAACAGAAAAGTTAACGCTACAGCCCATCAAATTTGGAAGGATAGCCTAATAAAACTTCTTTAGAATGTGCAAATCAGGTCGCTTAAGAGATACAAATCAGGTCGTTTAAGAGACTTTTTTTTTTTTTATATTTTAGATCAAATTTATGCTATTACAATTAGAGAAAGAAAACAGTATTGATAGAATTTTGAGCAAGACGTGTAACTCCGTGATGTTATTGACATATACACAAAACTACTTGAGTTTATACACGTTATTATGGACCTGCTTTATTAAAAATTGTACGTCAACATGACAACTACCTGCACAAATTTTGAGACCTACGAGCTCTATAGTTTCTACAAGAGAAGTAGATTTCACAAGTCCGTCATTATCTCAAATGCCAAAAAAGTCTTGGAATTTAATTCATAAGTGGAATATCTCCTAAAAATTTAACGTGATAATCACTTATTCCAGTTATTGAGGTCTCTCAAGTAATGATCCAGGAAACATGTGTGCCCTTATTGTAAGTTATATCAGAGTATAAGTCACAGGTAAACACCAAGTCAAGCTTAGCTGGCTGTAGATTCTAATTGAAATGAAACAATCCACAATTGAATGGCTGTAGGGTCATAACTTTCAATTATGGACATATAAGAATTAATCAACTTGTCAACAGATTTGTTTTGTCCACATTACGATATTAGTAGCTAAACTACATGTTTGATTGACGCAAGTAAATTGGTGAAGTCAAGAAACTTCAGAAAACTTTAAAATTCCAAAAATACTTGACTACCAATCAATTTTGCCGGCCATTTTAGTCTTTCAAGTCGAAGATCATAAATAAATGAATAAATTCTCATTATTCTTTGGCTTTATTGCTGTATCGTCAAAGTAAACACCCGCAAAGTCATGCTTGGGCGGTGGTAGGGTATAAAATGAATAACGTGGGAAGATGATAAGGAGAATACATCCTATCTCTGTCGGCATAATTTGAAAGAAACTAGAGAAATAATTTAATCGCAATCAATAAAAGAATTTGACAATTCACAATTCACTAGCATTAATTGTCTTAGCTCACAAGTAAAACCATATCAAATACGAGGGAACTGGTTTATTTATTTATACTAGTAAAAGAAAATGTACGCTGCACTACGTCGCATGTGTCTATGTGAAAATGTTTATTAATATATTATTTCTTTCAAGATTAATAAGAAGACGATATGATCAAACCATTTAAAGTATTTTAAAGTATGTTAAGTTGATTGATATTTTAAATAATAGTTTTTTTTAGTTTGAGAAAAATGATTGCTGATAATTTAACCAAATTAGAGAGGCTAAAGTACATGAAACTATCTCAATTCATAAAAATTCTTTTTGTTCTCAATATTGGTCGCCAAAATTCTTCTTTTTCTTTTTTCTAATGTTCATTTTCTCCATCAATTCTCCTTAATTTTGCTATGGCTTTATATCTTGAAGACTAAAAATGGTCGATGTATAAAAATTATTTTTCAAGTAACATTGTTTTCTTTTCTTGTGGAATGTTTAAAATCTTTCATAAAGCAATATGTTTAATCTATTTTTCTGTAAATATTTTTTATTGCATAAAGTAAAAGATTAATCAATTGCATAATATTTCTAGGGAATAAAACATTTATCAGTCTTTTTTCTATAAATTCTTTGAAATCAATTATATATTTCAAATATAAATGTTATTCTATTGTATCGTCATGTCTTTTCTTGAAAGAATTGATGTTTAATTGAAAGCTTATAAACCATGACTTTGTGTATATCTAAAATTCAGTATACTCTAAGGTTTAACAACAAATTACAAAGCAAGTAGAGTTGTAATAACAAAAAGTGGAGTACAAATATCTCTACCCAATATGTAATTTATTAGTTATGTTTAAAAGGGATTCGAATAACAAAAATTGACAAAGCAATATTCAGAATGTTAAATCTTATGTATATAAGTTTCATTGTGTAATTACAAAACCAAAGTCTGAGCAATCAAGTCTAACTATTTGGACTTCGTCATCGCTAGCCCGAAATAGATATCGCAAGTTCGACTTGAATACTTAGGCTCAACTTATATATTAGTCTAAGTTACTTGACTTTTTTCAATGTGGGACAAGGTATTGCATTTACTTCTCCTTATTAGGCTTTGTGTCCTTGCAAAGCCCAATTCATAAGGAGCATGAGTATAGGATGGGGAAAGTTCACAAGAGAAGCTTTAAAAAAATCATTGCTATTGCCAATTTTGCTTTCATATAGGAAAGTTTTGTCCAATACATATTCTAGGTCCCCAGCCAAATGGCCCTTAGTTGCGGTTGAAAGAGTAAATATTCTTTTTTCTTTTTTTTTCCTGAAATACAATGGGATTTTTTTTTTCCAAAGGAGCGAGACTTCGAGTTTCATATAGGCAATTATTGATAAGACAGTTTTCTAACTAATTAAGATGCACTCTGCATCCCTTTTAACAGTCAGTATTTGACGCAGAGGAAAGAAAATTGAGAATTATGATCTTTAGCTCAAGCAAGATTGCAACACGATAAAGGCTTGGTTTTTCATGCTCTTGGAATCCATTCTGAAGGGAAGTGGACAAAGAAAAGGCGTAGAAATGAAGCACATTAGGTTTCACGCCTTGCTGCGTAACCTCCTCGTGGCGTGCTTGGAGTGCGCTATTGCATGCTGCCTGGTTGTTTAAATTAAAAGGCAGAAAATACAATTCCAAGACTGGAAAATTGTTCTATGCCGCTTGAGCTTTTTAATGTAATTGAACTCTATTCGTGTGACTATCCAATTGTTAATTGACTTGGCAAAAATTATACCAACTGTTCGTGTATAAAATTTAGATTAACATAATTACTATTAAGCTATTCTACCTTATGCACATTATTGTGAACCTCAACAAAAAATTATTTGCACAATAGAGTTTTCTTATACTACATATTGTTTATTGACTCCAGCCGAACAACATGAAGGATTTCTATGTTAAGTTGGAAAAAGTCCAAAGAATTTATTGTGTATGCGCAAAAAAAATTTCAAAAGTTGACTACCAATAACTTTTGCGGGCCATTTTAATTCCTTCAAGTCAAAGGTCATAAATAATAAATAGAGACTCCAATTCAAAAAAAATTACATAGTTATGTTTCTAATTTGATAATCTACTATTATTTTAATTTTTAATTTTTATTAAAGCTCTTATATATATATATATATATATATATGCATGCACATGAAAGAAAAAAGAAAAAGAAAAAAAGAAAATATATATATATATATATATATGCATGCATAAGAATGTTTTAGATCCATGATTTTACTGTCAAAATTGTTTAGCTTTATATATATATATATATATATATATATATATAGATATAGATATAAGCATGCATATGAAAGAAAAAAAAAAGAAAAAATAAAAAATATATATGCATGCATAAGAACGTTTTAAATCCATGATTTTACTGTCAAAATATTTCAAGATTGATTGTTTAGCGTAAGCGCAACACCTATCCATCAAACATTGGTCAATAAGGACGCCTCAATCATGAGGCCCAAATATAAACCACCATACAAGTTGTTCAAAGCTACAGCCAATAAAAATAAAAAAAAAAAAAGCTACAGCCAATCAAATTGGGAAGAGGTAATTAAACAGAACTTCGATAGAATGTACGAAAGCTGATCATTTAAGGGCTTTTGTGTTTAAGTACTCAATAAAATATTTTCTCTAGCTTAAATCATCAGAAGATGGTCTTTAACGCAGCCAATCCCATGTAAGGACTAACTTTTAAGGCCATATATTGGCCTGAGTCATATTTGTAGAAATATTTCTTATGACCTCAGTTGTGACTCACGAACAACTTGAAATTCATCTATCAAATTCTGAGATTTACTGTTGGAATATTCAATTAAAATATTTGTTCAGTGAATCCATGTCTAGCAATTTTCGTTTTATTAAAAAACTGAGAATAGACAAAACCATTAACCCTTCAGGAAAAAGGCCACGTTGCATTCATAAAACGAAAAAAAAATAACGGTATATTAATATAAAAGGGCTTCAAAAGCAGCTGAGATCCTCAGTGTCAATTTTTTCAATACCACTCTAGTGACATTCACTAGAGACTGCCACACTTATTACACTTGAGATAAATCAGATAACTATTAGATAACTATTTTCTCCCTCAAGGAGCATAGTGTAGAAAGTAATAGATGACATTAATTCTATTCATATGTTTTACGATCATAGAACAGGAAGAAAATGCAAGTAGTCTTTAGGTAACACAATGGAAAAATATTGAATTTGATCATTTATGAAGGGCATGCCTGGATGATGACAATTTTAGGTGAATGCAGTAATACTTCAAAATTGTAGAATAGAATTTATTCTGGTGCCTGCAAATTTTTATCTCAGGTCAAGTAAATCAAATTTGAATGGTTGGTGAAGAAACGCGGTGGTACTCCAAAATGGCTGCAAAGAAGTTATAGGCCAATCAAGCATAAAAATGTCCAAAGTAATGATCATAAAGTACTGTACCATGTACCATCCAAGTTCAAGACTTTATAAATTGCTTATTACTTGGTGCTGCAGGTGTTTAAACGTTGAAGTAACCCAACTGTATAATTATTTGTTGTTCAATTGTTGATTGACATGGCAATCACAATTCAGTTATTTTTTAATCACATGTATTACTGCGTGGTTTTATTGACATGTATACATAACTATTTGAGCTAATGTATTAGGAACCTTCTCTGTCAAAAATTGTATGTTAACATGACAACTATCCGAGAATATTTTTTGGAAATAAAGGTTTACTATGACCTCTTAAGGACCTACGATTCTATATTTTCCAAAAGAGATGTAGATTTTGCAAGGAAGCCATTATTTCCAATCGTCAAAATCCAGGCAATTTAATTCATAGATGGAAAGTCTCCTAAATGTGCGTCGTGGCAACCACCTTTGCCAACTAATTGAGGTTTTCGAGTCAAGGTCATGAAACATTTCTGTCCTTACCATAAGCTATTTAGAATATAAGTCATAAGTAAACACTAGAGTCAAGCTTAGCTGGTTATAGGGTCTAATTCACATGAAACAATCCGCAATTGATGGATCTTAATTATGCCCATATCTATCAAATTCCAAGAAATTGTAGGGAGGAGCAAGGGAAAGGATGAAGAGTCTTTTTTGTTTTTTTTTAATTGTACAATGAGATTTTTTTTTTTAAAAATCTGCATCCGTTTTAAAAGTGAATATTTGATCCTAAGGATAGGAAATTCGGAATTATGATCTCTAGCCCAACCAAGACTGCAACATAATAAAGGCGTGGTTATCCGTACTCACGGAATCGATCCAAAAGAGGAGAGTAAAAAGAAAAGGCGTAGAGATGAAGCACATAGGATTTCACGCCTTGCTGCATAAGCTTCTCAAGGCGTGCAAGGAGTAGGTTATTATATCCAGCATGGGTGTTTAAAATGATTGAATGAAAAAGCAGAAAATACAATTCCAAGGTTGGAAAAATTATTATATGCTGCTTGATCAGATTTTAAATGTAACTGAACTCTATTGGCATCATTATCCAATTGTTGATTGATTTTGCAAAAACCTTATAACCAATTGCTCGTGACTAACAATTTGGATTATTCCTGGTTAATTTTATTGCGCATAATACTGCAAAGATATGCTATTTTGCCTTACGACAAGTTATTATGAACCTCAGCGCAAAATTACTGGTACAGTTCTAAGAAGCTTCAATGTTGGAAAAAGTCAGAAGAATTGACTGTATAAGCGCAAAAATTCCAACAAGTTGACAACCATTCACTTTTGCTTGCCATTTCAGTTTTTCAAGTTCAAGATCATAAATTAATAAATACTGACCATTCTTTGGCTCACCAGCAAAGTCAAGCTTGCGAATAGCGTGCGAAGACGATCATCAGGAAAATACATTCCATCTATTTCGGTATAATTTGAAAGAAAACTAGAGAAATAATTTAAGTGCATACAAGAAAAGAATTTGACAATCCACAATTCACTAGCATTAATTGTCTTAGCTCAAAAGTAAAACCATATCAAATACGAAGGAACTAGTTTATCTGTTTATAATAGTATAGGAAGACATATGTTGTACGTAGAATGTCTCTCTAAAAATGATTATTAAGCAAATTATTTCTCTCAAGTTTAGTAAGAAGAATATATTATCAAAACATTTAAACATTTTAAATGATTGATATTCTAAATAATAGTTCAGTTTAGTTTTCAACGCTTGTTCTTTCATAAAATGATTGCCAATAATTTAACCAAATTAAAGAGGCTAAAGTGCATGAACCAACCGGAATTCATAAAAATTCTTTGTATTCTCAATATCGGTCACAAAATTTCATCTTGTTCTTTTTTCTAATGTTCATTTTTCTCAATCAATTCTCCTTAATTCTAGTATTGCTTTATAGCTTGAATTCTAAATAAAATGGTCGATGTATAAAAATTCTTTTCAAGTAATATTCTTTTATTTTCTTATGGAATTTTCAAAAACTTTCCTAGAGAAATATATTTAATCTATTTTACTATAAATATTTTTGATTGCATGAATTACTCAATTACATAATATTTTCTAGGAGCCAAAACATTTAGTCTATCATCTTTCCATAAATCCTTTGAAATAACTTGTGTATTTCAAATATAAATGTTCTTCTATTTTATAATGTCTTTTATTTTAAAATTGATATTTCATCGAAAGCTCTTCCCTAATATGACTTTGTGTATATCTAAAGTTCAAAATATTTCAAAGATTTAACAACACAATATAAAGCAAGTAAAGTTCCAATAACAGAAAATGTAATGCAAATATCTCTACCCAATATGTAATCCATTAGCTATGTTTATATAGGATTAGAATAACAAAGAGACAAAATAGCATTTAGAATGTTAAATCTCGTGTGAATAAGTTTCATTGTGTAATTAAGAAACCCTCAATCTTCATCCAAATATTATTGATAGTGGGAAATCTAAGTACGTTTAGACACAAAAAAAATTGTATTCAATACTTCATCCAAGCACTTTGCTTACTGTGAAATGCATATGTAGAATAGATTTTTATTTGCTTTTCTCTTTTGGGTTAAAAAGATTTAGGGGTTGTTTGGTTCAAATTCCTCAATTATTATCACTATGAGTATCATTAACACTACTATGAGTATGGGTTTTGATGATTTTCCCCAACATGTTTAGTTTAATAATGGAATGTGTATCATTATGAAACTACTTGTTTGGTTAATGAATGACTTTCAAGTAAATTTTAACTTTTTAAATCTTTTATTTAGGATATACATAATTTTTAGATTTCTTATTTTGTATCCTTATTTTGTATCTTTCTAAGTAAAATATCTAAAAAAACTTCTTCAATTTTAAATATAGTCATGCTCTAATTTGAGTTTTATGCAAATGATAACCTTAAAAAAAAGGAAGAAAAAGTCATTTTTATTGGATTAATATAGAGTACCATATATCTTTGATTTTCGGTTCACATTTTTATAAAAAAATTGAATTTAACTCCCTCAAATACTTTTTCTTTTACTCCTTAAAATTTCCCCCAACATTAACAAAATTTCTAGACTATATTTATAAAAGTTAATTAATAAAAAATATTCAAAATCAAAAGACATAGCAAAGAGAGAGAAGAGAAGAGTGAGATCCAAGAGCGAGAAAGAGAGAGAAGAAAAATAGTATATTAAGGGGTGAATAGCTCAAAAGATGTGTGTTTTTCTAGAGGCGTGTTTTTGCCCTTAATCAAAAGTGCTAATAGTGTCCAAAATATTTAAACATGTAAAGACTATTCTCCAAGTAAATTTTCATTCCATTACCATGAATGTTTTCCCGAAAAATCCACAGTAGTTAAACCTATAATATGATTGTATTTGATCATTGAATGTTATCAAGTTGAACTGTATTGCAATTTAGTCAAAGTACTGAAACATTTCAAACATAGTTGGCAGCGGATATAAATAAAAATCAATCAACTTGAGAAAATGAATACACACATTTACAAGTCAATGCAAATAATAAACAATAACGAAGTACATACATTGACAAAGAGAATGGCTATGTAATCTTTCTTGATATCATCTTTTTGCAATTTCAGCAGTTAGAACCACCTACCCAAATCAAGCCATGGTTGTAGAGCAGAGACTTTATTGTGTCACTTTTCTTGCAATCTTGGTGCTGTATTCTTTGCCATATTTAGGTGCCCAAGGACAAAATTATAGCTCCATTGCAAACCTTTCCACTACATGGATCAACCATCCTTCCGTGTTTGTCAATGGCTCTGACTCAAGCTCATTCACACCCATCCTAACGCGAGGAGGTAATGGAACAAGATTTGCTTGTGGCTTTTATTGTAAAGGTTATAGTAGTGAGTCAAATGACTGCGTATTTGGAGTCCTAATTTATCATGATAGATTTACTCCTCCGGATTTTGTGCTGCAATTCCCACAATTGGTTTGGTCTGCTAACAGGAATAAACCTATCCAGACCAATGCGAGATTGGAACTTAGGCAAGATGGAGATCTGGTCTTGGCAAACTCGGATGGCACATCGGTGTGGTCCAGCAACACAGGAGGAAAGTCTGTTTTAGGATTGAACTTGACAGAAATGGGAAACCTTGTGCTCTTTGGCAGAAACAACGAGACCATTTGGCAATCTGTTGATTATCCAACTGATTCGTTACTCCTGGGGCAGAATTGGGCTCAAGGGCAGCAGCTGAAACTGACAGCCAGCGTTTCAGCAACAAATTGGAGTGATGGTGGTATGCTCTCTCTCTTTGTCAGTTCTGAGGGCATGTCCGCTTATATCGAGTCCAATCCACCTCAGAGATATTATATGTATAGATTCTATAGACGCTATGACTATGCTGTTGAATTCCGCAACGGAAGCTTTGGTAACTTGAATTTTCCTCCTGCATCAGCAACTCAATTCATGAAGTTTGGGCCTGATGGGCATCTAAAAGTATATCAGTGGGCAGGAAAAGATTGGATGCAGGTTGCGGATCTCCTCACCAGATATGCTGGTGATTGTGGGTACCCCATGGTATGTGGAAGGTATGGTGTCTGTTCAAAGGGGCAATGTGGTTGCCCTGAAACAACCGATGGCCAAGCACCCTTTTTCAGCCAAATAAATTTCAGGCAACCCAATCTTGGATGTTCACTGGTTACTCCAATTTCCTGTGATCATTCCCAATATCATAGTCTTCTGGAGCTAAAGAATACGTATTACTTTGCATTTGATTCAAGCTTATATGAAGAGAAAATAATAGTGGAAGACTGCAAAAATACGTGTTTAAAAAATTGTTCATGCAAAGCAGCTCTTTTTGCTATAGATTTATGGAATCAAGCTTCAAAAAGGAATGGCAGTTGCTTACTGCTGAATGAAGTCTTTTCCATCGCTAACAATGAGGATTATATAGGATCACGTTATAACACCACTCTGTTTGTTAAGGTTCAAAATCCTTATGTCAAACCATTAAGGCATAAAACAGTTATACTGGCATCTAGCCTTGGAGCTTTCTTTGGTGTGGCATTTGTAATTAGCACCTGCCTTGTTCTTTTTCGAAATAGATTAAAAGAATCTGATGAGATTGAGGGTGATTTTCTGGATGAGGTACTAGGAATGCCTACAAGATACTCTTATGAGAACTTGAAAGCAGCAACAGAAGATTTCAGTCAAAAACTTGGAGAAGGAGGATTTGGTTCTGTTTATGAAGGTGCGCTAAGTGATGGTACAAAAATAGCAGTCAAGTGTCTTGATGGTTTGGGCAAATTCAAGGACTCATTTTTAGCGGAAGTAAAGACAATAGGCGGCATCCACCATGTTAATTTGGTAAAACTAATTGGTTTTTGTTTTGAGAAGTCACACAGGCTTTTGGTTTATGAATATATGGCTAATGGATCTCTGGACAAATGGATTTTTGGTGGAATGCAAGACCATTCTCTTCCATGGCAGACAAGGAGGAAAATCATCCTGGACGTTGCTAAGGGATTAGCTTATCTACATGAAGATTGCAGTCGGAAAATAATTCATCTTGATATCAAGCCCCAAAACATACTGTTAGATCGAAATTTCGATGCAAAAGTTTCTGATTTTGGATTATCAAAGCTAATTGAAAAAGATCAAAGCAGAGTTGTTACAACAATGAGAGGAACACCAGGATATTTGGCGCCTGAATGGTTGAGTTCAGTAATCACAGAAAAAGTGGATGTTTACAGCTTTGGCATTGTGATGTTGGAAATTGTTTGTGGGCGGAAGAATTTGGATTGGTCTAAGAATGAGGAAGATAGGCATTTGCTTAGTGTTTTCAAGAGAAAAGCGGAAGAAGAAAAACTTCAAGACATGGTTGACCAGAAAAACGAAGATATGCTGATCCACGTTGAGGAAGCTGTAGAGATGATGGGAATTGCTGCGTGGTGTCTGCAAAGCAATTTCACTAAGAGGCCTTCCATGTCCTTGGTGGTTAAGGCACTGGAGGGTTTGGTAGCAGCTGAGACCAATCTGGATTATGACTTTACCAATTCATCTGTTGTTAGGATGGGGGCAGTTGGTGACAAAAGAAAAGAAGCTGTTGATTTTGCCAGTCTGCTATTACCTTCAGATTTATCTGGACCGAGGTAGCTGAAAAGAACTTTAATCTTTAAGCCTAAGTATCAACATCTTATAGAATTTTCATGATTCATCCTCGTTTGATAGGCATGTAAACGGTTCCAAATTTTTCGATTCTATATATCAAAAAGAATAGTTTATGTGCTATGAATCTATGAGGCAAAAACCACTCTAATGTGTAGTACTTATTGGCTAATCCGGTAGGTGTTTAACTTTATCTTTAAAGCTGTAAACATGTAACAGCATTTGAGGATTTGCTGGATATTTTGAAGCCTGTGAACCTATGTTTAGTCTGTGACATCAATTTTCTGACTAATTTGAGAATCAATAAAGCATTGTGAAAAGATACGAGTACTACAATTTCAATAAGCATATATACTCGTAACAAAAACAGCAAGAATCCTTATCAAATTTGAACTGAATCTGGCTCAAACATTGTCATTTTTCAGCATATGATTTACTAGATCCACATGTAATACCAAAATGTGTGGAAAAGCGACAGATGCTTGATCTAAAGTAAAATTTCTGTATGCCAAGCTATCAAAAGTGACATGTGGGTGTGTCTATACACACACACACTAGTATATGCAACTTATACAACACTTAACATCTTGTATAGTAAGATTTAATTTTATTCTCAAAGCTCAATTTCACGATATTATTACAATCTATATTACATGGATTCTTCGCTCACTCCTATTGTAGTCATGTTGTCTCACGTTGATACGATACGGCGATATGGATATGTGTATAGATATGGCAGAAATTTTTACTTTTTTAACTGTACTCTTGTTGAACTTTTCATTCATACCCGTGTCTATATTCTTCCATACCCAAATCCATGTAACGTAGATTATGATACATATTTCTATATGAAACATGGAGATGGATGTAAATGCATTATAGCCATATACTCGACGTCAAGAAAATTTAATTATAAACAGAAAAACAATCAACAGTGCTCAAATGCGAATGACACACTGAATCTGAGGTTGTAATATAATCATTCCATAAGGTGCATGAGCATAGGACGGGGAAAGTTCACAGGAGAAGCGTTGAAAATGTCACTGCTATTGCCAATTTTGCTTTCAAATAGAAAAGTTTTGTCCAGTACATATTCTAGGTCCCCAGCCAAATGGGAAATAAGAAATTTGGCCCTTAGTTGCGGTTGAAAGAGTAAATATTCTTTTTTCTTTTTCTTTTTTTGAAATTCAACTGGATTTTTTTCCGAAAGAGTGAGACTTCTAGGGCTATTTCATATAGGCAATTATTGATAAGATAGTTTTGTAACTAATTAAGATGCACTCTGCATCCGTTTTAACAGTCAGTATTTGACCCTGAGGAAGGAAAATTGGGAATTATGATCTTTAGCCCAAGCAAGATTAAGGCGTGGTTTTTCATACTCTTGGAATCCATTCCGAAGGGGAGTGGACAAAGAAAAGGAGTAAAAATGAAGCACATTCGATTTGACGCCTTGCTGCATAAGCTCTTCACGACATGCTTGGAGTACGTTATTACATGCGCCTCGGTATTTAAATGAAAAGGCAGAAAATGCAATTCCAAGGCTGGAAAATTGTTCTATGCCGCTTGAGCTTTTTAATATAATTGAACTCTGTTCGTGTCACTATCCAATTGTTAATTGACTTGGCAAAAATTATACCAATTGTTCATGCCATTAATAGAAAATGCTGGCATGAATAAAAGTAATGGTATAAAATTAATTAACATAATCGCTATTATGCTATTTCACCTTTTGCACATTATTGTGAACCTCAACACAAAATTATTTGTACAATATAATTTTCTTAAAAGACATATTGTTTATTGACTCCAACGACCAACATGAAGGATTTCTAAGAAGCTACAATGTTAAGTTGGAAAAAGTCCGACGAATTTATTGTGTAAGCGCAAAAAAAAAAAAAAGTTGACTACCAACAACTTTTGCTGGCCATTTTAATTACCTCAAGTCAAAGGTCATAAATACTAAATACTCAATATTCTTTGGCTCTATTGTTGTATGGTCAAAGTAAACACCAGCAAATTTTCAAGATGAACTGCGTGAAACATTCGTCTTTCCATTCAAACCAACACCTCAAAAACTAAGAGGTCTACTTTTTGGGATTGGGGGAAATCGTTTCTCTGAATCGGATGAAACATTGTTAGCAATATCTTTGTTGCTAGAAAGGGCTGACACAGTAAGGGGAAAGAAGGTTCTGCTTTTGATGGATAGCCAAGTACTCAATTGCATCATGCATCCTTTGCATGGAGTCCAGAAACGTGTACAACAAAAAGTAGTTAGATATCTATATCTATATCTATACTGTATTAAAAATGCGGATTATAATAAATTAGATTTTTTTAACTGATAGTGTCCTTACGAAAAAATATAATAATTTAATTATGGTTCTATTTTTAAATACTTATTCTATAGTTCATAGGCTCAGGCTATTTTATCAATTTTGATGTTTTACTTTAGGAATAAAATTTTATTAAAATTAATTTTCATGTAGAATAGAGACTCCAAATCGGAAATATATAATACCTTAATTATGTTTCTAATTTTAAATCTTATTCTTTCTTCATATGTAAAATTTTATTAAAGTTAATTTCCATGTAGAATATAGACTCCAATTTGGAAAGAATATAATGAACTAGTCATGTTCTAATTTTTGAAACCTATTCTATAGTTTATGAAAAACATATAATGACTTAATTATGTTTCTAATTTGAATACTTATTCTATAGTTCATAGGGCTATGCGTATAATCTAATTTGATGTTTTATTTAAGCAATAAAATTTTATTTTATTTTGAGTTAATTTCCATAAAAAAATAGAGACTCCAATTTTAAAAAAATTTAATGACTTAGTTATGTTCCTAATTTGATAATCTACTATTATGTTAATTTTGTTAATATTAAGCTCCCGTGGCGCGCGCGAGCATAAGAATGTTTTGAGTGCATGTTTTTATGGATAAATTATTTCATGACTGATTGTTTAGTTTAAGCCCAACAGATGTCAATTAAATATTGGGTCAATAAGGAAGTCTCAACTCATGAGGCCCAAATATAGACCAACATACAAGTTGTCCAAAACGACAGCCCATCAAATTGGGCACAGAACTTCGATAGAAAGTTTCAAACCTGATCATTTAAGAGCTTTTGAGATTTAATTACCCAACAAAATCTTCTCTCAAGCTTAAATCATCAGAAGGGGGTATTTAACGCAGCCAATCCCGTGATGCTGATGGAGTGTCATCATTCCATTTTGATCTTGAAAATCATTTGACACCTTTGTTAAGCGTAAGGACTAACTTTTGGGGTCACATATTGGCTTGAAAAATATTTGTAGAAATATTTCTTATGACCTCAGTTGTAACTTGTGATACATGAACAGCTTGAAGCTCAACCCACTGTTCGATTAAAATATTTTTTCGGAGAATCCATGGCTAGAAATTTTCTTTTTGTTAAAAAATTCAGAATAGACAAAACCATTAACCCTTCAGGAAAAAGGCCACGTTGCATAAGAAAAAGGAAAATAATAATGGAATTTTAATACAAAAGGGCTTCAAAAGTATGATTACTTTCAAATCTCTCTCTCTCTCTCTCGTACCTTAATTTTCTTGGAGAATAGAACGGATTTTTTTTTTTTTTTTTTTGTGGCAGAAGGGAAGGGAGTTAAGGGGTTTTGAAATTTCTATTGTTTAATACTAGTTGATTTTGTGATGTTTTACACCTTTGTTGCAACATTTACATGGTTCGGTACAATTGGATTAGCAATTTTACTACCCCCGATTAGTGCATTTCCCCCTCATGGAGCATAGTGTAGTAAATAATAGATGACATTAATTTTATTCAAATGTTTTAAGATCACAGAACGAGAAGAAAATGCAAGTAATCTTTAGGTAACACAATGAAAAAATATAGAGTTTGATCATTATGAAGGACATACCTGGACGATGACAATTTTAGGTAAATGCTGTAATACTTCAAAATTGTAGAACATAATGTATTCTGGTGCCTCCAAATTTTTATCTCAGGTCAAGTAAATCAAATTTGAATGGTTGGTGAAGAAACGCGGTGGTACTTCAAAATGGTTGTAAAGAAGTTATTGGCCAATCAAGCATAAAAATGTCCAATGTAATGATCATAACCAAACTGCATTACTATTTGTTGTTCAATTGTTGATTGACATGGCAATCACAATTCAGTTATTTTTAAATAACATGTATTACTGCGTGGTTTTATTGACATGTATACATAACTATTTGAGCTAATGTATTAGGAACCTTCTCTGTCAAAAAATTGCATGACAACTATTTGAGATTATTTTTTTGAAAATAAAGGCTTACTATGCCCTCTTAAGGACCTACAAGCTCTATGTTTGTCACAAGAGATGTAAATTTTGCAAGGAAGCCATTATTTCATCGTAAAAATCCAGGCAATTTAATTCATAGATGGAAATCCTAAATGTGCGTCGTGTCAACCACGTTTGCCAACAATTGAGGTCTTTCGAGTCAAGGTCATGAAACATTTGTGCCCTTACCATAAGCTATGTTAGAATACAAGTCACAAGTAAACACTAGATCCAAGCTTAGCTGGTTGTAGGGTCTAATTCACATGAAACAATTCACAATTGATGGATTTTAGTTACGCCCATATCTATCAAATTCCAGAAATTGTAGGGAGAAGCAAGAGAAAGGGTGAAGATTCTTTTTTGTTTTAATTGTACAATGAGATTGTTTTTTTTTTTTTTTTTTAAATCTGCATCCGTTTTAAAAGTGAATATTTGATCCTAAGGATAGGAAATTCGGAATTATGATCTCTAGCCCAACCAAGACTGCAACATAATAAAGGCGTGGTTTTCCGTACTCTTGGAATCGATCCAAAAGAGGAGAGCAAAAAGAAAAGGCGTAGAGATGAAGCAGATAGGATTTCACGACTTGCTGCATAAGCTTCTCAAGGCATGCAAGGAGTAGGTTATTATATGTAGCATGGGTGTTTAAAATGATTGAATGAAAAAGCAGAAAATATAATTCCAAGGTTGGAAAAATTATTATTTGCTGCTTGATCAGATTTTAAATGTAACTGAACTCTATTGGTATCATTATCCAATTGTTGATTGATTTTGCGAAAACCTTATAACCAATTGCTCGTGACTAACAATTTGGATTATTCCTGATTAATTTTATGGTTAGTGGTTATACACTTGTCAATCACCAAGGTAGTGTAACATGAATGTAATACTAAATTATAAAATAGAAGACCCTAAGCCCATTGGTAATCAACCTCCCATAATCATAATGATGTATAATAAGAGATTAGAGACCAGCATCTTTTATAGTTGTGAATTGAATATATTACGATAAAGCTATAATCTTCCTTTTCAACATTGAATTACGTTCCATAACATATATTAATATGCAAAAACACATTAAGAGGAAAACTTTATACCTTATTTCCGGAGCAAGTTTTCGCAAACAAAATTAAATAAAGCCTTCTACATATTTTAAACCACATAGAAAAGATCGATTTCCCATAAATTTAATTTATTTATTACCGCTGATTGAACTCTATTCTACCTATAATACATAATTTTAAATTTTGAAATTTGTAGCTTAAGTTTAGGAGCGCTACTCTATTCTACCTGTAAAAGACGTGTATACACTTATAAGGAATTCAGGCTATCACGTATTGAACTTGACCAATTTAATTTAAACAAATTAGAAAGGCTAAAGTGCATGAAATTTACCTCAATTCAGGTTGCCAAAAATATTCTTTTTTATTTTTTTTGCAATATTGTTTGGATTGCCCATTGGTATAATATACTTCAAAGTCTATATTACATAAATAGGCTCGATAAGTTTTAAAAGAAGAGGAATTTAACTTTGGAATATGACATTATCTTTATATCTTTTTGTAAGCACATTATAGGTGAAAAAATCTAATCCACTTGATACAATTTGCTATTCGTTCTTTTATTTTTTTTCCCTTCACATTATCTGCCCTATTTCTTTAATTTATTGTACCTTGATTTTTTCTATGTAGAGTCCAGAATAGTCAAACTTGCAAAGGTTATTCTCCAAGTAAATTTTCAATCCATTACCATGAATTATATTCCGTAAAGTCCATACATGTAAAAAATATTCTCCAAATAAATTTATGTATTTATATGACTGTATTTTGATTATTGAATGATATCAAATTGAACTATATCAAAATTGAGTCGAAGTACTGAAACATTTCAAGCTTGGTTGGAAGTGTGTATATAAGCAAAAATCAGTCAACTTGAGTTAACGAATGCACACATTAACAAGTCAACCCCAAGTCAACCCAAATAATAAACAATAAAGAAGTACATAAATTGAGAAAAGAGATTGGCTATGTAATCTTTCTTGATATCATCTTTGTGCAATTTCAGAAATTAGAACCACCTATCAAAATCAAGCCATGGTTGTTGAGCAGAGACTATATTATGTCACTTTTCTTGTAAGCTTGGTGCTGTATTCTTTGCAATATTTAGATGCCCAAGAACAAAAATATAGCTCCATTGCAAACCTTTCCACTACATGGATCAACGATCCTTCCGCGTTTGTCCATCAATATGGCTTAAACACATTCGCACCCATCCTAGCGAGCGGAGGTGATGGAGCAGGATTTGCTTGTGGCTTTTATTGTAAAGGTTATGCTAGTAAGCCAAGTGAATGCGTATTTGGAGTCCTAATTGGTGTATTTCCTCCGTATTTCCGGCCGTTTGACGCGCAATTGGTCTGGTCTGCTAACAGGAATAATCCTGTCCAGACTAATGCGATATTGAAACTTAGGCAAGATGGAGATCTGGTCTTGGAAAACGCCGATGGCACCTTGGTGTGGTCCAGCAACACAGCAGGAAGGTCTGTGTCAGGCTTGAAGTTGACAGATATGGGAAATCTTGTGCTCTTTGGCAGAAACGAAAAGACCATTTGGCAATCAATTGATCATCCAACCGATTCGTTACTCCTGGGGCAGGGGTTGTCTTACTGGCCGCAGCGGAAACTGAAAGCTAGTGTTTCAGCAACAAATTGGAGTGAAGGACTGTTTTCTCTTTCTATTGGCTATGATGGCATGTCAGCTTATATCGAGTCCAATCCACCTCGAAAATATTATAGGTCTGGCTTCCATGAATATCATGCTAAATTCAGCAATGGGAGCTTCGGTGGCTTTTACATTCCTCCAACATCAGAAGCTCAATTCGTGAGATTTGGGCCTGATGGGCTTTTAGAATTCCATCATTGGGCAGAAACAAATTGGACGAAGGTTGGTGATCTCTTCTCCATAGATGCTCGTGATTGTGGATACCCCCTGGTGTGTGGAAAGTATGGTGTCTGTTCAAACGGGCAATGTGTTTGCCCTGAAACAACCAATGGCCAAGCAACCTTTTTTAGCGGAGTGCATTTCAGGCAACCCAATCTTGGATGTTCATTGATTGCTCCGATTTCCTGTGATCATTCCCAAGATCATAGTCTCCTGGAGCTAAAGAATACATACTACTTTGCATTTGATGCAAGCTTATATGAAGAGAAAACAACAGTGGAAGACTGCAAAGATATGTGTTTAAGAAATTGTTCATGCAGAGCAGCTCTTTTTGCTATATATTTTCAGGGTCACGCTTCAAAAAGGAATGGCAGTTGCTTACTGTTGAATGAAGTCTTTTCTATCGCTGACAATGAGGATCACAAGGTATCACCTTATAGCACCACTCTTTTTCTTAAGGTGCAAAATTTTTATGTCAAATCATCAAGGCATAAAATAGTTATATTGGCATCTAGCCTTGGAGCTTTCTTTGGTGTGGCTCTTGTGATCAGCACTTGTCTTGTTCTTTTTCGACATAGATTAAAGGAATCTGATGAAATTGAGGGGGATTTTCTAGACCAGGTACCGGGAATGCCTACAAGATACTCTTATGAGAACTTGAAGGCAGCAACAGGAGATTTTAGTCAGAAACTTGGCGAAGGAGGATTTGGTTCTGTTTATGAAGGAGCACTAAGTAATGGTACAAAAATAGCAGTCAAGTGTCTTGACAGTTTACGTAAAGTCAAGGACTCATTTCTAGTGGAAATAAAGGCAATAGGTAGCATTCACCATGTTAATTTGGTTAAGCTCATTGGTTTTTGTTTTGAGAAGTCACACAGGCTTTTGGTCTATGAATATATGGCTAATGGATCGCTGGACAGATGGATTTTTGGTGGAGTGCAAAACCATTCTCTTCCATGGCAGACAAGGAGGAACATCATCTTGGATATTGCTAAGGGATTAGCATATCTCCACGAAGATTGCAGTCAGAAAATTATTCATCTTGATATCAAGCCCCAAAACATCCTGCTAGATCAAAATTTCAATGCAAAAGTTTCTGATTTTGGATTGTCCAAATTAATTGAAAAAGATCAAAGCGGAGTTGTTACCACAATGAGAGGAACACCAGGATATTTGGCTCCTGAATGGCTGAGTTCAGTAATCACAGAAAAAGTGGACGTTTACGGCTTTGGCATTGTGATGTTGGAAATCATTTGTGGGCGGAAGAATTTGGATTGGAATAGAGATGAGGAAGATAGGCATTTGCTTAGTGTATTCAAGAAAAAAGCAGAAGAAGAAAAACTTCAGGACATGGTTGACAAGAAAGACAAAGATATGCTGATCCACCTTGAGGAAGCTGTGGGGTTGATGGGAATTGCTGCGTGGTGTCTGCAGAGCAATTTCACTAATAGGCCTTCAATGTCCTTAGTGGTTAAGGTACTGGAAGGTTTGGTAGCAGCTGAGACTAATCTGGATTATGACTTTATCAATTCATCAGTTGTTAGGACGGGGATAGTTGGTGGTCAAAGGAAAGAAGCTGTTGATGCTGCCAGTCTACTGTTACCTTCAGATTTATCTGGGCCAAGGTAGATGAAAAACTTTAATCGATCCATAACTAGCCAGCTTTCATGATTCAACATTGTTTGATAGGCATCTAGACGGCTGCAAGTTTTTTAATTCCAACTACCAGCAAAAAAGATATGTGAACTATCTATGATGCTTAATGTGGAGTTTTTGCTGACAGATCTAGTATACATTTTACATTTACCTTTAAAGTTGTAAGCATGTACCTGCATTTAAGGCTTTGGTGCATATTTTGATGCCTATGCTTCTGTGTGTAGCCTGTGATATTAATTTTCTCACTAATATGAGAATGAATAAAGCATTGCGAAAAGATATGCGTACTACAATTTCAATAAGCATATATAATCATAGCAAGACAGCAAGAATCCTTACCAAATTTGAACAGATTCTAGCTCAAGCATTAACATTTTTTTGCATAACAAAAGGGATCTTTTCAGCATATGATTTACTAGATCTACAAGTACTACCAAAATGTGTGGAAGATTCTTTGGGTCTATTTGTCAGATATAAAATATTTTCCTTAAAAAATTATTTTTCTAGAAGAACATTTTACATAGAAAAAGTCATTTTCCTTATAATTTTTCAATATTTGGATAACAATGCGAAAATATTTTGAAATATAATTTTGATATTTCTTTTTAATATTATTAATACGAGTTAAAAAAACTAACAACAGTTGGAATAACAAGTAATTGGAATTAACTAGAAATTATTTTGTTTACAATAAATCTATAAGATAATATAATAGTAAAGTATGCATAATTATAATTACATTACTATGGACCAAAGTTTTATATGGTTCGGTACAATTGGATTAACCATTTAACTGCCCACATTCCCCTCCCCCCCTCCTCTTCTTCTTCAAGGACAATGAATAATGTCGAAAGTAATAGGTGACATTTCTTTTAGTCATATGTTTTAAGATCACAGAACAGGACGAAGATGCGATTAATCTCCAGGTAACCATTTTGGCTATGGAAAAATATAGAGTTTGATCATTACGAAGGGCACGCCTGGATGATAATTTTAAGTGATTGCAGTAACACTTCAAAATTGTAGAATAGAAATTATTCAGGTCATGCAAATTTTTATCTTAGCTCAAGTTAATCGAATTCGAATGGTTGGTGAAGTCTTTACCGCAAGAAGCAGAACGCAATTGTGCTTCAAAAAAAAAATTTGTAGAGAAGCTGCAAGGTAATCAAGTATAGAAACAAAAAATGTAGAGAAGCTGTAAGGCAATCAAGTACAAAATAAAAACGTTCAAAGTTATGCTCATAAGGTACTATATCATGTATAATCTAAGTCCAAGACTTTATAAATTACTACTTGATGCCGGAGGTGTTTAAACTTTGAAGTGTAATTAAACTGCATGACAATTTGTTATTCAATTGTTGATTGACATGGCAAACCACAATTCAGTTATTTTTGAGTAAGGCGTGCAACTGCGTGATGTTATTGACATATACACAAAACTACTTGAGTTGATGCACATTATTATGTACCTTCTCTATTAAAAATTGTTCGTTAACATGACAGCTACTTGTGCAAATTTTGGGACCTATGAGCTCTATATTTCCACAAGAGAAGTAGATTTCACAAGTCAGTCATTATCTCAAATGCCAAAAAAAAAAAAAAAAATCTTGGAAATTTAATTCATAAGTGGAATATGTCTTAAAAATTTAACGTGACAATCACTTATGCCAATTATTGAGGTCTCTCAAGTAAGGATCAAGAAACATGTGTGCCCTTATAAGTTATATCACAGGTAAACACCAAGTCAAGCTTAGCTGGCTGTAGGGTCTAATTCAAATAAAACAATCCACAATTGATGGCTGTAGGGTCATAACTTTTAATTATGGACATAAAAGAATTAATTAAGTTGTCAACAGATTTGTTTTGTTCACATTACGATATAAGTAGCTAAACTACCGTTTGATCGATGCAAGTAAATTGGTGAAGAAGTTTATGATATATTTGTAGAAAATTCAAGAAACTTCAGAAAACTTTAAAATTCAAAAAAATACTTGAAAACATTTTCGTTTCTTGATCCTCATTAATGTGAAAAGAAAAGTTTTTTCGTTTTTGAAGGGGCTTGTGAGAAGGCCACTAAATTGTTTAGAGTCTCAACAATAGTATAATCAGGCGGGGATTGGAAATTACTAGGAGCAAGGTAAAGAGCGAATTCTTTTATTCTTTTTCTTAATATGCAATGAGTTTTTTTTTTTTTTTTTGGTTGGTTGGGGGAAGACGGATTGCTACTTCGTATGGACAATTACTGATTAGACACAGTTTCGTGACTAATTAAGTTGCACTCTGCATCCATTTTAAGAGTAAGCATTTGATCCTGAGGATGGAAAATTGAGAATTATGATCTTTAGCTCAATCAAGACTGCAACATAATAAAGGCATGGTTTTTCGTACTCTTGAATCGATCCTGAAGAGGAGTGGACACAGAAAAAAGACGTAGAAATGAAGACAGGATTTCACGCCTTGCTGCATAAGCTCTTCAATGCGTGCTTGCTGTAGGCTATTGTATGCTGCCTGGGTGTTTAAAGCGATTAAATGAAAAGGCAGAAAATGCAATTCCAAGACTGGAGGAATTATGATATGCTGCTTGAGCTTTTTTTAGGTAACGGAACTCCATTTGATTGCCTTGGCAAAAATTGTACCAATTGTTTGTAAATAAAATTTAGATTATTCCTGGTTTTATTAACATAATTACTATTATGCAATTTCGCCTCACGAACATTATTGTGGACCTCAACACAAAATTATTTGTACATCGGAATTATCTTGAAATACATATTGCTTATTGACTCAATGAACAAGATGAAAGATTTCTAAGAAGCTTCAATGTTTAAGATGGAAAAGTCTGAAGAATTTATTGTATAAAGGCAAAAATTCCAAACAGTTGACTTCCAGTCAAGTGTGCCGGGCATTTGAGTCTTTCAAGTCGAAGATCATAAATAAATCATTAAATTCTCACTATTCTTTGGCTTTATTGTTGTATCGTCAAAGTAAACACCAGCAAAGTCATGCTTGGGTGGTGGTAGGGTATAAAATGAATAACGTGGGAAGATGATAAGGAGGATACATCCTATCTCTGACGGCATAATTTGAAAGAAACTAGAGAAATAATTTAATCGCAATCAATAAAAGAATTTGACAATTCACAATTCACTAGCATTAATTGTCTTAGCTCACAAGTAAAACCATATCAAATACGAGGGAACTAGTTTATTTATTTATACTAGTAAAAGAAAATGTACGCTGTACTACGTCGCATGTCTCTATGTGAAAATGTTTATTAATATATTATTTCTTTCAAGATTAATAAGAAGACGACAAGATCAAACCATTAAAGTATTTTAAAGTATGTTAAGTTGATTGATATTTTAAATAATAGTTTATTTTAGTTTGAGAAAAATGATTGCTGATAATTTAACCAAATTAGAGAGGCTAAAGTACATGAAACTATCTCAATTCATAAAAATTTTTTTGTTCTCAATATTGGACGCACAAATTCTTCTTTTTCTTTTTTCTAATGTTCATATTCTCCATCAATTCTCCTTAATTCTGCTATGGCTTTATATCTTGAAGACTAAAAATGGTTGATGTATAAAAATTATTTTTCAAGTAACATTGTTTTCTTTTCTTGTGGAATGTTTAAAAGCTTTCATAAAGCAATATGTTTAATCTATTTTTCTGTAAATATTTTTGATTGCATAAAGTAAAAGATTAATCAATTGCATAATATTTCTAGGGAATAAAACATTTATCAGTGTTTTTTCTGCAAATTCTTCGAAATCAATTATATATTTCAAATATAAATGTTCTTCTATTGTATCGTAATGTCTTTTCTTGAAAGAATTGATGTTTAATTGAAAGCTAATTCCTATAAACTATGACTTTGTGTGTATCTAAAATTCAGTATACTCTAAGGTTTAACAACAAATTACAAAGCAAGTAGAGTTGCAATAACAAAAAGTGGAGTGCAAATATCTCAACCCAGTATGTAATTTATTAGTTATGTTTAAAAGGGATTCGAATAACAAAAATTGACAAAGCAATATTCAGAATGTTAAATCTTATGTATATAAGTTTCATTGTGTAATTAAAAAACCAGAGCCTGAGCAACTAAGTCTAACTATTTGGACTCCGTTATTGCTAGTCCGAAATGGATATCCTAAGTTCGACTTGAGTACTTAGGCTCAACTTATACATTGGTCTAAGTTGCTTGACTTTTTCAATGTAGGATGAGGATTGCATTTACTCCTCTTTATTAGGCTTTGTGTCCTTGCAAGGCCCAATTCATAAGGAGCATGAGTATAGGATGGGGAAAGTTCACAAGAGAAGCTTTAAAAAAATCATTGCTATTGCCAATTTTGCTTTCATATAGGAAAGTTTTGTCCAATACATATTCTAGGTCCCCAGCCAAATGGGAAAAAAGAAATTTGGCCCTTAGTTGCAGTTGAAAGAGTCCATAAAATTGGGAAGAGGTAATTAAACAGAACTTCGATAGAATGTACCAAACCTGATCATTTAAGAGCTTTTAACCACTCAAAAAAATCTTTTCTCATGCTTAAATCATCAGAAGATGGTCTTTAACGCAGCCAATCCCATGCAAGGACTAACTTTTAAGGTCATACATTGGCTTGAGTCATGTTTGTAGAAATATTTCTTATGACCTCAGTTGTGACTCATGAACAACTTGAAATTCATCCCTCAAATTCTGAGATTTACGGTTGGAATATTCAAATAATATATTTGTTCAGTGAATCCATGTCTAGCAATTTTCTTTTGATTAAAAAACTAAGAATAGACAAAGCCATTAACCCTTCAGGAAAAAGGCCACGTTGCATCCATAAAACAAAAAAAAAATTGTATATTAATATAAAAGGACTTCAAAAGCAGTTAAGATCCTCAGTGCTAGTTTTTTTTAGTACCACTCCAGTGCCATTCCTTAGGGATTGCCACTTTACATTCATACTTATTACATTTGAGATAAATCAGATAGCTATTATAGTGTGAATGCAATGTGACAGTTTCTAGTGAATGATACTAGAGTGGTATTGGAAAAACTGACACTGAGGATCTGAACCTCTTCAAAAGTTTAAATGCTTCAAATCTCTCTCTCTCTCTCTCTCTCTCTCTCTCTCTCTCTCTCTCTCTCTCTCTCTCTCTCTCTCTCGTACTTTAACTTTCTTGGACAATGGAACAGATTATTATTATTATTATTATTATTATTATTATTATTATTATTATTATTTTGGGTGGCTGAAAGGAAGGGGGCTAATTTCTAGAAATATAGCCAAAAATAAAATTTATCTCCAAAATGGGTGGGATTGAGAATGGTTTCTAGGTTAAGGGTTGCCGCCAATGTTGTTGGCGGCGACCCGGTCATTTTTCTTTTTTTTTTTTAATTTTACAGTGTTGCCGCCAACACTGTTGGCGACAACACAAAAAAATTTGATTTTATTTGCACTCCAGTCCTTGGAGGACTGGAGTGCAATTTTTCATAAAGTTAAAAAACAACAAAACGTAAAAAAAAAAAAAAAGAAAGTGAAATAGTGTTGCCGCCAACATGGTTGGCGGCAACACTATTTCGGTTATTTGCAATCCAGTCCTGAGGACTGGATTGCAATTTACCAAAAGAAAGCAAAATTTATAAAAAAAAAAAAAAGAATGAACAGTTTTGCCGCCAATCAAGTTGGCGGCAAAACATAGTTTGCAAATAAAAAAATTGAATTAAAAAGAATTTAATTTTTAAAAATAATTTTCGGTAAAATAGTGTTTAGGGTTAAAATAATTTTCGGTAAAATAGTGTTAGTTCAACACGAATTTGTTTTTTTTCGTTTTGGTCAAAATATAAAACTTAAAACATAATGGACAAAATATTTCCAAACAAAATTGTTTAATTTTTTTAAATTACAATTTTAAAAACGATAGGCCAAAATTCAAAAATAGTTTTTTAAATTTTGAATAGTGTCACCACCAACTAGGTTGGCATCGACAATTTTTTAAATTTAAGGTTTTAAAGGTTTTTAGGCTTTTTTGGGATAAGGTGTTTGAGATTAGGGTTTCAAATTTTAGGTGTTTTGGGGATATAAGGGTTTAGGATTTATGAAGTAAATAAATTTTTAATTCATTTGAAACAAAATTATGTAATTTAGGGCTTGGGTTACAATTACAATTTACAATTTAGGGTTTAGGGTCTAGGGTTAAACTTTTGGGGTTTAGGGTTAAGGTTTTCGGATTTTAAGATTTTTTGGATTAGGTGTTTTGGAGATATAAGTTTAGGATTTCAGGTTTAATCCATTTCAAACAAAATTATGTAATTTAGGGTTTAGGATTTACGGTATAATTATAGTAATAAATTGATATGTTTGAGGTTAAAGGTAACTTAAGAAATAAAAACAAAATATGACGACAAAAGATGACAAAAATAAAAAAATAGATAAGATTAATTAAAAAAATACAAATAGGGCTAGTCATAATTCAATTTCAATTATTTTTTTAGACAATTTTTGTATTGCCACTATTTAATTTTTTAATTTTTGACACAATTCTTTTTTGTATTGCCACAAATTAATTGTGTCAAAAATTAAAAAATTAAATAGTGGCAATACAAAAATTGTCTAAAAAATAATTGAAATTGAATTATGACTAGCCCTATTTGTATTTTTTAATTAATCTTATCTATTTTTTTATTTTTGTCATCTTTTGTCGTCATATTTTGTTTTTATTTCTTAAGTTACCTTTAACCTCAAACATATCAATTTATTACTATAATTATACCGTAAATCCTAAACCCTAAATTACATAATTTTGTTTGAAATGGATTAAACCTGAAATCCTAAACTTATATCTCCAAAACACCTAATCCAAAAAATCTTAAAATCCGAAAACCTTAACCCTAAACCCCAAAAGTTTAACCCTAGACCCTAAACCCTAAATTGTAAATTGTAAATTGTAACCCAAGCCCTAAATTACATAATTTTGTTTCAAATGAATTAAAAATTTATTTACTTCATAAATCCTAAACCCTTATATCCCCAAAACACCTAAAATTTGAAACCCTAATCTCAAACACCTTATCCCAAAAAAGCCTAAAAACCTTTAAAACCTTAAATTTAAAAAATTGTCGATGCCAACCTAGTTGGTGGTGACACTATTCAAAATTTAAAAAACTATTTTTGAATTTTGGCCTATCGTTTTTAAAATTGTAATTTAAAAAAATTAAACAATTTTGTTTGGAAATATTTTGTCCATTATGTTTTAGTTTTATATTTTGACCAAAACAAAAAAAAACAAATTCGTGTTGAACTAACACTATTTTACCGAAAATTATTTTAACCCTAAACACTATTTTACCGAAAATTATTTTTAAAAATTAAATTCTTTTTAATTCAATTTTTTTATTTGCAAACTATGTTTTGCCGCCAAAACTGTTCATTCTTTTTTTTTTTTTTTTTATAAATTTTGCTTTCTTTTGGTAAATTGCAATCCAGTCCTCAGGACTGGATTGCAAATAACCGAAATAGTGTTGCCGCCAACCATGTTGGCGGCAACACTATTTCACTTTCTTTTTTTTTTTTAATGTTTTGTTGTTTTTTAACTTTATGAAAAATTGCACTCCAGTCCTCCAAGGATTGGAGTGCAAATAAAATCAAATTTTTTTGTGTTGCCGCCAACAGTGTTGGCGGCAACACTGTAAAATTAAAAAAAAAAAGAAAAATGACCGGGTCGCCAACAACAACATTGGCGGCAACCCTTAACCTAGAAACCATTTTCAATCCCACCCATTTTGAGGATAAATTTTATTTTTAGCTATATTTCTAGAAATTAGCCGAAGGAAGGGTGTTAAGGGGTTTTGAAGTTTCAATTGTTTAAATACTAGTAGATTTTTTGGCGTTTTACACCTTAGCTGCAATGTTTTACATGGTTTGGTGCAATTCGATTAACAATTTTACTACCTGGACTGGTGCTTTTCCCTCTCAAGGAGCAGTGTAGAAAATAATAGATGACGTTAATTTTATTCATATGTTTTAAGATCACAGAACAGGAAGAAAATGCAAGTAGTCTTTAGGTAACACAATGGAAAAATATAGAGTTTGATCATTTATGAAGGGCATGCCTGGATGATGACGATTTTAGGTGAATGCAGTAATACTTCAAAATTGTAGAATAGAATTTATTCTGGTGCTTGCAAATTTTTATCTCAGGTCAAGCAAATCAAATATGACCTGATTTACCTGGTACTCCAAAATGGCTGTAAAGAAGTTATAGGCCAATCAAGCATAAAAATGTCCAAAGTAATGATCATAAAGTACTGTACCATGTACCATCCAAGTTCAAGACTTTATAAATTGCTTATTACATGGTGCTGCATGTGTTTAGACTTTGAAGTAACCAAACTGCATTACTATTTGCTGTTCAATTGTTGATTGACATGGCAATCACGATTCAGTTATTTTTGAATAACATATATTACTGCGTGGTTTTATTGACATGTATACATAGCTATTTGAGCTAATGTATTAGGAACCTTCTCTGTCAAAAATTGTATGTTAAAGGCTTACTATGTCCTCTTAAGGACCTATGAGCTCTATATTTTTCACAAGAGATGTAGATTTTGCAAGGAAGCCATTATTTCCAATCGTAAAAATCCAGGCAATTTAATTCACAGATGGAAAGTCTCCTAAATGTGCGTCGTGTCAACCACGTTTGCCAACTACTTGGGGTCTTTCGAGTCAAGGTCATGAAACATGTGTGCCCTTACCATAAGCTATGTCAGAATACAAGTCACAAGTAAACACTAGAGCCAAACTTAGCTGGTTGTAGGGTCTTATTAACATGAAACAATCCGCAATTGTTTTTTTTTTTTTAAACTGCATCCGTTATAAAAGTGAATATTGGATCCTAAAGATAGAAATTGGGAATTATGATCTTTAGCCCTACCAAAACTGCAACATAATAAAGGCGTGGTTTTCCGTAGTCTCGGAATCGATCCAAAAGAGGGGACTAAAAAGAAAAGGCGTAGAGATGAAGCACATTGGGTTTCACGCCTTGCTGCAAAAGCTTCTCAAGGCATGCACGGAATAGGTTATCATATGCAGCATGGGTGTTTAAAATGACTGAATGAAAAAGCAGAAAATACAATTCCAAGGTTGGAAAAAGCATGGGTGTATCATTATCCAATTGTTGATTGATTTTTGCAAAAAACCTTATAACCAATTGTTCGTGACTAAAATTTGGAATATTTTTTGGTTTTATTGCGTATAATACTACAATGTATTTATTGCGCATAAATACTAAAAGTTGACAGCTAACCACTTTTGCCAGCCATTTCAGTCCTTCAAGTCGAAGATCATAAATGAATAAATTCTGACCATTCTTTGGCTCGCCAGCAAAGTCACGCTTGCTCGGTGGTAGGGTCGGAAAATGAATAACGTACGAAGACGATCAGGAAAATACATTCCATTTCTTTCGGTATAATTTGAAGGAAAATTAGAGAAATAATTTAAGCGCATACAAGAAAAGAATTTGACAATCCACAATTCACTAACATTAATTGTCTTAGCTCAAAAGTAAAACCATATCAAATACAAAGGAACTAGTTTATCTATTAATACAAGTATAGGAAAACATATGTTGAACGTCGAATGTCTCTCTAAAAATGATTATTACGCAAATTATTTCTTTCAAGTTTAGTAAGAAGCATATATGATCAAAACATTTAAAACATTTTAAATGATTGATATTTTGAATGACAGTTTATTTTAGTTGAAAGCACTTGTTCTTTTGTAAAATGATTGTCGATAACTTAACCAAATTCGAAAAGTGCATGAACCAACCTGAATTCATAAAAATTCTTTTATTGTCAATATTGGTCGCAAAAATTCATCTTGTTCTTTTTCTGATGTTCATTTTTGTCAATCAATTCTCCTTAATTCTAGTATTGCTTTATAGCTCGAATTCTAAATAAAATGGTTGATGTATAAAAATTCTTTTTCAAGTAATATTCTTTTATTTTCTTATGGAATTTTCAAAAACTTTCCTGAAGAAATATATTTAATCTATTTTACTATAAATATTTTTGATTGCATAAAAACTAAAAATTTACTCGATTACATAATATTTTCTAGGAGCCAAAACATTTAGTCCATCGTCCTTCCGTAAATCCTTTGAAATCACTTGTGTATTTCAAATATAAATGTTCTTCTATTTTATAATTTTATTTTATTTTAAAATTGATATTTAATCGAAAGCTCATCCGTAATATGACTTTAAGTATATCTAAAGTTCAAAATATTTCAAAGATTTAACAACAAAATATAAAGCAAGTAAAGTTACGATAACAAAAAGTGTAATGCAAATGTCTCTACCCAATATGTAATCCTTTAGCTATGTTCATATAGGATTAGAATAACAAAAAGAGACAAAATAGCATTTAGAATGTTAAAATTTCATGCGAATAAGTTTCATTGTGTAATTAAGAAACCCTCAATCTTCATCCAAATACTGTTGATATTGGGGAATCTGAGTACGTTTAGACAAAAAAAAAGAGTGTATTCAATACTTCATCTGAGCACCTTGCTTACTGTGAAACGCATATGTAAAATAGATTTTTATTTGCTTTTCTGTTTTGGGTTAAAAAGATTTAGAGTTTGTTGTTCTAACAATATGAGTATTAATCATTATTCGGTAAAATATATAATAACATTTATATTTGTATATTTGTAACTAAATTGAAGTTCTTTAGTTTTTAGGAGAATTTTTTCCCTAGAAAAAATAATCGTTTCTGGTTTAATAATTTCTAAAAGCCATCTTTAAAGAATCTTATTTTACTAAAGCATATCTACGGGGACATTTTTCAATTAAATATAATTCTTAAATGAATCCTCAATACATTTGATTAGAAATTAGTAAAATTCCCTTTATATAATGATAGCATAAGGAATCACTCTTAGGTCTATCATGGAGTAACACAAGCGCACCTTCATGCAGGTTCATTGACACATATCATACCACAAAATATTTTTTAATTTTTACCATGGTACACAAATATGAAAAACATCTCAATATAATTTTCAAAATTTTCTTTGCAAACAAACTAGACTACCAATAAAGAAGGGAAAAATTTATTTCAATCCGTAACCATGAATTACATCCCATAAAGTCCATAATGGTTAAACATGTAAAAATTATTCTCCAAATAACTTTATATATTTATATGACTGTATTTTGATTATTGAATGATATCAAATTGAACCATATCAAAATCGAGTCAAAGTACTGAAATATTTCAAGCTTAGTTGGTATTGGGTGTATAAACAAAATCCAGTCAACTTGAGCAAACGAATTCACACATTAACAAGTCAACCCCAAGTCAACCCAAATAATAAACAATAACGAAGATCATAAATTGAGAATAGAGATTGGCTGTGTAATCTTTCTTGATATCATCTAATATGCAAGTCCTGAAATTACAACCACCTCTCAAAATCAAGTGATGGTTGTAGAGCAGAGACTATATTATGCCACTTTTCTTGCAAGCTTGGTGCTGTATTCTTTGCCTTTTCTAGGTGCCCAAGAGCAAAACTATAGCTCCATTGCAAGCCTTTCCACTACATGGATCAACCATCCTTCCCTGATTGCCAATAACTCTGACTCAAACGGATTCACACCCATCCTAACTCGAGGAGGTGATGGAATGAGATTTGCTTGTGGCTTTTATTGTAATTATTACAGTAATAAGTCAAATGACTGCGTATTTGGAGTCCTAATTTATCATGATATAATTGATGTTGTGCTGCAGTTCCCACAATTGGTCTGGTCTGCTAACAGGAACAATCCTGTCCAAATTAATGCAACATTGGAACTCAGGCAAGATGGAGATCTGATCTTGGCAAACTCCGATGGCACCTTGGTGTGGTCCAGCAACACAGGAGGAAAGTCTGTTTCAGGCTTGAACCTGACAGAAATGGGAAACCTTGTGCTCTTTGGCAGAAACAACGAGACCATTTGGCAATCTATTGATCATCCAACTGATTCAATACTCCGGGGACCGTGGAATCGCAGGCAGAATCTGAAACTGACAGCCAGTGTTTCAGCAACAAATTGGAGTGAAGGTCTGTTTTCTTTTTCTATTGGCGATGAGGGCATGACGGCTTATATCAAGTCCAATCCACCTCAGAGCTATTACAAGTATGACTTAACTTTATATCCTGATGAAAACAGTACTGAAAGCTCTCCTCGCTTTAGCATTTTTCCTACATCAACAGCTCAATTCATGAAATTAGAGCCTGATGGACATCTAAAATTATATCAGTGGGCAGGAATAAATTGGCAGGTTGATGATTTCTTCACCACAAATGCTGGTGATTGTGGGTACCCCATGGTGTGTGGAAAGTATGGTGTCTGTTCAAATGGGCAATGTGGTTGCCCCGAAACAACCAATGGTCAAACAAACCTTTTCAGCCAAATAAATTTCAGGCAGCCCAATCTTGGATGTTCACCAGTTACTCCAATTTCCTGTGATCATTCCCAAGATCATAGTCTTCTGGAGCTAAAGAATACTTACTACTTTGCATTTCAATTTGATTCAAGCGAAGAGAAAACAATAGTGGAAGACTGCAGAAATATGTGTTTAAGTAATTGTTCTTGCAGAGCAGCTCTTTTTGCTGTAGATTCCTCGCATCGACCTTCAATAAACAATGGCAGCTCAAAAAGGAATAGCAGCTGCTTACTGCTGAATGAAGTCTATTCCATCGCTGACAATGAGGATTATAAGGTATCACCTTATAACACCACTCTGTTTGTTAAGGTGCAAAATCCTAATGTGCAAAATCCTTATGTCAAACCGTCAAGGCGTAAAACAGTTATACTGGCATCTAGCCTTGGAGCTTTCTTTGGTGTGGCTTTTGTAATCAGTACTTGTCTTGTTCTTTTTCGAAATAGATCAAAAGAATCTGATGAAATTGATGAGGATTTTCTTGAGGGGGTATCAGGAATGCCTATAAGATATTCTTATGAGAACTTGAAAGCAGCAACAGAAGATTTCAGCCAAAAACTTGGCGAAGGAGGATTTGGTTCTGTTTATGAAGGTGCGCTAAGTGATGGTAGACAAATAGCAGTCAAGTGTCTTGACAGTCTAGGTAAATTCAAGGACTCATTTTTAGTGGAAGTAAAGACAATAGGCAGCATTCACCATGTTAATTTGGTAAAACTTATTGGTTTTTGTTTTGAGAAGTCCCACAGGCTTTTAGTTTATGAATATATGGCTAATGGATCTCTAGACAAATGGATTTTTGGTGGAATGCCAGACTATTCTCTTCCATGGCAGACAAGGAGGAAAATCATCCTGGACGTTGCTAAGGGATTAGCCTATCTACATGAAGATTGCAGCCAGAAAATAATTCATCTTGATATCAAGCCCCAAAACATCCTGTTAGATCAAAATTTCAATGCAAAAGTTTCTGATTTTGGATTGTCAAAGCTAATTGAAAAAGATCAAAGCCGAGTTGTTACAACGATGAGAGGAACACCAGGATATTTGGCTCCTGAATGGTTGAATTCAGTGATCACCGAAAAAGTGGATGTTTACAGCTTTGGCATTGTAATGTTGGAAATTGTTTGTGCGCGAAAGAATTTGGATTGGTCTAAGAATGAGGAAGATAGGCATTTGCTTAATGTATTCAAGAGAAAAGCGGAAGAAGAAAAACTTCAGGACATGGTTGACCAGAAAAGCGAAGATATGCTGATCCACGTTGAGGAAGCCGTGGAGATGATGAAAATTGCTGCATGGTGTCTACAGAGCAATTTCACTAAGAGGCCTTCAATGTCCTTGGTGGTTAAAGTACTGGAGGGTTTGGTAGCTGCTGAGACCAATCTGGATTATGACTTTACCAATTTTGCTCGGATGGGGGAAGTTGGCAATCAAAGGAAAGAAGCTGTTGATGTTGCCAGTCTGCTGTTACCTTCAGATTTATCTGGACCGAGATAAATGAAAAACTTTAATCTTTAGGCTCAGGTATCAGTACATTACAGCCAATTTAGTGATTCAACTTTGTTTGATAAGCTGCAAGCTTTATAGTTCCAACTATCAAAAAAAAAAAAAAAAAAGATATATTTGTGCAATCTACGTGGCAAAAACCTTTTTAATATGGAGTACTTACTAATGGATCTAGTGTACATTTTACTTTTATCAGTTGAAGTTGTAAGCATGTATCTGCATTTAATATTTTGATGCCTATGCTTCCACTGTTGATTCTCTTAAAAAAAAAAACGCTGATTTGAGAATGAATAAATCATTGTGAACAGATACAAGTACTACAATTTCAATAAGCATATATACACGTAAAAAAGACAGCAACAATCCTTATTAAATTTGAACTGACTCTGGCTCAAACATTGTCAGTTCATGACAAAATGTAATTTCAGCATATGATTTGCTAGCTGCAATCGTATTACCACGTGTGGAAAAGCGATACATTTGTTGGATCTACTAGAAGGGGCAGGCTGTGCTATGCACAGCCGTTGCCCACTATTAATTCTAAAGTTGCGAAAATGAGTTCTTTCAAAATCACTGATTTCAATTGCGTGTCAAATATTGTTTACTCCAGAGTAATGCCAAACTTCAGTTGTGGAAACTCTTATACTTGTCCACTAATTATGTCTATATTATAGAAAAACAAAGAAAGAGAAAAACAATTGAGAACACTCTCAAAATGTAGCTAAACACTACAGCACTCACAAAAAGTAACCAAACACTGAAGAATGAGGAAGAGATAGACATAAACAATTGACACAGTTAAAGAATAAATATATAGACATAAACAATTGACACAGTTAAAGAATAAATATACAAATGGGCACATATTTAACCCATCGTTTCCAATTCTTAAACCATGAAGCAAAGTACATAAAATGTTTGTCTAAAAATAAATATACTAATACAAAAGATAGGAAGCAAGCTGGCTATGGACCTCCAACCCCAAAAAGCGAATGATAATAAAGAGAAAGAAAGAAAATAGAAAAAAAGGAAAAAAGGATAAGAAAAAATAGTGTACGCAATTCCAAGGTGTTAAACAAGTATTTAAAATTGAAGACAGCCAATCAGATTTTGTTGCAATAGCTTCTCAATATTGAACCCCCAACACAGCATCAAGTCAGCACCTCCTGGCTTGCAAGCCTACAACGTATAGAGTTATGTTCTATGAGTATAACTCAGCTAAAATTTAAAATCAAAAAAGAAACACATGATTTATCTTATATGTCATTCTTATTTTATCCGGAAGGACAGGGAGAATTTAAAAAAAAAACTATCATTAGAAATGTAAATTATCAAGCAAAGTAAAATGTAATCAACGTCTGTCCAAATAGAGTAACGGCCAATACTACTTTTTTATTTTAGATAGTTCATTTAATCTATTTTTAGTATGCAATTCCAAACAACTCATGTCTCACAATGGCAGCTATCCTAAAAGTTCTGATATGTATACCATAGTAATTGGTAAAGTTCATATTGTTTATCTTGAATCTGTGTAACTCAGAATCCTAATTTAAAATAAAATAGCTACAAGGTACAAACTAATATTGACAAGTCAGAGTCATTCCCAACTAAATTGCATCACAGTAATTAGGAAAATTTTACTGGACCATTCATGAAAATTTAACTTCTGTTGATCGCATGCAGCTCACACATTTCACCCTCACAAGCTCAGTAGTTTCACATGGCCTAGACCTTGCCTACGCAGCTATTGCCCATCCCTAATCCACAAAATCAAGAAAGTGATTATGGCATTTTCCTAACACATTATCCATAATGATTTATCTACATTATCCATAATAATTTATCTACATTATCCATAATGATTTATGTATATATGTATCCAATGCATCTTTAATATTCTAAATTAGACAAAATGTCAATAGAAGTTACACTAAACTTTAAAATAAAACAAAGAAAATTATCTAACAAAGGGGAACTGCTAGTTTTCATTTTTGACTTCATAAGCATAAGCTGCAAGTTTTGTGCACTCCAAATGAAACCAGAAGTTAGCATTTAAATCACACGCAGAATTTTATAGAAATCAAGGAGATGGTGAATAAGGAGCCAAATGCTATCACTTAACATTGGAGCCTTTTCACTTGATTGCTTAGTCTTGTCCTGTATATAATACTTGCACTAAAATGAGTACCTGTTGCAAAACCTGAGTTTGAGACATCAATTCAGACACAACAAATTATTCAAGGACATGAAACCTTAAAGAAAGTAGATTGTATCTTAATTTAAATGCTTGCATAAAAGGCAAAACCTCAAAATTAATGACACCAGTACTTTTAGACAAATTAAATAAAAATATGAGATCATAATATGAAAAATAGAAAAGAAGATAGAAAAGGAGTACACTTCTACATTTTTACCCTTTGAATACCAATGAATGAAGGCAAAAAAGAACAAGCCACTGTAAGCATGTTATGATGAGAACACAATGTATTTATGTCTTAGAAAATTATCGATAATATACTATTAATATATAGCTTGACAAACCGAAAAAATCATGGATCCATTTCTATTTCGTTGATGGTACAAAACAGTTTGACATCAATAATTTTTTCCTTGCTAATTCTTCCAAGGTTAAATTTATCATCTGAATAACTGTTTGATTTCCTTTTGGTTGAGCAACTTCAAATTCCATAATGCTATTCTAACAGTTTTCAACTTAGTTAAATGGTCCTTACTAATATAATAACTTTTGCTTTTGAAAAAGATTCCTCTAACAATATATTTCAAATAATTAATTGTTATTCTCTTCAAAACCTATGAGATGATACGAAACTTTTCCATTAACCTCCATTTCATACCGAACCAGTGACAATCCGGAGAAGAATATAAATTCGGCAAGTGATACTAAATCAGAAACTTTGAGAAAATGAAGTAGTGCAACGAATATTGAAGAATTAAAATGTTATTCGTCATGAGAATATAGGATCTATTTGTCTCTAAGACAATAAATTTGCAACATATTCTAATAAAAATTTGAAAAAAAAATGCAAATTCTTAAATTCTCAAGGGAAAAAGTCGGAAGAACATATGTTTGCTTTAAATTTCCTCCTTTAAAGAATAGTCTTACAAATTCAAGTCATGGAGATTAAGTAGCAAATTAAATGCCCACAAAAGTGTAGGTTAGGACATACCGCTTTATAAATCAAATGTCCTGCTTAAAAAGCAACTCCTTTTGTGAAATACATGTACTAAGATTGGTAGTTTGTTTAGTTTATGCTACCTGACAATTGAGATGTACTAAAAACATTTAGCAGCAATTATCTTATTATGGTGATTACTTTAGCTTGTATAAGTAGAGCACCTACATATACATTTGTAAATGGCAATAGTTTTTCATTCTTACATTTCAAAGTTGAATGCATGATAAAGTCAGTCTAGTAGAAAAAATGAAGATGACAACCATATTACACTGCATTCTACCTTGTACAATAGATTACAGGTAATAAGCATTATGTATACAACCATAAACGGCTATAAGTAATAGCAAGATAATATTAGATGTTTCCCTTGTACAAGAGATACTGGTAATAAGTACTACGTGACCATAGAAGACTATGAATTATAGCAAGATAACATATTAGTTTCAACATAAAAATTATGAATAAAGGGTTGAATTCAAAACAAGCAGTAAACATATAACATTACCTAATGCAAGCCATTCAAACTTAGTTAACCCTTGTTTGATAAGGAAAAAGTTAAATGGGTGTGTTTTTCCTTCTAAGTTATCTAAAGAAAAACAATAACAACAAAAATAATAATAAATAAATAAACTGTGGCCTCTAATGTATCCTTGCTCAACCAGAAACATAAAACTAAGCAGATAAAATCACCAGAGGACTAAATTTTACAACATTGGTACTTGATAATAGCAAAAAAGATTAGTAATCTAAATCCAACTGTGCAAAGATAATAACTTTAAACAAGAAACTTTAGTAAACACTTACTGAATGAAAATGAGAAATTTGGAATAAATAAAAAGAATAGAGGAATGGTAAAATCATGCTCATCCATTCATAAAAAGAACAGAGGACATACCTGGTAAGTTAGTGTGATGAGATATATCTTTTTGCACCAAAAAAAAAAGAAGCAAACACTAATTAGAAAACAATAGAAAAATGTAAATAGATTAAAATTAATACTACAGAATAAATTTTGAAACAACCCAGAGATCTGAATCTAAACCAATCACATAGATATTAATTCCAATCAAAAGATGGGAAAAAGCATGGACAAACAAAAAAATTAAATTAACTAAACTGCAAAAGCAAAAGAATACAGGCAAAGAATCACAGTTTAAAATAAAAAATGAAGACAAATGAAGGAAAAAAGAAAGAGAAAAGCGTAAGGAAAAAAAAAAAAGAACAGAGAGACAGAAGAAGAATGAGGAAAAGAAGAAGAGAAATAGAAAGAACCGAGGGAAATGAAAAGAAGAGATCGAAATCCAAAAAATCATTGGAAGTAATCAGTAGATAAGGACAAACTAAATAATATCCCTGAAAATCTGGGATTCATTCACCCACTTCAACAGATAAAATAAGAAAAGTAATACAGCAAAATGAGCAAGAAAACTGAGGTAGACAATGTGTGGGTTGGGGTTTCTTTTGTGGAGCCAGAGGGACTCGTGCAGATCGTACGAATTGATAGGGTAACTGATGATGGAGGTAGAGCTGGGAACCATGGTGAATGAAGACAGAGGGAAGTGTGTGGGGGAAGGAAAGGCTGTCAGGCCATATGGGGAGAGATGGTATTGAAATGACGGTATGGGCAAGGAATAGTGTTGAAGTGGTAAAATGGCAAACAAATCCATGAATAGTCAGATACTGTTGACGAAGCAAGTTGTTTGCTTAAGGGCTCAAGAGTAAATCCAATACAAAAGCTGCAAAAAGACATGAAAAGTCGAATCCAATTTACGAAAAAGGGCATAAATAGTTTGACACTATTCATCAGGCAAGTTTTATTATCAAGGGTACAGAAGTCTTTACGACCAATATTACACTTAACAATTCAACTCTTGCATGGCTATAGCAAATTAGAAGTGGACACGTGGGAGGCCATGGAAGCTGGGTATTATCTTTGTATATAATTGGTAGAAAATATTTTTCTTATAGAATCATTTTTCTAGGAGAACATTTTACGTAAAAAAAAAATTCATTTTCCTTACAAATTTTAGTATTTGGATGACAATGTGAAATTTTTTTAAAATAGAAATTTTTTAATATTTTTTATTTTTAGTATTTTTAATAGTACAACATTAACAAGAAAATAAAAATTAAGATCTACAAAAATCTACTAAATTTTCTCTTTTAAGTTTATGGACATAAAAGAATTAATCAAATTGTCCATAAATTTTTTTTTTGTTCACATAACGATATTAGTAGCTAAAGTAGCATTTGATTAATGCAAGTAAAATGATGAAGAAGTTTATAATGTGTTTGTAAAAATGCCAAGAAACATAAGAAATCTTTGAAATTGCAAACTGGCTTTAAACATTTTTGTTTCTTGATCCTCGTTGACATAAAAAGAAGAGTTTTTTCGTTTTTGGAGGAGCTTGTTAGCATGCCACTAAATTTTTTTTACCTTCTCAACAATAGTATAAACAATAAGGGAGTGGAAATTATGGGGAGGAGCAAGGGAAAGAGTAAATATTCTTTTTTTTTTAAATACAATGAGATTTTTTTTCCCAAAAGAGTGAGACTTTTAGAGCTATTTCATATGGGCAATTACTGATTAGGCACAGTTTTGTGACTAATTAAGTTGCACTCTGCATCCATTTTAAGAGTAAGCATTTGATACTGAGGATGGTGTAGACACCAAATTTTGACACGCCTCTTGTAAAAATATGTGTGTTACTTCATTTTAGGGGGTATTTTTTCATTTTTCGGGGGTCGAGTACAATTTTCGTGTATTATATCTAATTCGTCAGTATCAGGGGCAAAATAGTAATTTCACCATGTAAATATTAGTTTATTTTATTTTATTTTTCTAAATACATAATTTTACTATTTTTATCATTATTTATAATTTTAATATTTTCGGGATTCATTTATTATTTATTTAAAATTTTAAGTATTTTTTAATTCAACGGCACGTTTTCCAATGCATTATTTTTACGAGAATTTTCAAGTGAAAAATTTTATATATGCATCTTGTATATTCATAAATTTTTTGCAAAAATCTCATAATTTTTGAAAGTCGTTTAGTATTTATTTAATTTTTGTCTTTTTATTTATTAAGGGCACATTTCCCAAGAATGCATTAATCTTAAAAATTTTTGAGTGAAAACTTTAGTATATGTGCTTCATGGGACAATATATTTTGTGTAAAATTTTTGTGATTTTTAAAAGTCATTTAATATTTTTGTGATTTTCATGATTTTGTCATATTACTGTCACGTTTTCCAATGCACCTTTATTTAAGAATTTTTGTGTGTGAAATATTTTATATGTGCATTTAATATTTGTAGATTTTATGTAAAAATTTTTTGATAATTTTTAAAGACTATTTGGTATTTATTTCAAATTGTATCTTTTTATCTATGACATGTTTTTCAACGGTGAATTAACTTTTAACTTTTAATTTTTTTTTTGTTATTATTGAATTTCCTTTTTCTAGTAATGCTGAATTTTAGTTTTAATTTTAGTTTTATTATTTTATTTTATTTTTTATTTTTTATTCTAAGAAGTCCATAGGATTTTTAGTTTTATTCCAATTTTCTTCATTTTCTTACATTTTTTTTCTTTCTTCTTTTCTTTTACTCTTTTCTTCTTCTTCACAAATTTCACAAAAAAAAAAAAAAAGGAAAAGGCTGGAGCAGGCGTTTGCAGCCTGCTACAGCAGCAGCATGGCTGCTTAAGCTACAAAGCAGCTCACAGCTGCTCTCTATTTTCCCAACTGCTTCTTGCCTAATCACATCACTCTCCTCACCTTCATTAGACCCCCTACATTTCCTTCTCTCAACTTTCCCTATCTGCAACTAAAAAAAAAAAAAAAAAGCTCACACACGCAACTCTCTATTTTCCCTCTGCCAGACCACACACAAGCTCACAGCTCACACACCTGCAATTCACAGCAATACTCACCTGCTCACACATCTCACTCCCTCTACCTCTCCCTCACCACCTGCATACACACATTGCACTTACTCATCAGACACAGCAACACACAACTCTCCTCCCTCTCGGTTCTTTTCCCTGCAAACTCATCTCACAAGCTCACCATACACACACTCACAACTCCCTTCCATCCTCAACCCTCTTGACCCCTCCCCTGCGCAAGCACCACAGACACTAATTCACACACGCATCAAATACATACACACACAGCACACCTGCACTCACAGACAATCACAAACACACGCATACATCACCCTCCAAAAACCAGACACAACACATACTCATTTTTACCTACACAACACACCTGCAAAACACACGCACACATTCACACCTGCTGAGCACACAGCTACACAAAACACACACCAGACACGCATTCACACTTTCCCAGCGAAAGCACACACTCAATTCAGCAGCACAAACGCACAAATTACACACACAACACACATTCACTCGGCACACTCACAATCATCCACACAAGCTGACCATCTTCACAACATTCAAACACACACGAGTTTCATTCATACCTGTAGAAACTCACACACTCACAAATCAGCCATAAACCATACAAACACACACCTGCAAACACACGCACACCACCTGCAAGAATTAAAAAAAAAAAAACAACACAACAACAACAACAACAATCACCACAGCGGGCTCACCACCACAACGCCATTCCACCACCAGTGGCGCCACCCCATCACCACCTCCACCTGTGACTCAAGTGAGGTAAATTCTTCAACCTCTCATTTAATTTCTGGTATTTAGGCTAAATTTATGCTTTGGGATGTTATGTGGTTTACTTGTTAAATTAGATTTGATGGATGGGTTTTTGTTTTGGGATTTTGATTTGGGAGAATTAAGTTTGATAGGAAGAGAGAGAGATCGAGAGAATCCAGATTGAGAGAGAGAAAGAAAGCGAGAGCTGGTAGAGAAAGAGAGAGAGAGAGAGAGAGAGAGAGAGAGAGAGAGATCGAGGTTCTGGGAAGCAAGAACAAGGAAGAAGAAGGGAAGAAGAAAGAAAAGAAGAAGGAAAAAGAAAAAGAGAGAAATAAAGAAAGAAAGGAGGAGAAACAGGAACGAACTGGGGAAATCTGGAAAAGAAAAAGAGAGAAATAAAGAAATAAAGGAGGAGACACAGGAACAAATTGGGGAAATTTGGAAAAGAAAAAGAGAGAAATAAAGAAAGAAAGGAGGAGAAACAGGAACGAACTGGGGAAATCTGGAGAAGAAAGAGAGAAAAGAAAGGAAAAAAAAAAAGAAGAAGGAAAATCGGTAATAAAAAATAAAATAAAAAATAAAAAAAAAGAAAATGTTAAGCAAAACTACGTCATTTCGGTATGAAACGACGTAGTTTTGATTAGTTACTTTTACATATTTATTATTTATTATTTTAGAAGATTATGTATTTACGTTTTGCCCCCTTAAGTTTTAATTATTCGATTATGCCTGTTAATACTTTTAGTTTACTTCATTTAAGTCCTAATTTATTTAAGTTAACCCCTAGAATTTGTAGTTCCTTTCAATTATGTCCAGAATAATTACAATTTAGTTTTAAACTTGCTGGAAATTATATTGTGCCCCTTTAGCTTGCTAGAAATTACAATTTTGTCCTTTAAGTCTTGCTGAAATTATATTTTTACCCCCTAGGTTTGCTCTAGTTATCATTTTTACTCCCCAAGTTTGCTGGAATTGTTTTTTAGCCCTTGGATATTGCTGGAAATTATAAATTTGGCCCTTCTTGTTACTGAAACTTGCATTTTGCCCCCCAAACCTTGCTGGAATTTCATTTTTGACATTATACATTGCTGGAAATTCTATTTTTGCCCTAGAATATTGCTGGAATTTTGCATTTATGCCCCCCAAGTAGCTAGAACTTGAATTTTAGCCTTGAATGTTTGCTAGAATTGTATTCTTTACTCCCCAAGCTTGCTGAAATTATAATTTTTAGCCTTAATAATTGCTGAAAATTTTACTTTTAGCATTGTGCTTGCTGAAAATTATGTTTTAACCTTTTAAATTTGTTGTAAACTACGTCATCATCTTAATTAAGGTTTAAAATTGTAATTTCACTCTTTTGTTTGTTGTAAATTATATTTTCACTCTAGAATGTTGCCTAAATTTCCATTTTTAATCCAAACCTTATAATATTTTATTTTTGCAAAAAAGAAAAAATTAAAATTAGTTAAGTCCTCAAAGCTTGTAATTATTGCTTTTCACATTCTAGTTTATTTATTAAATTTATGATTAATGTTCTAAAATTCGGTTTTTGTTAGCCTAATTAATGCTCCAAATAGTTTCTTTATTTCTCGTTTAGTTATTTTGGTAATTCTTATTTGTGTGTGGAAAACTTAATTATGTATTATTGCATTTTCTTTTTATTATTTTATTTATTTATTTATTTAGTTTACTTAAATAATTTTCATTTTTCTTCCTAAATATTTAATTGTTACTTTTCTTTAATTCTTGTTTATTATTGCTATAATTGTTTTGAATTATTGTGGTATGTTCGTAGTGATTGGTATGAAACTATTTAATTAGTGGTTTATTTATTAAATAGTGGTATTTTGACATGTTTGTTCATTTTTAGTAGCAATTTGTTCCGAGTTTACGAACGAGAGGTACCTCGATTACCCTGTTAATTTCTTTTTATGTGCTCCTACGTGCTCCTATGTGTTTTTTCTATATTTTATTTTTTATATATCTCTTTGTGCTTATATTTTTTATACATGTGTTAATATTTATTTATTTCATGTTATTTACTTGAATTTAAATTTTAAATATTTGAAGAAATGTAATAGATAGGTAATATTCTATTTAGCAAAAATTTTTTTGTTTTTAGATAGTTAATGTAATAGATAGTTTATGTGGTATCTGTTTAACAAAAATCTCATGTATTTTAGATAGAAAATGTAATAGATAGGTTAGATAGGTTATCTTTTATTTTTAGATTGTAATTAGGCTTCTCCGGTGTAATAGTTAGGGCTTTTGTGTGCTATGTGTGCTATGTGCTTATGTGTTTTATTCGCTTTTCCTAGGACTTTGCATTTAGATTATTATGCTTATGTGCTATGTGCTCCTATGTGCTAATATTTGCTTTTACACGATTATTGCTTTAATCTATGCTTTATTTAATTACTTACTTGCTTTATTATTCTATATGTGTATCGTCACCACACTAGTCCAACACTAGTTGTGGTTAATTTCGGTTTCTTCGCTAGTCCAACGCTAGCGGAGAATTTTTAGAAAATAGGCTAGTCCAATACTAGATCTTTAGGTCATTTTAGTGTTAGAATCATTTCTCGTGTGCATTTCATGAACATTTCACACACATTTTCTCTTTTTAGGCCTTTTTCCATTTTCTATGAGTTTTTATATATACTTTATAACTTATCATCTATTTTAATATCTATTTAGTGCATAACATTTAGACTCCACTACACATAGAATCTTAGGTCATTTGTGTGATTTTTGACTAAGAAATAGTCATCTACTCACGTGGGAAGCTGGTGGCGTACATGCCGTTCCCCCCTCTGTGAGTAGAAATAGCTAGTCACGAGTCTATTAGTGCCCCGTACCCATTATGTTGTATCTCCACTTTCTTTGTTCACTTACTATCTATATTACTATTTTCCTTTTATTTTGCATTTCATTTTGCATCCTATACTCGTGACTTCATCGAGGTCTAGACTCGGGTTTCTCAATTAATGCGACTAATTCCGACTAAACCTCAATGGAACAGTTTGTCCCTTAACGATATCCATTTTTTAGGACTTAGGATTTGCATTCATATAGTTGCATCCAAATGTGATAAAACTTTAGGGTTATATTAGGAAAATTTGAACTAAACCTCGCAACTAGTTTCGGCTAGGTTGAAAGGGTGCCTTAGGCGCAAGCCTTTGCATTCCCTTTCTTCAACTGTGACTCCCGAACCCTTTTTCCTCGTTTTCAAAGACCTGGAGTTGTCTTAAAAGGGTTTTTATTGTTTTCTTACATTTTTTTTCTCAAAAATCATCTTCTAAATAAATCATTCTTGATTTTCTCACCTTTTATAAAATATTTTCTGGTGACTTGGTACACCAAAATTCAATACCAAGTGACGACTCCATTTTTTCACTAAAAACCCTTTTCAGACTTTATTTTCAGGCCCAAAAACCGTCACATTTTCAAAGTCCCATTTTAGGCCCTTTTTCGTTTGTTTTCAAAATAAAGCATTTTCACGTCTTTTGTCAAATCATTTTTTGTACAGTATTTTCTAAAAAATCATTTTACAAATACCTTTTCTCTTTTCCCAACAAATGAACCACAACCACCAATCACATTTAATTCTTTCTTTTTCCGACTTATGAACGAAAAATGGGGCGCTACAGATGGAAAATTGGGAATTATGATATTTAGCTCAAGCAAGATTGCAACATAATAAAGGCGTGGTTTTTCATACTTTTAGAATCCATCTTGAAGGGGAGTAGACAAAGAAAAGGCGTAGAAATGAAGCACACTAGATTTCACGCCTTGTTGCATAAGCTCCTCATGGCGTGCTTGAAGCAGATTATTTTATGCTGCTTGGGTCTTAAAAGTGATTAAATGAAAAGGTAGAAAATACAATTTCCAAGACTGGAGATATCTGCTTTGTTTGGATGGTTGTTTTTTAAGAAATATTATTTTAGCAACTTAAAAATTATTTTCGATAAATGTATTTGTGATATAAAAAGTTGATTGGAAACAAATTATCCAGTTGTTGATTGACTTGGCAAAAACCATACCAATTGTTCACGAATAAAATTTAGATTATTCCTGATTTTATTAACATAATTACTATTATGGTATTTCACCTTATGAACATTATTATGAACCTCAAAACAAAATTATTTGTACATCGGAATTTTCTTGAAATGCATATTACTCATTGACTCCAATGAGCAAGATGAAGGATTTCCAAGAAGCTTCATTTTTTTTTTTTGAAATAAGAAGCTTCAATGTTAAGTTGGAAAAAGTCCGCAGAATTCTTTGTATAACCTCAAAAAAAAATAAATCCAAAAAGTTGATGACCAATCACTTTTGCCGGCCATTTTAAGTCTTTCAAGTCAATGATCATAAATAATAAATTCTCACTATTCTTTGGTTCAACTGTTGTGTGGTCAAAGTAAACACCAGCAAAGTCATGCTTGGCTGGTGGTAGGATGCATAGAAAATGAATAACGTGGGAAGACAATAAGGAGAATAGATTCTGTCTCCTTCTGCATAATTTGAAAGAGACTGGAGAAATAATTTAAGTGCGTACAACAAAAGAACTTAATAATTCACAATTCACTAGCATTAGTTGTCTTAGCTCAAAAGTTAAACCAGATATCAAAAACAAACGAAGTAGTTTATTTAGTAAAACCTGTATTTTGTTCTTGGATCAATTAGCCAAAGCAATCGGCTATTGAAAGTATTTTGTTCACCCCCATTTGGCAATTTAATGTTGTTTATTCAATATCATGTGATTATAAAGCTTAATAGTGATATTGGTAATTAGAAGGTCAAATTTGCAAGCAGTATTTACATTAGTAAAAGAAGTAACTGAAGCAAGTGTAAACATCTTTTCAAAAAAAAAAAAAAAAAGCAAGTGTAAACAACAAAAGAAAGAAAAAAGCTAAAGAATAAATAAAATAAAAATTACCTCAACGGGGCCTTTTGCATTTGAATTAACAGTAAAATGATACCTGTTATATAGGAAAATGATAAAACAATCTCAAATTGTTCATATAAGAATAAAAGAACTATATAATCAGGCTTTCAACAACTTAGAATCTTTTGTATAAAATTAATGTAGTTGCTCCACTAATAATTATGTTTAATAAGAGAGTAGAGACCGTTACCTTTTATTGATGTGAATCAAATATATTACGGTAAAGCATAACTTTGAATTTATACGTTTCCTAACATATATTAATAAACATCATTATTGTAAAAGGATAACCTTTATACCTTATTTCCAAAGCAATCTTTTGCAAACAAACTAAATAAAATTGCCTATGATACCAAATTGGATTCCAAGTCCTCTATATTATTGGAACCACAGAGAAAAGATCTATATGTCATAAATTTAATTTAATTATTATCGGTAATTGAATCTATTAATCCTGTAATTCAAAATTTTATATTTTTGAACATCGTAGCTTTAGTTTAGGACTGGTGTTCACCAGCCTTGGCTTCTTTCGAGTAATGAGTAACCGGGAAGTAAGTGAGTATATTTGTAGATCACACTTAGTTTTCGTTTGGTTGGCAAGAAAGGATTCAGGTTATCCCGCATTGGATTTAGACCATTTAATCTAACCAAATTTGAAAGGCTGAAGTGCATCATATTATCTCAATCCATCATAACTCTTCTTGTCCTTTTTTTACGTATCGGTTGCCAGAGTTCTTCACTTCTTCTTGTAATTTTCTTTTCTTGTTTTGCAATAATGTTTCGGTTCCTCTTGCTATAATAAACTTCAAAGTCTATTTTACATAAATAGCCTCAATAAGTATTAAAAAAAGATGAATGTGACATTGTCTTTACATTTTTTTTAAGGGCGTTATAAGTAAGGAAGTTCATTTGATGCAACTTATCATCCCTTCTTTTATTTTTTTTTTTCTAGACATTAGCTGCCCTATTTCCCTAATTTAGTATACCTTTGAGTTTTTTTTGGTAGAGCCCAATATAGTTAAACATGTAAAGGTTATTCTCCAAGTAAATTTTCATTCCAGTACGGTGAATTTTCTTCCGTAAAGTCCACAATAGTTAAACATTTAACTTTTTTTTTTAACATTTAACTTTGTTTCTTTATATGATTGTATTTTGATTATTGAATGATTTTTAATTGAACTGTATTGCAATTAAGTCAATGTATAGGTTATATTTCAAGCTTAGTTGGCAAACAATAACGTACATATATTGTGATATGCTATTGCCAATTTTGCTTCGATGATAACAAAGTTTTGCCCAATACACATTCTAGGTCCCCATCCAAATGGGAAAATGAAACTTGGCCCTTAGTTGCAGTTGAAACTCCTTCACTAAATCTCTCTGGCTTGAAATCTTTTGCGTCATCACCCCTTATTTCACGGTCGTGATGCAACAAAATTACAGGCTATGTGAGCTGCACCCCAGCAGGCAAAGTAAATTTTCCTACTCAAGTTTCTTCATGAATTCTTCGACTAAGAATGAAATAGTCTTAAAACCTCGTTCGATCATTGTCACCAGCGATAATACCATCGTAAGTCTATACTAAAGAGAAATATATTCTTCAAATATAAGAGGTGTAGTAAATTAATTAAACCAAGCGTAATAGGTTTTGGTTATTTTATTTTGTTAGTGTCATGTGTCCTAATTTAATTAATTAGTACAATTGGTTTTATTGTTGTGTGTGTATGCATGTGATTATATCCATGCTATTAGTTTTGGTTGAGGCTTTAGAATTGCCGGTATTTTTTGCAAGCTCTCTTACGGTTTTTTTGGCATATGAAATATAAAAATATTCTCCATTATTTTTCTTTGTGTTTCTTGTCTAAAATTTATGTGAATTTTATTCATCTAAGTGATTTAGGTCTATCAATAGGAGGTAAAAAAATTGGAATTATCTTAGGCATAATGAAGGGATTCACGGAGTTTCAATTCAAAACTTTTGAGAGCGAGTAAACAATAAATTTTATATTTTTTTTGGGTAAAATACCCTATACCTTGTGGTTTTTAGATAAACCACATGACCCCTTTATGATTCAAAATGTGTATATCACCCCCTATGGGGTTAAAGTGTCAAAATAATAGAAATTAGCTTCCGTGGCAGAACATAGATAAAATGTCCAAATTACGTTAGTGCTTAACTGTTTCATCTCTATGCTTGCATGTATTTTTTTGGGTAAAATACACTCTACCCCTTGTGGTTTTTAGATGAATCATAAAACCCCTGTAGAGGTTGAATTTAATAGCCCAACTTAATAAGTCACTTTTTGGATTGATCCAGGTGCTAAAGCCCAACTCAAGGGAAGATCTTTCTATTTTTTTAACTAGGTTATGTTTTTAGGGCTCTTACTACAGCCCAAGAAAGATAAAAGCAAGGCCCATAGGTCTAACATGTTAAATTTCTAAATTGCAAACAACCACATTTGGGCTGGTTCACTTCTAACCAAGCCCAACTTATGATTCTTTTATTATATACCCATATGTGTGTGTGTGTGTGAGATAGCAGCCAAGATGGGGTCACTGGGACATGTTCATGGTCATCACCTAATGGACAACTCTGCAGAATTCTCGAGTTCCCTAAGGCCTTTGTTGATCCTTTCAAATAGGAAAAAATAAGATGACTAATGAGTTTATGGGCCGTAATAACTTGAGTAAACTAGGACATCAGTCCTTATTAATATATGATATATTATATTGACTTTATAATATGAATGCTAATATTATAACCTGGCCTGCACGTTAGCTTAGATACAACAACATCTCAATCAGTTACCTTTTAAGTTTTATTATCTATTGCCATTTGCCAGCTAATCGAGTGCCTTTACTAGAGGGTGAATATTACACTGACTCCTTATACAAGATGATTCAAGGATGATATGACAGATGCAACCTATAATTTAGGCTATACTCTGACACTGTCGACCTATAATTTATAAGGTGTCAATCTATGACACACCTTTTTATAAATTTCTCTTAATACATAGACTCTCTTATGCTTCAGGGAAAAGGGAGAGAGGCAAGATCTTATCTTAAAAAAGTCTTTCCATATTTTTGGTGTACCAAAAAAATTGACTTGAATGTTGGAGGCACATTGGGGAACTTATCCTCGCTGTGTTTCTAACTTTCTTTATTTTGTAGGTTCACATGCATGGCCGATTGGCTTATTAGAAGAAGTGCCAAATTCAGTCACATCAATCCCCTTATAGTTTTAAAAGTTATACCACACCCCATGGCAATTTTTAGTAGTTATACTGGGTAATTTGAATATTTTACTCACGGATCGTTACGGAAGCTAATTTTTGTCTGTTTGATACTTTAACCGAAATCATAGGAGGGTGATGTATAGTTTTTTAAAGCATAAGAGGGTCATGTGGTTTATCCAAAAACTACAGGGGTTAAAATGTAGTTAACCCTTTTTTTTTTTTTTTTTAAGTTAGCATAGTGCAAAGGTATTCAGTGTTCTATGATTTTAGAATGAGAAGTTTAGGTTAGAAGACTGATGCTGTAAATGTCCAAAACTTACAGTTTTGAGGTAATTAAGGCCATCAAAATTTGGCTTCTTTTTCCCAGAAACTTGTAAAACCTCTTGTCTAGCACGCACCTGCCATTCTTGATGCCTGCTTAGTAAAACCAATGTCCAAACAAGCAATGATGTTGTGGTCTCCTGACCAGAAAGATAGACGAGTCTACACCTTCAATAATATCATTGATGCTCGTATCAGAATTTTTGTGACCGTGTTGTTCAATCTCTTTAAGCTAAGATTCCAAAAGGATGCCCAGTAACTAATCTATAGTAGATTCACCTGCTCTCGTGGCCTCAACTCTTTTATTAACAAGTTTTCTAATTGTAGTTTGAACCTCTTCCCTAATACACTTCATTCTTCTCTAATAATAGTTAGTTCATATAAAAGGGCTTCAATAGTTTGTCTTCAAATCTCTTTTTTCTTGTACTTTAATTTTCTTGGAGAATAGAACAGAACTTTTTTGTGGCAGAAAGGAAGTGACTTAAGGTGTTTTTGAAGTTTCAATTGTGTAATATGAGTAGATGTTGTAGTGTTTTACAGGTTCGGTAAGATTGAATTAACCATTTAACTTTCCCCCTGAAGGAGCATAATGTTGAAAACAATAGGCGATATTAATTTTATTAATACGGTTTTAGATTACAGAACAGGAAGAAAATGCAAGTAATTTTCAGGTAACATTTTGACTATGGAAAAATATAGAGTTTGATCATTATGAAGTATGCACCTGGATGATGACAATTTTAGGTGAATGCAGTAATACTTCATAATTGTAGAATAGAAATTATTCTGGTCCCTAAAATTTTTTATCTCTGGTCAAGTTTATTAAATTCGAATGGTTGGTGAAGTTTTTGCCATGGGAAGCAGAATGCAGTGGTAATTCAAAAAAAAAAAAAAATTGTAGAGGAGCTGTGAGGCAATCATGTATGGAAACATTTTTTTTGTAGAGAAGTTGTAGGACAATCAAGCACAAAAAAAATTCATAGTTTTGGTCATTTTGTAATCTGTCATGTATAATTCAAGTCCAAAACCTTATAAATTGCTACATGGTGCGGGAGGTGATTAAATTTTGAAGTAATAAACTGCTTGACTATTTGATATTCAATTATTGATTGATATGGCAACCACAATTAAAAATTTTTTTTAGTTTGATATGTGTTTCTACGTGGTTTTATTGACATGAGCACAAAACTATCCGAACAGATGCACATTATTAGGAATCTCCTCTATCGGAAATTGTGAGTTAAATGACTACTACCTAAGCAAATTTTATTAAAATAAAGATTTATTATGCCCTCTTTGGGTCCTACCAGCTCTATATTTCCACAAAAGATGTTGATTTCACAAGGAAGTGATTATCTGAAATGCAAAAAGTCCTGGAAATTTAATTCAGAAAATCTCCTAAAAATTTAATGTGACAATCACTTTTGCTAGCTATTGAACAGGCTTGTCAATCGAGCCTTATGAGCCGGGTTTCAACAAGTTCAGGTTTGGCTCATATAATTAATAATACTTTCAAGTCTCAAATTATGAGTTTCGGGTTCATAAATGTGAAGTTTATACTTGACTCACAAAACATTCGAGTTGTAGTATAAAATCATGAGCCTAAAACCCAAAACTAATACTACTACTAATAATCCATTCCAAAGTCCAAAACAAGAAAAAAAAAAAGATAGTACATGATTTATTTTCTAAAAAAATAATCAATCAGTCACCCTATCAAAAGGTTCTAAAAGGAGAAAAGCTAAAAAGAAAAACGAGCAAGAAGCTTACTATTTGGTATAAAAAGTATTCTCCATCATATCAACACAAGAATTTCCTAAACCCAAAAGAAAGATAGAGTTTAAACTATGAATTATATATACTAGGAAGGAGCACGTGCTTTGCACGTGTTTGGTGAATTGAAATGTAGAATTATTTAAATTTTTAAATAATAATTATTTTTAAAGTATGAATTCTGATTGTTAATTTCTTGTCTTCATTTTTCCAATTTTATTGCTACCTATTTTAATTCTTTCTAGCTGATTACGGATCTTTCAATTTACTTTATAACTTTTTTACTACAAACTAATTGAGCTTTTAGAAGTAATATAATGCACTAATTAGTATTAAGAGATCATAAATTGTTAAGATATAGACTTTAAATTCGCTTTATTATTTGAGGTATGTACTTTGATTAATGATTCTGAGTTTTTATTGTCTTAAGTTTTGTTTACATCTCAATTCTTTTCATTTTTTCAAACAAACTTTATCTTCTTTTTTTTTTTCAAATATGTCAAAACATAAATTGATTTCTTATCACAAACAATGAACAATTTTTTCTCCTAATGAGAATCTTTTATGGTAGATAATTTTTATATTATTGATGTAAATTTTACTCAATATGCTAATCGAAATGGTTTAATTTTTGTTTTTATGTAAATCATGGTAAATCATATAGACACAAATTATCATATATATGTTGGCTATAATGATTAGTGTATTTTTCAGGAGAGGTATCAATATCTACTTTCTCAATTAATTATATATATATACATATACATACAAACACACACACGCAATACATACATGCAGACATACATATGCGTGTGTATATATATATCTGAGAAAAAAATTAACTCTAATACAATTAACTCCAAAACTCTCTTAATGAAAACTATATTAGGTTTAAAATATTTAGATAACTATATTGAAATTTTAAAAATAAATTTTTTGAGCTTTTTAGTTGTAATTATATTGCTAGATCCTTTATTCCTACTACTCTAAGTTTAAGCTACTATTAAGAGATGAAAGTCTTTGAGCAAAAAGAATATGCTTACTTGATATTGGCATGCTCAAATGAATGTTACAAATTATAATTGATGCAACAAAGTATCAGTTTATTCATTTGGACCAACCATGAATGCCTCAGATTATATCTTGATAGATGAATAAAATTGTTTCATTTGTTTAGGTTAAATATGAACAATTTTTGTGGCATAATTTTTGAAAAAAAAATTCGTTGGAGATTAAGTGGGATAGCGTAACTTCTTAAATGAGCAAGAAGTGGACCATTCTCAAATGTGAAAGGAAAAAAAAAAGAACATGAAATACAATTGACTCATAAAATACATCAAACTGTTAATATGCCCTTATTATTCAGATTTCTTGATTGTACAATTATAATAAAACAACTTAATCTATCAAAAAATAAAATATAGTACATTCAAGTTGTTGTAACATACTAAAAAAGAATTATTTCATGTATATTTATATGTATTATAAAGAAGTCATAATTGTTTATGTGATAAATTACAAACATGATGGATTTGGACTTAAGTGAAAAACACTAAAATAATTTCTTCTAATTATTAGTTCATGTCTCTATTTTTTCAATTTTTATTACTACATTTTTTTCTTTTTACTTGATTTTGGATCTTCTCAATTAACTATATGGATTTCATCATTTTTCTTTGTGCGAATACACATAATTTGATTTCTCCCAAAAAAACAATAAAAAAAACTTTTTTTATTTCGAATTCTAATGCTTTTGATATCATTGTATATTTAAATTATGCTAATCAAAATATTTTTGTCTACTTTAGTTAAAACTGCATAAAATGATGTGCTTTATATCTAGTATATTGGAAGACTATTATAAATTGTTGAATTGAGCTATGTGGTTGATGTTTATAAAGGTAATAATTTAAGATATCTTATGACAATAAGAATTTGGAGCATAAATCAAGTGTTCCATAAATCTGGTGTATATTATTTCACAAATATGGAGTTTGGGTTTATTTGTCCTTGAATTTATAGCGTTATAATTTTCTTGAGGTAGTTATTGTTAAGGAATCAATTGGAAAAATCTACAAATATAAAATATTTTCCTTTTTTATTTGACATTATCCAAACAAAAGTGATAATCAACATAAAATTAATAACACCTCTTTTTATGAACTAATTGGAAGATTATTTATCATGAAAAGGAAAAGTTATTTAGGGAAATGCCATATTGAAAGATGCTTTTGCAAATCCAATTTTTAAATTCATATTAATTAAAAGAGTAAGAGTTGAAAGCAAATAAAAGCATCTTCTAATCATGAAAGATATTTTTTCGTCTTGTCACTCCCTACAAAGTTAGATATCACTAAAAAATTTGCCATTTTAATGTAACATGAACTTTCCTAATCATGAATTGACCTACAATTTGTGCAAAATATCAATCCAACTAAACTTGATGTAGCCTTGAGTTGTAGAAAAACAAAATTGGACAACTAAACAAAATAAAATATATTTGTTGTATATGAAAAATCTGCTTGCGAAAAAATGATGCTATGATTTTTTTTTTCAATCTTACTCAATTAATGTGACAACCATTCCACAAAAAAAAAAAATTGGCAATATATTTTATTTTGGCATTGTACAAATCATAAGAATTATATTGGTTGTGTACCTATAAACTAAAATTTAGAATTATTTTATTTTATAAACCTTTATAACTTATTATAAAACTCATAAAATAATTTGCCAAGTATACAAAATTTGTAGACTATTAATACTTTTTAAAGCATGGCTTCTTGTTGTCTTTGCTTTTGCTTTTCTATTAATTCATTCTTTAATTATTTTTAGTTGATTTGGTATCTTTTCAAGTCACTATGTGACTTTTGTCTTTGTTATTTTTCTAATATTTTTTTTGTGTAAATCTAATTTACCTTTTAAAGGTAGTCTAATGACCTAAATTAGAATTAAGTGATAGTAAAAGATTAAGAAAAATGATTTATACACTCTATTGTTTGATTCATACACTCCATTCTTTATTTAGTAAATAAAAATGCTCTTATCATTTAGCTTTATTATTTTCTCGTATAAAAAATTAAAGTGCTATATTTCATGAGTATATTGTTGTAGAATAGAAATCCAAAATAAATATATAATCATTATTCAAGATTAAAATATAGACTTTAGAGAGCTTTACAGATTGAGGTGTGTATAATTTTTGTCATTTTATTTTAGTTTACTTCTCATTTCGTTAGTGTGTCAAGACATAAATTGATTTCTTATCACAAAAATAGAACAATTTTTTTCTCTTTAGAAGAATTCTTTATGATGGACAATCTTGATTTTATCAATATAAATTTTCATTTTATATGCTAAGTTTAACTGTCTATTTTATGGAAATCTTTATAATACTATGTGCCCAAATTACACTTGCATTGGGTATAGTGATTATTGTATATTCCAAATCAAGTACCTCGTATTGACAATATACAATTCATAAAGTAAACTCAAAAATATATACTTAGCCCCTAAAAGAACTTCAAAATATATGGAATAATTATTTTGAATTTTGTAACTTACACCATATTAAAAAAAAAAAGAAATTGTCGAAGGACACACAATAAATACTCCAGCATATAGGTATTTGTTGTGTTCCTTTTGAATCTTTGTTGTGGTAGAGAAAATAGATTCATTTTAATTTGGTATTAGTTTAGATATTTAACACAATAAAAGGCAACAAAATTCGATATCAAATTTTCATCAATTATATATTGTATTCTTTTAATTCCCTAATTATTATTCTTACTTTTCTTAATCTAAATTTTACAGAGTTATTTACGTACTCATACTATGCTTCAAAATTCTACAGAGAGATATTTGTAACTTTGCTCAAAATATAAGATATTTTATTGTTCTTTTAGAAGAACAAAGAGCCAAAAAAGATGATTATATCAAGCATAGATTATTGATTCTATTTTGCATGTGCATCAAAAGATTTTTTAAAATTAAAAGTTTCAATTGCATAATTAGAGTTGTGTCTACATTATGTAGTTACATTGCTATTTAATATTATTTTGATGAAATTGCACTTAATCTGTTAACTCTTTTCTTGAGTAGTATGCTAATGATTATGGGTATACATATTAACTTCATTAACTGTACATTTATGCCCAAACTATTTTGCAAATACTTAATAAATAACATATAAATTGAATATTGTATTTAGTAGTTTTTTAAAATTAATAACAATATGAAAAGTTTCTCATGACAAAATTGTCATTTCTTGGAAATTTTAATTATTTGTACAAAGCCATATGTTTTGCTTTAGATAGTCTTGATTTTCATTCTATATATTGTGACCGATAGCATTGTATATTTTTTGCTGGATGCATCCTATATTTTAAAGCTTTATCAGGCAATAATTGTGACTTTTTTATTAGATGTTGAAAATATGACTAATTCTTGACCATCGATGGTACATTTTCACTCAAAACTTTATGAAGAAATTTTTTTTTGAGAAATTTTATAACCAAAGAAAGAGAAAGAGAGAGAGGTTAGTGTTGAATGTAGAAGACAACTTAATAAAATGTTTATTAACAACTTCTACATTAAAAAAGAAAAAAAAAGAATATGATTTAGATACTATACATCTTAATTTGTACCGTCTATTTTTTTTTTAGAACAAAAGGTCATTATTATTTGGATTTACTATCTTTAGATGAAAATTTAAAATGTTACAACTCATATAGTTAGGTGTGCAAATTAAGCAAATATCGGTCTTTCCATGAACACAAACTTCAGTTTGTCCTCTTCTAGACATGATCAAATTAAACTGGATAGATGTTCAATTGACAATTGATGTCAGAAAACATTTTGTTACTTGAAAGACTAATTGATATCTCCTATCATGGTAACATCAGGGAAATACATAATTCAAAAGTGAAAGATGTTAGATATTTAAAAGAATATAGAAGCGGGTGGCTTGACAACATCTATAGCCTAATCTTTTTTGGAATTAGCACCCCAAATCCTATTCTGCTTATTACAATATTGGTTGTGTTTCTTTCAATTGTTTACTACTTCTAAAAATAAAATATAAAAAATCATTACATTCATTTTAATTTTGATATTATTTTATATTTTTAATATAATAAAAATTAACAAAGTTCAATATTAATTGTTCATGAATTATATGTTGTATTCCTTTAATTCCCTGAGTTTTGTTATTACCTTTTTTAATCTTATTTTTATAGAATTATTTATATAGTCATACTATGCTTTAAACTTCTATAGAGAGATATTTATAGGCATACTATATCTCATTGCATTTTCTTTTCTTTTTTTTTTTAAATCAAGGCTAACTATCATAACGGTCATCCAAATTTCTTTTTAGAAACTTTTTTGATTAATATGTTTTTTCTTGTGATTAGGAGATTTTTTTTTATCTATGTTAATCATATATTTGGAAACAGCTTGTAAATATGCCAAGACTTACCCTACTATACTCTGAAAATTACTTTTAGTTGAAAATAGAGTCTAATTTAAATATCTTCATTGAGAATTTTGCTTATGCCAAGTAGAATGTTACTCTCATTTAAAATAAAATTCATGATTTTTGGAGGTAAAATTAAAAAAATATTTTTCACTCTTTTTTATAACTTAGAATAGTTGTTTATTAGAGAGTAATATTTATTCTATTTAGCATTTTTGGGTTACTTCACAAAATTAATAAAATTTATTACAAAAATTAAGATATGTAAAAATAAAGAAGATAATAATATTCTAATCATTGTCAAGATGGACCTGAATAAGTGTAAAAGCTTCTATTTTATTATATCTTATTATTATTATTTTTTCGGTGATATGAAGTCACAAAATTTTTCCATTTGCAATATCATGAGAGTTAGTTCTATTTGTTTTCAGTTTGTTGGTTTATGATTTTATGTATAACTTTTTACTTTGGTGATGTTATTTGTTTAATAATAAAATAATGTTACATAAAGATACTATGTGTTCCCCGGAGAAAAGTATACTTAATACATTAGCAACATATTCTTTTTTTATTGTGTTTTACTCTTTTGAAGATTTTAGGGAGTATGCACATTTTCATGACATAAAATAATTATAAATTATTGTTATTACTCACTGTCAAAATAGTTGGTGAGTTTCTGAATTCAATTCTATAACATTATTCTCTCTATTAAATTATTTATTTTTGGGAAAAATTAAGATTAGAAAGGATATGAAACATCATCCTCACAAGAAATGTGAAAGTTGTTTAGTCTAATTTTTTTAGAATATATATAAGTAAATAAAGATTTAATTGTAATTGTGTGCTTTATGCTATCTTACCAGAACCTGCATGAATTACATAGACAATTAGCTGTCGCCCACAAATTTTTATTCGATATTATAATTAAAACTCTGTTCCATATATGAAAAGATACTTTACGGCATAATTAGTCACAAATCTTGATAAATTATGATCACACTGAACTGTACTCTAAGCAATCCTAATATATCTTACTTGATTTGTATTTTTTTTACTCAAATTCTGATGGTGAAAAAACACGAAAAGAAGAACTTTTAAAGAAGTGTCAATCTTTTTAGTGGGCATGTTATGTTTATGACCTTAAAGTAGTACTTCTGGATATATGAAATGGAAGAAGAAGGACGAAAAAAGAACTTTTAAGAATGTAATTGCTTATTAAATGATTATCAAATCTTAGGTTATCCAAGACGTAATAGGTGGATTAATAGAGATGCATAGAAAAATTTCTCTACATGGATTTTATAAACAGTAAAATGTTGAACTTTAGATCATTAGCCCACCACTGAGGACTAATGGCCAACAGGGTGCAGGAGTAAATTTAAGACTAAATGGTATACACAACAATAATTAATGAAGGAACCAGGCTACAATAATTTTAGGGAAAGAAAAAACAATTGAAAACAGCAAATTAGTTAAGGGATTGGCAACACCGTATAAAGCTACAAACTTATTTGATACCTTCATGGTTCCATCATACCACCGTAGGTTCTTTTATTATATTTTTGTTGAATAGTGATTATCTTTTCAGATTCTTAGCTAATAAGAAGATAATTAAATTAATTGTGCGAAGTGTTGCGAGAAAGAAACCATGTCTATATCTCAACTTGAATGTTACAATCATAGTTCAATATATAATTTCCCATGTGTGGAATCTTGGAATGGGAGAAAAAAGAAGAAAAAAAAAACCAAAGAACAAAGTAGAGTGAAAAAAACTGAAATTTGTAGATATATTAAAAACTGGAAAATACAAAAGTATGCCGTAAAACCTAAAAATAGCTCGTGGATTTTGGTTGCTGCTTGTGATGTTTTTCTTGATATGTTGCTGATTGGAGGCGATTGAAAATTTATAGCTTTTTTTTTTTCAAATTATGTTCGGAAGTCATCTTGCCGATTGGGAATTTTATGTTAGGAATTTATTAGTTGGTTTGTTTTTAGAGTTGTAATGTAATTACAATTCTAATTAAGTGTAGATTAGGAATAATAGACTTATATAAGCGTGTATTAGGAATCACAAAAAAAGGAAGAAACATGAATATATTATATAAAAAAAATAATAGATGTGTATGTATGTATGTATATGTATATGTATATGTACATATATATATATTCTCATTTCTAAGTCAGGTTTAGTGAGGCCCAAGTTCAGCTCAGAAATACTTCAAGCCTAATATTTAGACTTAAGCTCAAATTGGACTAATGAAATGTTAGATTCATCGGGCCTTTTTTTTAGGCTGAGCCTGTAGGCCGACCCTATTGACAAGCCCACTATTGAAGTCTTTCAAGTCAAGGTCAACAAGTCAATAAAGATAACAGAAGAACCTACCCACAAAAAAAAAAAAAAAAATGAAGAATGTGATTGCCCACTATGACTTAAACTCAATTTGTATTTTAAGCAAATTTACAATCTTTATTTGGACCAAGGTAGACTAGAAATTTCAATTTTTAGCTTGAACTTTACTGCAACCAACGATATATGTATTGTAATGCAAGAGGTCTAAATTTATATGCGTAAGAGAATTCACAAAAAAAACTTTTCTTGAAAGAAACATAGTTATCAAAAGTTTTAGAATGCAAATGATGGCAAGTATAGTACAAATGTTTTATTTTTTTATCAACTATTTATATATTATGATGTATATTGCTTCACACAAGTAGAGTTAGACTCCCAATAGTGTGCTAAGTGTGGCCCCAAATTATTTGCCACATACAAATGGGAGCGTGGCTCCTTGATCCTAAATCTATCCTATTATTCCCTCCCTTTCCTAATTGCTAAGGCTATAGTTCGAACCCCGACTTTGGTACGGAAAAGGTCTTAAGGACCTTCTCCCAACCACTGGAGCAACCTCCGGTGGCTAATACAAATGTTAACAAGAAAAAAAAACTAAGATCTAAAAAATCTGCTAGATTTTCTCTTTTAATCAAGTTTATGAACATAAAAGAATCAATCAGATTATCCACAGATTTGTTTTGTTAACATTACACTATTAGTAGCTAAACTATCATTTGATTAACACACATAAATTGATAAAGAAGTTTTGAAAAAATATCAAGAAACATCAAAAAACTTTAAATTTCCAAAGTATTTGAAATTTTTTTTCTTTCTTGATCCTGATTGCTGCCTGGGTGTTTTAATGTGATTGAACTCTATTCGTGCCACTATCCAACGGTTGATTGACTAGACAAAAATTATACCAATTGTTCATGAATAAAATTTAGATTATTACTTGTTCTATGAACATAATTACTATTATGATATTTCACCTTATGAGCATTATTATGAACCTCACACAAAATTATTTGTACAGTAGAATTTTCTTAAAATACATATTGTTTGTTGACTCCAGTGAACAAAGATGAAGGATTTCTAAGAATCTTCAATGTGAAGTTGGAAAAAGTCCGAAGAATTTATTGTATAAGCGCCAAAAAAAAAAAAGAAAAAAAATCCCAAAAAGTTGACTTTCTTTATCAACAAAGCAACAAATTAGCCCTACAAAGTTAGATTATAACACTAACAGTCATGGAAAACACTCACCTAAACACACCCTACGAGTCAAACCAAAAGGCAATTGCTGACTTAAGGTTTAACCCATGGAACTTAAGTGCAGGGACACTACCACACACATTTTCCAATGTGGGACAAGAACACTCGTCTTTTATTGTTAGCACACAAACTCACCAAGGAGGTTTTTTCTTTATCAACAAAGCAACAAATTAGCCCTACAAAGTTAGATTATTGTTGCGTCCCAAAAAATCGTAAAAATAAAAAGTGAAATGGGTGCTTGTAGGGTCGCTGCCTGTCGCGTCCCGAAAAGACGGTCCAGTCTGAGACCCTTTTTAACAAAGCAAGTTTTGGGAAAAAGCCGTGCGCGTGTGTGAAAAATTAAATTTTAGTAAAAAAGTGTATTTTAAGAAAAATGATATTTTAAAAGAAAACAAGGCCGGGACTAAAAGTGCGACAGGTTTGGCCAAATAATTTTTTGAAAAAGGGTTTTATTTTTAAAATGGAGTCGCCACTTGGTACTGAGTTAGGGTGTACCAAGTCACCCGAAAAATCGTTTAACAAAACAAAAAGTAAAATTTTAGAAAAATCATTTAAAACCCTTTTCGACTCCGGTCTACGAAAAACGAGAGAAAAAGGGTCCGGGAGTCACATTTGAAGAAAGGGAAGGCAAAGGCTTGCGCCTAAGGCACCCTTTCAACCTAGCCGAGGCTAGTTGCGAGGTTTAATCAAATTTCCTAAATTAACCCTAAATTCTATCGCGTTCGGATGTAGTCTAAATGAATGCAAATCCTAAGTCTAAATGTGGATATCGAGAGGGTCGGAATGTTCCGTCGAGGCTTGGTCGGAATTATCGCATTAATTGCGTCACCCGAGTCGAGACCTCGAGAGAGTCACGAGTTTTATGCAAAATGTGATGCAAAAGAGAAAGAAAATAATAATATATAGTAAGTGATTGAAGGTGGGTATGCAACATGACGGGTATGGGGGACTAATAACTCGTGACTGGATGTTTCTACTCACGGAGGGGGGAACGGCATGTACGCCACCGCTTCCCACGTGAGTAGGCGACTATTTCTAGTCGAATCACGGAAATGTCCTAATTTCTAAGTGAGATGCAACCTAAATATCATGCATTTGAAGATGCGTTAAAATAAGTAAATAAATAATAGTAATAATAATAAAAATCACGCAGAATGGAAAGAAAACTAAAGTGTGTGAAATGTAAAATGCACACGAATGCACCTAACACTAAAATGCCCTAAGGGTCTAGCGTTGGACTAGCCCGTTCTAAAAATTCCACTAGCGTTGGACTAGCGGGAAAAGAATGAGGCCACAACTAGCGTTGGACTAGTGTGGTGACGGAATACCATAAATCATGAATTTAAACATTAAAGCATGAATTAAAAGCAATTTAAACATATAAAAACATATAAGATCACATAGGAGCACATAACACATAAGCATAATATTCTAGATGCAAAAATCCTAATGAAAAGCGGTAAAAGAAATAAACATGTAAACACGCAAAAGCAAATAAATCCTAACTATTACACTGGGGGACTTGATTTACAATTTAAGGGGAAAAAAATTTAAAATGCCCTATCTATTACATTTTTCTATCTAATTACACAATCCTTAATAAAATACGAGAAAAATAAACTAACTATTACATTGACTAGCTAAATACAAAAATATTGTATTTTTCAAAATAATAATAATAAAAATTCAAAATTAAATCGATTAACTACATAAATACGCAACAAGTATATAAAATAAGAAATAAACAAATAACAATAAAAATAAAAAAAAATCACATTGGAGCATATTGGAGCACATAAAGAGGAAATTAATAAGAAATAGGGATACCTCTCGAAGACCCGGTACAAAGCTTAAAAATGAATACACATGTTAAGGTACCACTTATTTAATAAAATAAATTGCAAAAATATAAAAATTCTTAACAAATTGAACGTAAAATGCAAATACTATTAGACTAAGGGATTAAAACAAACTCAAACAAACCTAGGAGTCAAAGGGTAAAGTTGGAAATTTAAACTAATCGAGGGGCATAACTAAAAGTTTACGCAAATATAGAGAGGCAAAAATGCAAATTAAATCAAATTGGGCAAAAATAGTAAAGCATGTGAATGTAAGATAAATTGCAAATTGAAGGACTTAATTGAAATTAAAGTAAAATTTGGGGGGGCAAATAGTAAATTCTAACAACTAAGGGGACTAAGAATAAAATTCTATAAGACTTGAAGGGTAAAATAAAACAAATAAATCTAATGGGGTAGCAATGCAAAATTAAAGTAAATCGGGTGGACAAAACCATAAATTTTAACAAGATTGGGGCAAAACATTAAATTCTAGCAAGTATAAGACAAAATTACAATCAAGTAAGACTCACTCGAAAACAAACTAAACCTAAAAGGGTCGATATAAGATTACCATGGACTTAATGGTAGAAAACAAAAGTCTTTTGGGCATTTAAATAACAATTAAGAAAAAACAAAGACTAAAGCATAAATATTATTTTATAATAAAACACCAAACGAAAATATCAAGTTCAAATTAGAAGTCTAAAACCGAATTAATTAACTAAATTAACTTAGTTGACTAAAGTTAATCAAAAATTATATTTGACTAAATTAAAACAAATTAAGAACAATTAAAAGAGGCTAAATAAGATAAAGAAAACTAAAACTAATTCCCTAAAATTGTTAACCAAATCAGACATAAAACAGAACAAACAAAACCTAAAACCCACTACCCAAAATTCCCCAATACTCTTTCCCGGTTTCTCTCTGTTTTTTTTTTAACTCTTTCTTCTAGTTATTCCTTCTGCTTCTTTGCTCTGGTTCTCTCTTCAGTTTCTGATTTCTCCATTTCTCTTCTTCGTTCTTTCTCTCCTGATCCCCCTCTCCCTCTCCCTCTCTCTCTCTCGCTTTCTCTCTTTTCCTCTCTACAATTTCTCTCCTTTTCTTCTCGTCGTTCTGCTTCAGATTTTCTCTCTCACTCTCCTCTAGCATCTTCTCTCTTCTGTCCATCTGATCTGCTCGCCCTTTTACCTAATCTCACTCTCCTTCTCTATCTCTATTCTCTATTCTCTTTACTGAAAATTCCCTCTTTTCTCCGTGGATTCTCTCTTCTCTCTCGCATCTGATTTCTTCTTCTTTCTGCTATCTCTCTCTCAGATTTGCTTCCTATCTTTCCCTTTCTCTCTCGGTCTGATTTTGTCATCTTGCTTCTTTCTCTCTCGATTTCCAGCATCACCTTTGTTTATCTTCTTCTCCTCCTCCTATTCCCTTTCTCTTCCTTTCTACTCATTCTCTCTGCCTCACTCTCTCCGGTCCCTGTTCTAATCTTGTTGGAATTTCTTTCCCTTTTGTTTCTCTCAATTTTCAGATTTCGCCCTTCTGTACTTTCTGAAACAGAGGGTATTATGGTGGTGATGATGGGAATGCCCATGTTTTTTCAAGCAGACAATTCACACAAACTAAATAATTTCTACCTAAGGTCACTGAAACACTCACCTAAGCACACCCCACGAGTGAATCTCAAAAGGCAATTGCTGACTTTTGAGACCACCCACGGAACTTAAGTGCAGGGACACTACCTCACATTGTTTCGATGTGGGACAAGGAACACTCATCTTTTACCTCAGGTTTCACTCACCTCGCATATGAGATTTGTTTGTTTTTTCAAGCAGACAATTCACACAAACTAAATAATTTCTACCTAAGGTCACTGAAACACTCACCTAAGCACACCCCATGATGGGAATGCCCATGTGATGTGTATGATTCAATGCGTGTGTGATGTGTGTGTGTGATTTTGCTTGTCTGTGCAACTGATTGTGCTTGTATGTGTGTGGCCGTGTGTGTTCCAATGGTAGGGGATTGAATGTGAGTTTATTTGGGTTGTTGATATTGATTGCAGGGGAGATGTTATTGGTGGTTTTGAGGGACTGTGCAGTGAGATTTGGGCGATGGAGGCTATTTGTTTGCAGGTTTTTTCTCGTGCAGGTGAAGGGCTTTATGGAGGAGGTGCTAATTGGAGATGTCCGTGGGGCTGATGGTTGTGCAGGGCTGTGGTGATTTGGGGCTTTTGGAGCTTGGCTGACAGGGGAATGGTGGAATTTATGCAGTTGATTGAGGTCTGTTCAAGGGGCTTACGATGGTTCAATGGGTATGGATGGCGATTTTGCTGATAATGGTTGTTTGGCCTGGGCTTGAGTTTAATTGGCAGGATTCAGATGGTTGTTGAAGTTGGATTTGCCACAGGTGGTGGATTATTGAGCTTTGGGCGGTTGGGTTTTGCTTGCAGGTGAGGTTGCAAATGGGTGGTGGTATTGGTCAATCGGAAGGGATGAGTGGCGAGAGGAGAGGCGTGTGACTGATGGTTGAACTTAGGAGTGGTAGAGGGTAAGTTGCAAGTGGTAGTGGTGGAAGTCCGGTGGTAGACGATGGAGATAGGTGGTAGACGGTGGAGGAAGATCAATAACAAAACCAGAAACGGACTAAAAAAAATTTCAGGAAAAAAAAAAACAAAACTGAAAACAAATTTAATTGTTTCATTAAAATTCTTCAACAAAACATATAAATTTAATCAAATTTGCCTAAAGTTGAAAGAAAATTAAAGAAAACCAAAAGAAGAACTTACCTTTTTAAAACTTCAAACAACGATCTGATGAACAGTGTCCGGAGTTAGTGAACAGTAACCGCTGGAATCAATGAACAGTAACCGGAGAAGATGGAACGTGTGTGTTTTTTTAGGTGAGGTAATGTGTGTGTTTGATCTTTAATGGATGAAAAATGTAATGTTTTTAGGGTTTTTCCTTTTCTCCTCCTCTTTTACTTCTGATTAGGGAGAGTATTTATAGGCTACCTGTTTTGTTGGTCAAGAATATTGTAGAATAACGAGAATGCCACCGGTATTAAAAAATACTAATTTTATTATTAAAGATATATTTTTAAACCTAAAATTAAAAATTAATATAAGAAATATGACAGTGATCTCTAAAATTTTTTTAAAAGAATTTACAGTAAATTTCAAAAATAAAAACTAGATCTTAAATCTGACAGAAACGCGTTCGGAGTGTCAAATGACAATTTTGCCCCTAGACAACGAAAATACACAAAAAATAGCTATTAACATCAAAAAATTACCAAAAAATAAGAGTAAGCTCAAAACACTCAAAAATGCATTTACGACTCAAAATTTGACAAAAAATAAATTTAAACTGTAAAATGACGATTTTGCTCTTGGGCAATGAAAATTCGCAGAAAAATAGCTATTGATCTCGAAAAATTACCAAAAATTAAAAATAATCTTAAAACACCGGAAAATGCCTTTTCGACTAAAAAATTTGACAAAAATGAATTTAATATGTAAAATGACAATTTTGCCCTTGGGCAATGAAAATTTGCAGAAAATAGCTATTGACCTCAAAAAATTACCAAAAATTAAAAATAATCTTAAACGCTGGAAAATACATTTTTTACTCAAAATTAGTAAAAATAAATTTAATTTATAAAATGACGATTTTGCCCTTAGCTGGTACAAAAAATATATATATATAAAATACTAATTAAATCCAGAAAAATCATAAGAAATTAACAAATTCATATAAAAGTAAAAATATGAATTTAAAACCCCCAAAAGTTGATAAAAAATATTTACAGATAAAATTACTATTTTATCCCCCAAATTATTGAAAAATTAAAAATTTGTCACAAAAGTGCAAACATGCCCCCCCATGTTTGAAAATAAATAGTGTGTCAAAATTTGGTGTCTACAATTATAACACTAACAGTCACGGAAAACACTCACCTAAGCACACCCTACGAGTCAAACCAAAAGGCAATTGCTGACTTAAGGTTTAACCCACGGAACTTAAGTGTAGGGACACTACCAATCAAAGTTGACTACCAATCACTTTTGCCGCCCATTTTAAGTCCTTCGAGTCAAAGATTACAATTAATAAATGCTCACTATTCTGTGGCTCTATTGTTGTAGAATCAAAGTAAACACCTGTAGACGCCAAATTTTGACACACCTCTTGTAAAAATATGTGTGTTACTTCATTTAGGGGGTATTTTTGATTTTCAGGGGGGTCGATTATAATTTTTGTGTATATTATGACTAATTCGTCACATCAGAGGCAAAATGGTAATTTCACCACGTAAATATTCTTTTATTTTATTTTATTTTCTAAATACATAATTTAACCATTTTTATCATTATTTATAATTTTAATAATTTTTGGGAGTCATTTATTATTTATTTAAAATTTTAGTATTTTAAATTTAATGGCACGTTTTTCAATGCACTTTTTTTACGAGAATTTTCGAGTAAAAAATTTTATATTTGCATTTTGTATATTCATAGATTTTCTTTAAAAATTACATGATTTTTAGAGGTCATTTAGTATTTATTCATTTTTTTGTCTTTTTTGTTTGTTACAAGCACATTTTCCAAGAATGCGTTAATCTTAAAATTTCTGAATAAAAATTATAATATATGTGTTTTGTGTAATGATAGATTTTCTGTAAAATTTTTATGATTTTTAAAGATCATTTAGTATTTTTGTATGGTTTCATAATTTTCGTCACATACGGCGTTTCTTCCAATGTATTTTTTATTAAAATTTTTATGTGCAAAATTTTTATATGTGTATTATATATATTTATAGATTTTCTGGAACAATTTTGATATTTTCAAAATTTTTCTGGTATTTATTTGAATTTCTCTCTTCTACCACTTATAAAAAAAAAAAAAAAAGAAGAAGACAAAAGCAGCAGCAACGCTGCTGCTGCTGCTAATGCTGCTATCACCCTACCATGGCTGCTGCCCATAACTTCCCAAACACAATCATCCCAACTGCTCCTTGTTTAATCACATCACACCCTTACTTGCACTCATTTTCATTAGATTTTTAGGGATTTTCCTGCTCATTTTTTTACCATTTTTTCTGCCCTCCCCTCACCACAATGGCAGAGAGACACACTCAGCTCACTTCACTCACTCTTCTCTCTCGGATCCTCTCTGCAACACAAAACAAACACACACCTGCACTCAGTTCCAGCACACACATTCTCTTTCGGTTCTCTCACCTTCACAAAACACACTTCACTCACCTCACTGATTCACTCACTCCACACCCCAGTTCCATTAATCACAGAAAACTTACACACAGCAGCACACAGCTCTCCCTCAGTCTCCCTCACTCCCTTCACCTCATAACACACACGCCTCACTCCCTTTGTCTCACCAGCAGCACAAAACACATTAGACACAACACACGCACATTGCTCACAATTTACTCATTCTCCCCTCTTTTCTCTCTCGGCAGAAACCCCTCCTCACTCTCTTTGCCTCTCTTTCACCATAAACACACACAAACACACTGTCACAGGCACACACACAAAACTCACAGTCCAACACACACCACACACAACACACACACCAGTTCACTCACACAATTGCATACACCTGTCACAAACATACACACACACACACCTGCACAACAAAAACGTTCACAAACAATTCACAGGCACACACACGCACAATACATATAAACATATCACGCACCCCTACTAAAAAAAAAACAAAAACAAAAAAACAAAAAAACAAAAAAAAAAGAAGCAAGCCTACAGCCTGCAATCAGGCCATTCCATCAACCTCACTGGACGGCTGAAACTCCACCACCACCAATGAATCAGAAGCTTCACCACCTCCGCTGACAAGTCACGTATCGCACCACACTTCAAACCAGGTAAGATTTATTTTCACCCCTAAAATTCCATTCGGTTAAGAGTTTTCCAAGTGGATTTATGCCTAGATTGTTCTTCAATTAGTGAAATAGGATTCTAGAGGAATCGGTTCTTAAGAGATTTAAGGAGAGTGAACCGAGAGAGAGAGAGAGAGAGAGAGAGAGAGAGAGAGAGAGAGAGAGAGACCAAAAATGGAAAGAGAAATCCGGTGAGGAGAGAACGAGTCAGAGAGAGAGAAAGAGAAATCAAAGAGTTGGGGAGACGAGAGAGAATCGGGAAGAAAGGGAAGAAAAAAAAAGAGAAGAAAAAAAAAAGAGAAGGAAGTATGGAAAAGTAGAAAAGGAAGAAGAGAGAAAGAAAGAAGAAAAAGAAAGAAAGGAAACTGAAAAAAAAAAAAGTTTTGGTGAAACTACGTCGTTTTGAAGTAGTTTCACTCAAACTTACATCGTTTTGTTGGTTTTGTTTTTTCTAATTTGTTTTTTTAATTAATAATATGTATTTATTTTATAGTCTTTAGACTTTTATTAATGTTATTGTGGCCCTGAACATTTACGATTTATGCATTTAAGTTTCTATTTTTTGTAAATTGACCCCTATAATTCTATTTTCTTTTCAATCACGTCCCAATTAATTGCATTTCGGTCCCCTCGACTTTTATATAATTATAATTTTGGCCCCTATATTTTTTTAATTTCCATTTTTGACCCTATATTCTTCTGTAATTACATTTTGACCCCTATATTTTTATAAAATTACATTTTGACCCCTATACTTTTCTGAAATTACCTTTTTACCCTCCAATATTTCTGGAAATTTCATTTTTACTCCCCATGCATTGTTGGAATTGTACTTTAGGCCTAGAATATTGCTGGAATTTATATTTTTGCCCCCCAAGTAGTTAGAACTTGAATTTTAACCTTTGAATGTTGCTGAAAATTGTATTTTTACTCTTGAATGTTGCTGGAATTGCATTTTTAACCCCCCAAGTTTGCTGAAATCACATTTTTGACCTTAAGTATGGCTGGAAATTTTCATTTTGGCATTATGCTTGCTGGAAATTATATTTTAACCTTTTAAATTTGTTGTAAATTATGTTATTACCTTGATTAGGGTTTAAAATTGTAATTTCATCCTTTTGTTTGTTGTAAATTATATTTTTACTCTAAAATGTTGCTTAAATCCTCACTCTCAACCTAAAATCTTGGAATACTTTTATTTTTTGTCAAAAAAAAAAGAGAAGAAGAATTTAATTAATTCCTCAAGTTTTTTTTAAAATTATTTTTCTTTTCATATTTTATTTTTATTTTAATGTTCCCAAAAAATTTAGTCTTTTATCTAATTAATGTTCAAATTAGTTTCTTTATTTCTCTTCTAGTTATTTTGATGATTCTTATTTGGGTGCTAAAAGTCTAAGTATGTATTATTGTGTTTTATCTTTTATTATTTTTATTTTTCTTATTTTACTTTATTTATTTATTTACTTAGTTATTTTTACTTAAACAATTTTCATTTTTCTTCCTAAATATTTAACTATTATTTTTTTATTTTGTTTATTATTGCTATAATTGTTTTGAATTATTGTGGCATGTTTATAGTGATTAGTATGAAATTATTTAATTAGTAGTTTATTTATTTAAACAGTGGTATTTTTGACATGTTTGTTCATTTTATTAGCATTTATACCGAATCTTCGAATGGGAGGTACCCCTATTATCCTTCCAATGTCTCTTTATATGCTCCTATGTGCTCCTATGTGTTTTTCTATATGTTTTTTTTATGTATCTCTTTGTATTATTATTTTTATTCATGTGTGAGTATTTATTTATTTATGTCATGTTATTTATTTGAATTAATATTAATTATTCAAAGAAATGTAATAGATAGGTAATATTCTATTTAACGAAAATTTTGTATTTAGATAGATAATGTAATAGATAGTTTATATTTTTATCCATTTAACAAAAGCTTATGTATTTTAGATAGAGAATGTAATAGATAGGTTAGATAGGTCATCTCTTATTTTTTTTTCCATTTTAGACTGTAATTAGGCTTCTCCGGTGTAATAGTTAGGGTTTTGTGTGCTATGTGTAGCTATGTGCTTATGTGTTTTATTCGCTTTTCCTAGGACTTTGCATCTAGAATATTATGCTTATGTGCTATGTGCTCCTATGTGCTATTATGTGCTTTATGTGATTATTGCTTTAATCTATGCTTTATTTATTTACTTGCTTTATTATTATATATGTGTATCGTCGCCACACTAGTCCAACGCTAGTTGTGGTTAATTTCGTTTTCTTCGCTAGTCCAACGCTAGCGGAGAATTTCTAGAAAATAGGCTAGTCCAATGTTAGGCTTTAGGTCATTTTAGTATTAAAATCATTTCTTGTGTGCATTTCATGACCATTTCACACACATTTTCTCTTTTTAGGCCTTTTCTCATTTTTGTATGGTTTTTTTTTATGTATTATTATCACTTATTATCTATCTTAAACAAATGTTTAGTGCATAACATTTAGACTTCACTACACATAGAATCTTAGGTCATTTGTGTGATTTTTTTTTACTAAGAAATAGTCATCTACTCACGTGGGAAGCGGTGGCGTACATGCCGTTCCCCCCTCCGTGAGTAGAAATAGCTAGTCACTGAGTCTATTAGTCTCCCGTACCCATTATGTTGCATCCCTACTTTCTTTGTTCACTTACTATTTATATTACTATTTTCCTTTTCTTTTGCATTCCATTTTTGCATCTATACTCGTGACTCCATCGAGATCTATATTCGGGTTTCGCAATTAATGCGATAATTCCTGACCAAATCTCAATGGAACATTTTGTCCCTTAACGATATCCATTTTTAGGACTAGATTTGCATTCATACAGTTGCATCCAAATGTGATAAAATCTTAAGGTTATATTAGGAAAATTTAAACTAAACCTCGCAATTAGTTTCGACTAGGTTGAAAGGGTGCCTTAGGCGCGAGCCTTTGCCTTCCCTTTCTTCAACTGTGACTCCCGAACCTTTTTCTCTTGTTTTCAAAGACCTGGAGTCGTCTAAAAGGAGTTTTTCTTGTTTTTTCCATATTTTTCCAAAAATCATCTTTTCTAAATAAATCATTCTCGATTTTCTTACCTTTGTAAAATATTTTCTGGTGACTTGGTACACCAAAACTCAATACCAAGTGGCGACTCCCTTTTTACTAAAAACCCTTTTTAGACTCTATTTTCGGGCCCAAAAACCGTCGCATTTTCAAAGTCCCATTTTAGGCCCTTTTCTTTTGTTTTCAAAATAAAGCATTTGTTTGTCACATTTTTTGTCGAACTATCTTTTATAAAGCATTTTCTAAAAAATTTATTTTTACAAAAATTTACACTCTTTTTCCAATAAATAAACACAATCCACATTTAATTCTTCCTTTTTCTGACTTTCGTATTTTCGAAAAATGGGGCGCGACAACACCAGCAAAATCAAGCTTGGCTGGTGGTAGGGTATATAGAAAATGAATAGCATAGGAAGACGATAAGAAGGATACATTCTATATCTTTCAGCATAATTTGAAAGAAACTAGAGAAATAATTTAAGCGCATACATGAAAAGAATTTGACAATCACAATTCACTGTAGAAAATTTTCAAAAGAAAAGTGGTGTATCATATTTGTACGGCTGAGCCGCGAGCTCAGCCGTGGGTGGAACGTCCATGGATGAAGTTGCGGCTCGCCTAGCCGCAACATGGCTAAGGCTGCGGCCACCAACAGACACTTTTCATTGGTCATCCATGGACAGAGCCATAGCACAAATAGTGTTGCGGCCACCAAAAAAAACTTTTTGGCTTTCTAGGCTTAAGCGGCGGGTAGGATCAGCCGCGGCTCATGTCAGAATTTAAAATTCTGAACGTTTGTCTTGAAGAAACACCATTTTTTGAAGAGTTAATGTCTTCTACATTGAATCTAACTGACATTCAACGAATTATAGTTAGTAAAATCCTTAAAGAGGAAAAGGTTAAGTCTATATAAACATGTTCTGAGGATTGTCTTGTTGCAGAAAAACATTCATCAAAGTAATAGTAATGTCAAACCACTTAAACACTTTCTAAGCTTGTATATCTTGTTCTAAGTATACTCGGACACTTCATTTCATTCTAAAGGGAATTTGTGACAAATTTTGCCTAAAGAGAGGGTAATTCTTACACAACTTGAAGTCAATTTTCTTTATTCTATTTGTTCTATCCATTTAGTTTGTTGGAATTTCTGCAACATTCACTAGCATTATTTGCCTTAGCTCACGAGTAAAACCACATCAAATTTGAAGGAACTAGTTTATCTATTCATACTAGTGTAGGAAAATGTACATTGTATGTCGTGTTTCTCTCTAAGAAAATGACTATAAAGAATTATTTCTTTCAAGTTTAATAAAAAGTATATGTGATCAAATTATTTAAAACATTTTAAAGTATATCAAATTGATTGATATTTTAAATAATAGTTTAATTTAGTTTGAGAGCGTGTGTTCTTTTGTAAAATTATTGCCGATAATGCAACTAAATTAGAGATACCAAAGCGCATGAACCTATCTCAATTCATAAAAATTCTCTTTATTCTCAATTCGATCACAAAAATTCATCTTGTCCTTTTTTTTTAATGTTCATTTTCTCTATCAATTCTCCTTAATTCAACTATTGCTTTATAGCTTGAAGTCTAAAAATGGTCGATGTATAAAATTCTTTTTAAAGTAATGTTGTTTTCTTTTCTTGTGGAATGTTCAAAATCTATCCTGGAGCATTATATTTAATCTTTTTTACTGTAAATATTTTTGATTGCATAAAAATAAAAGATTACCCAATTGCATGCTATTTTTAGGAGATAAAACATTTAGTCTATTATCCTTCTATAACTTTTTTGAAATCACTTGTATATTTCAAATATAAATGTCCTTCTATTGTATCCTAATATCTTTTCTTTTGATTGATATTCAATTGAAAGCTCATTCATAAAATTTTTTTGAGTATATCTAAAATTCAAAATTCTTCAACGGTTTAACAACAAAATATAAAGCAAGCAGTTCTAATAACAAAAAGTGTTGTGCAAATATCTCTAACCTATATGTTATTCATTACATATGTTTATAGAGGATTACAATAACAAAAACCGACAAAACAATATTTAGAATGTTAGATTTTATGTGAATAGGTTTCATTGTGTAATTAAAAAAATTTTAACCTCCATCCCAATATTATCGATAGTAGGAATTTGAACACGTTTAGACACAAAAAAGAGTGTATTAATACTTCATCTAAGCACTTTGCTATTTCTATGTAGAGTAGATTTTTATTTGTTTTTCTCTTTTGTGTAAAAAAATATTTGGAGTTTTTTGGCATAACAATATAAGTATCAATCATTATTTGGTAAAATATATAATAACAAATATATTTGTGTGTTTGTAGTTAACTTGTTGTTCTTTAGTTTTATAGTCTAAATTAGCTATAACTATAAAAAAATTTTCCCAAGAGAAATTATCGTTTCTTGTTTGCCCTTTTTATAGTGAAAGCATTAGCAAATCACTCTTGGGTCTATCACGGAGTGACACATATCAAACCACAAAATATTTTTTAATATTTAACAAGATACACAAATACCAAAAACATCTCAATATAATTTTCAAAGTTGATGCGAATTCGCGCAAGGCCAAATATTAATCTCCTAACGTGAACGTTCACGAAATTCGTAACCATAGGATTATCTCATCCAAGGACTATCTTGTGATTTCAGGATGTAAATTAATCCCAGTTAAGGGTCTATTTTTTTGGACAAAAAATATTTTCCTGAAAAATATTTTCAAAATTTTCCTAGGTGCCAAACACCAGAAGATATTTTTCAATTTTCCTTCCTTTAGCTGAAAATAACTTACATACTTAATGAATGTAAGTTAGTTTCATTAGACTTCACGAGTGATATTAAACCTTAAATACCTAATTTTATAACTTTAATTACCAAACTAATTTTTTATTTTAATTCTTATCAACTAATTTTTCTTAATCTTGGACTCCACAATAATATGATAATAGTTATGTATATTTTACCATTACATTATTTTGAAGATTAATTATAAACAAAACAATCTCTAGTTAACTCTGATTACTTGTCAAACATTTATTACAATTGTTATTAGTCAATCTAACTCGTATTAACAATAAAAAAATCAAAAAATCAAAAAAATATTTTTCATAAAATTTCCACATTGTCATCCAAATACCAAAAAATTGTAAGAAAAATAATATTTTCCATGTGAAATGTTTTCTTAGGAAAATAATTTCCTTCAAAAAATATTTTACATCAAACCAAGTGACCCTAAAAGGAAAACTTTATAAAGCAAGCTCTCGCAAACAAAAATAAATAAAGTTTATAAATAAACTTTATAAACTAAATTAGAAAGGCTAAAGTGCAAGAAATTACCTCAATTATAACTCTTCTGGTCCTTTTTTCAATATCGGTCGCCAAAATTCTAAACTTTTTTTTTTGTTCTGCAATAATTCTTTTTGTAAGGATATTATCAGTAAGAAAATCTAATTAACGCGATGCAACATACGGTCTCTTCTTTTCATTTTTGCCTTCCACATTAGTTGCCCCATTTCTTTATTTAGGGTACCTTGAGTTTTTCTCTACAGTGTCCAAAATAGTTAAACAAGTAAAGATTATTCTCCAAGTAAATTGTAAATTTTCATTCCATTACCATGAATGTTTTCCCGAAAAATCCACAGTAGTTAAACGTATAATATGATTGTACTTTGATTATTGAATGATTATTTCGGGGTTATGCTGCAACAAAACTACAGGCAATGTGAGCTGCACCCCAGCAGGCAAAGTAAATTTTCCTATTCTAGTTTCTTCATGAATTCTTTGACTAAGAAAAAAACAGTGGAGGATATGGTCCTAAAACCTTGTTCAAGATCATGGTCACCTGCAATAATACCATCGTAAGTCTGTACTAAAGACAAATACACTCCTCAAATGCAACAGGAGGTAAAAAATTTAAAAAAAAATGGAATTAGTTTAAAGCATAATGGAGGGATTTCACCTCAAAATTGCAAGTTCTGGACATTTACCGCATCAGTCTTCTAATCTAAACTTCTCATTCTGAAATCATAGAAGACTATATATATACCTTTGCACTAGGCTTAAAAAAAGAAAACTCTGAAATTTGTTGTTTACTCGCTCTCATAATGTTTGAATTGAACCTCGGTTTTCTTGGAGAATGGAACGGATCATTTTTTTTTTCTTCTTCTTTTGTGGCAGAAGGGAAGTGACTAAGGGGTCTTTGAAGTTTAAATTGTTTAAATACGAGTAGATTTTGGGAAGTGACTTAAGGAGCATATGTAGAAAATAATAGGTGACATTAATTTTATTCATATGTTTTAAGATTACAGAACAGGAAGAAAAATCGTAGAGAAGCTGCAAGACAATCAAGAATAGAAACAAACTGTAGAAAAGTTGTAGGACAATCAAGTTAAAAAACGTTCAAAGTTTTGGTCATAAGGTACTTGATCATGTATCATTCAAGTCCAAGACTTTACCGGAGGTGGTTAAATTTTGAAGTAATTAAAGCTGCATGACTATTTGTTATTCAATTGGTGATTGACATAGCAACCACAATTCGGCTATTTTTGAATAAGATATGTGTTACTGTATTATTTTGTTGACATGTAAGCAAAAGTATTTGAACTGATGCATGTTACCGGGACCTCCTCTATCCAAAATCGTACGTTAACATGACTCGAGGAACTATTTTTGAAATAAAGATTTGTTATGCTCACTTAGGGAGTTACGAGCTCTATATTTCCACAAGAGATGTTGATTTCACAAGGAAATCATTGTCTAAAATGCAAAAAAGTCGTGAAAATTTAATTTACACAAGGAAAATATGTTAAAAGTTTAATGTAACAATCACTTTTGCCAGCTATTGTGGTCTTCAAGTCAAGGTCAACAAGTCAATGAGGATAATAGAAGAACTTACCAAAAAAAACAAAAAATGAAGAAAGTTATTGCCTACTATGGCTTACGTTAGTTTGTATATGGAAAAAGTAATTGCCTATCATGACTTAGCTCAGTTTGTATTTTAAGCTAACTTACAATCCTTATCTTGACCAAGGTAGACTAGAGGTAGACTAGAAACTTCAATTTTTCTCAACATTTTTGCAGCCGATGAAATGTATTGTAATGTAAGTGATCTAAATTTATATGCATAAGAGAGTTCACAAAACTTTTCTTCAAAGAAACATGATAGTTATAAAAAAGGTTTTAGAATGCAAACGATGCTAAATATAGTACAACATTAACTATAAAATAAAAATTAAATCTACAAGAATCTACTAAATTTTCTCTTTTACTTAAGTTTATGGACATAAAAGAATTAATCAAATTGTCCATAAATTTTTGTTGTTCACATAACGATATTAGTAGCTAAAGTAGCATTTGATTAATGCAAGTAAAATAATGAAGAAGTTATAACGTATTTGCAAAAATGTCAAGAAACATCAGAAATCTTTGAAATTCCAAACTAGTTTAAAACATTTTTGTTCCTTGATCCTCGTTGACGTAAAAAGAAGAGTTTTTTCATTTTTGTAGGAGCTTGTGAGCATGCCACTTAGTTTTTTTACCTTCTCAACAATAGTATAATCAGTAAGGGAGTGGAAATTATGGGGAGGAGCAAGGGAAAGAGCAAATATTTTTTTATAATTTTTTTTTGTCACAAAAAAGGACCTAGCCTCACTTCAGGCCCCAACCCATATTCGGGTTGTTGGGTTATTCCCTATTTTTGTGACAAGCCTCGAACACTGGACCTCGGGTGTACTAACCCTTAGTGAGACCAGCTCGGTTGCCTTGGAGGGGCTAAATATTTTTTTTTATAAATACAATGAGATTCTTTTTCCCCAAAAGAGTGAGACTTTTAGAGCTATTTCATATAGGCAATTACGGATTAGACAGAGTTTTGTAACTAATTAAGATGCACTTTGCATCCGTTTTAACAGTCAGCATTTGACCCTGAGGATGGAAAATTGGGAATTATGATCTTTAGCTCAAGCAAGATTGCAACATAATAAAGGCGTGGTTTTTCATACTCTTAGAATCGATCTTGAAGGGGAGTAGACAAAGAAAAGGCGTAGAAATGAAGCACATTAGATTTCAAGCCTTGCTGCATAAGCTCCTCACGGCGTGCTTGGAGCAGGTCATTTTATGCTGCCTGGGTCTTAAAAGTGATTAAATGAAAAGGCAGAAAATACAATTTCAAAGACTGGAGATATCAGCTTTGTCTAGACGGTTGTTTTTTTAGAGTGTTTTTAAAAAATATTATTGTAGAAATTTTAAAAATTATTCTTGACAAATGTGTTTGTGAGATAAAAACTTGATTTGGAAAACGTATTTGAAGTTTTTAAAAAACACCACCAAACAAATTATCCAGGAGTTGATTGACTTGGCAAAAACCATACCAATTGTTCGTGAATAAAATTTGGATTATTCCTGATTTTACTAACATAATTACTATTATGATATTTCACCTTATGAACATTATTAAGAACCTCAAAACAAAATTATTTGTACATCGGAATTTTCTTGAAATACATATTACTTATTGACTCCAATGAGCAAGATGAAGGATTTCTAAGAAGATTCAATAGCTTTGTTTTTTTTTTTTTTTTTTTTTTGAAAATAAGAAGCTTCAATGTTAAGTTGGAAAAAGTCCGAAGAATTCATTATATAAGCGCAAAAAAACTCCAAAAAGTTGACGACCAATCACTTTTGCCGGCCATTTTAGGTCTTTCAAGTCAATGATCATAAATAATAAATTCTCACTATTCTTTGGCTCTATCGTTGTGTGGTCAAAGTAAACACCAGCAAAGTTATGCTTGGCTGGTGGTAGGATGTATAGAAAAAGAATAACGTAGAAAGACGGTAAGGAGAATACATTCTACCTCACTAGCATTAATTGTCTTAGCTCATAAGTTAAACCATATCAAACACAAACGAAGTAGTTTATTTAGTAAAACCTGCTTTTTGTTCTTGGATCATTTGGCCAAAGGAGTCGGCTATTACCGATTGAAAGTATTTGTTCACCTCCATTTGGCAATTTAATGTTGGTTATTCAATATCATGTGATTATACAGCTTAATAGTGATATTGCTAATTAAAAGGTTAAATTTGCAAGCAGCATTTACATTAGTAAAAGAAGTAACGTAAGCAATTGTAAACAATAAAAAAAAGAAAAAAGCTAAAGAATAAATAAAATAAAAATCACCTCGACAGGGCCTTTTGCATTCGAATTAACAGTAAAATGATACCTGGTATATAGGAAATTGATAAAACAATCTCAAATTGTTCATATAAGAATAAAAGAACTATATAATCAGGCTTTCAACAACTTAGAATCTTTTGTATAAAATTAATGTAGTGGTTCCACTAATAATTATGTTTAATAAGAGAGTAGAAACCGTTATCTTTTATTGATGTGAATTAAGGGCTTGTTCTCAATAGTTTCTGATGTTTATAAAAACTTATTTTAGAAAAGCTAAAAATTAGCAACTCGTGATTTTAGCTTAAAAATCCGAAAACATAGTAAATAAAAAAACAATTAAGAACATCACAAAATAGATTTTTTAAAAATCAAAAGCTAAAATCTAGTAGAAAAAAACTATTGAGAACATGCCTTGTATATATTACGGTAAAGCTATTGTCTTCATTTTTAACTTTGAATTTATACATTTCCTAACATATATTAATAAACATCAATATTGTAAAAGGAAAACCTTTACCTTATTTCCAAAGCAATCTTTTGCAAACAAACTAAATAAAGTTGCCTATGATACCAAACTGGATTCCAAGTCCTCTATATTATTGGGACCACATAGAAAAGATCTATATGTCATAAATTTAATTTAATTATTATCGGTAATTGAATCTATTAATCCTATAATTCAAAATTTTATATTTTTGAACATTGTAGCTTCAGTTTAGGAGTGCTGTTCACCAGCCTTGGCTTCTTTCGAGTAGTGAGTAACCGGGAAGGAAGTGAGTATATTTATAGACTACACTTAGTTTTTGTTTGGTTGGCAAGAAAGGATTCAGGTTATCACGCATTGGATTTAGACCATTTAATTAACCAAATTTGAAAGGCTGAAGTGCATCATATTATCTCAATCCATCATAACTCTTCTTGTCCTTTTTTTAAGTATCGGTTGCCAGAATTCTTCACTTCTTCTTGTAATTTTCTTTTTTTGTTTTGCAATAATGTTTCGGTTACTCTTGCTATAATAAACTTCAAAGTCTACGTTACATAAATAGCCTCAATATGTATTAAAAAAAGATGAATGTGACATTGTCTTTACATTTTTTTTAAGGACGTTATAAGTAAGTAAGAAAATCGAATTCATTTGAGGCAACTTATCATCCCTTCTTTTATTTTTTTTTTCTAGACATTAGCTGCCCTAGTTCTTTAATTTAGTATACCTTTGAGTTTTTTTGGTAGAGTCCATTATAGTTAAACATGTAAAGGTTATTCTCCAACTGAATTTTCATTCTAGGACAGTGAATTTTCTTTCGTAAAGTCCACAATAGTTAAACATTTAACTCTTTTTTTTAACATTTAACTTTGTTTATTTATATGATTGTATTTTGATTATTGAATTATTTTTAATTGAACTGTATTGCAATTAAGTCAATGTATAGATACATTTCAAGCTTAGTTGGTAGTGAATAAAAAAAAATACCGATCAAGTAAGCGAATACATACATTAGTAAGGCAACGCAAATAATAAACAATAACGTACACACATTGAGATACCCTGTCCCACATCGCAAATGTTAAGTAACATGAATCTAAACAGTCAAGTCTAATTTGGGATATTCATTTTGAGCTATCGACGATGGAGCCCAAAAGTTAGACTTAGCTGCTCATACTCTGGTTGCGCATTGAGCCTGCGAGCCCAGGGCGTGACAGAATGATATCAGGGCAAACGCTAAATGCTACATCAACCACCTCTAGAATCTGACACAACCGTAAGAAGGAATGAATGTGATACCCAGTCCGTAAGAAGGGATGAATGTGATACCCAATTCCACGTCGAAAATATTAAAGGGATAAGTGCTACATCGACCAGCTCTATAATCTAACACAACCGTAAGGAGGGATGAATGTGGGATATCCATTTTAGACACAGAGTACAAAAGTTAGACTTCGCTTATACGGTAGTGGCGCACGCACATTTGGCCTGCAGGCCAGGGCGTGACACACGTTGACAGAGATCGGCTATGTAATCTTTTTTATGTCATCTTTATGGAAGTTCAGAAGTTAGAACCACCTCTCTCAAAATTAAGCCATGGTTGTAGAGGAGAGACTGTATCATGTCACAATTCTCGCAAGCATGATGCTTTATTGTTTACCACTTCTAGGTGCCCAAAAACAAAGATATACCGCCATTGCAAACCTCTCCACTACATGGATCAACCACCCTTCCCATATTCTCAATGGCACAGACCTCACATTGACACCTATCCTACTAAGAGGAAGTGATGGACCAAGATTTTTATGTGGCTTTTATTGTAAAAGTAAGGGTAGTGAGTCAAGCGACTGCGTATTTGGAGTCCTAATTTATCAAGATATTTTTACTCCTCCGGATGTTTTGGAAAACCTGCCGTTCCCAAAATTGGTCTGGTCTGCTAACAGGAATAATCCTGTCCAAACTAATGCAACATTGGAGCTTAGGCAAGATGGAAATCTGGTCTTGACAAACTCTGATGGCACCTTGGTGTGGTCCAGCAACACAGAAAGGAAGTCTGTTTCAGGATTGAACTTGACAGAAATGGGAAACCTTGTGCTCTTTGGCAGAGAAAACGAGACCGTTTGGCAATCTATTGATCATCCAACTGATTCATTACTTGTGGGGCAGAAGTGGGCTCCCGGGCAGCAGCTGAAACTGACAGCCAGTATATCAACAACAAATTGGAGTGAAGGTATGCTTACTCTTTCTGTCAGTTCTGAGGGCATGTCAGCTTATATCGAGTCCAATCCACCTCAAAGATATTATGACTCTACCTTCATTGACCATCCTGTTGAATTCAGCAACGGAAGCTTCGGTGGGTTGAAAATTCCTCCTGCATCAGCCGCTGAATTCATGAGATTTGACTCTGATGGGCATCTAAGACTATATCAGTGGGTAGAAATAAAATGGCAGGTTGCTGATGTCTTCACCACGGGTGCTGGTAAGTGTGGGTACCCATGGTGTGTGGAAAGTATGGTGTCTGTTCAAACGGGCAATGTAGTTGCCCTGAAACAACCAATAGCCAAGCAACCTTTTACAGACAAATAAACTCTGGGCAGCCCCACCTTGGGTGTTCACCGGTTACTCCAATTTCCTGTGATCATTCCCACGATCATAGTCTTCTAGAGCTAAAGAACATGCACTACTTTGCATTTGATCCAGACACATATGAAGAGAAAAAAATAGTGGAAGACTGCAAAAATATGTGTTTAAAAAATTGTTCCTGCAGAGCAGCTTTTTTTGCTCTAGATAACGCTTCAAAAAGGAATGGCAGTTGCTTATTGATGAATGAGGTCTTTTCCATTGCTAACGGGAGTT